>PVLA01000871.1:0-439577 GCA_004027455.1 Hydrochoerus hydrochaeris
TTTCTTTCTTTCTTTCTTCTTTCCTAGGGTTGGTGGTGCTGGCATTGCTTTATTAGAAGGGGCTGAGCCCAGGGCTTCCACATGCTAAGCAAGCACTGTATGAATGAGCTACATCGTTAGTCCCTTTATTTCTTCTTCTAACATATATTCTCTACATTGCTAGTCACGAATTTTAATCTATTGTGCCCAAATCTAAACTGATCTTCAAAAGTATACACAAATAGTTTTATTAAATTTGTTCAAGTCAGTGTCCTATGCAGATCTCAAGCTTACATAAAACAACTTCTTCCTGAAGCATTAAAGCCTAAGCTTTCAAACCAGTGACCCCATTCTTAAATTCACAGCTCCATTTCATTTTCTGTGAATTTAAATTTATCTGTCTAAAGCACAAATATCAGTATTTTTAGTAACGTCAGACTGGTTATAACATTATCATTGTGTACTCTTTTGCGTTCCCTTTCTTTTATATTGCTCTTTCCTTTTATGTGTACTAGAAGACATCTCTTGTCAATCAAGACCAAGTTCAGATATCACCTCCTCTGAGACACTCTATTATTGATGTTCTCTAAGTTTGCAAAGAGGACATTCCTATATCATTGTCACTGTCATAATGTTAGTTAAGAGTGAGTTTATATAAAGGCTTCTGACAATCATTTAGTTACTGTATAGTCACCACACCTCCTGCTTTAGTTAGAAGATGCGTAAGTGGTTATTACATGGAATTAGTACTACTATCATAATCATAGTATAATTTGATAAGAACATCCAAAAAAAGCAGGTAATGCTTTGCCTGCATTTTTAAATCTGAAAACAAAATTATGCTGTAGCTAACTCTGACACAGAATCACACAAGGAAGGAAATTCTGGGGATGTGTTTTGGGCATAGCTATGCTGATGACATAAAACTATCTAAATGGGATCCTTTTTCTAGAACTTAGTCAAAACATAGTATTTCTGAGGGTTACTACTTGAATTATTCAAATATTTCAAAGTAATAGAGGCATGAAAAGTAGTTTTAAGTAAAGAAGTCTTTGAGTTATAATTTCTAATAATTATTTTATATTACCAAGCTCCAATTTAAAAAAAAAAAAAAACTATTGCCATGTCAAGATTGCAATATTTAGGCAGCTGCCAGCACGCTGCTCTGGTAAGTGGCTGTGGCTTGACAAGCCACGGCCACCCCAGGGCGAGAATCATATCAGTGTTTCCTGAGACCCATGTCGCGCCATGGTGGACCTTGGGGCGCTGCGAAAATGGGCAGCCAGTTCACCCTTCTGGTGGGTGGCTGTGAGCCTACCGGGGCGCAGGCTAAGAATTAAACATTCATACCCCCCACACACACCAGCAAGTGAGAGCCAGAGATCTGAGCATGTCTTGCGAGTTTGACTATATACGATATAGCAAATAAGGGGGATTTTCTTCTGCCATCTCTTTGAGGGCAAATATTTTTTATCTCTGTTTTGCTTTGTTTTGATCAACGGTATTTCTCTGTTCAATATTCTGTTCTTGTTATTTCGGTATTTCCTTTGATATTGCTCTGCCTAATGGAAGGGACAACTGTTGTGAAGAAAACCACATGTACTATTGTGCCTATTGCTGTTGTCCCAGTGGCCTGCTGTGAGGTTCTGTGCCAACTTCACTGCACTGCCTCAGTTGGCTGTGTCCTGTCTTGTTCTGCTGTATTTTACTACCTTAAAAAGTAAAATAAATAAATAAATAAATAAAATAATAATAAATAAGAAAAAATTAAAAAGAAGTAAATAACAACAACAAAACAGATCAGCAAGGTACTGAGCAACCTGAAACATGATATATCTAAACAGATAATGGACTTAAAAAGCAAAAGGAGGAAAAGCAGGTGCTCTAAAGGATATAACTGTGTATATATTTAAGGGTGTAGGATTGATAACCATGTTGCTAAGTTTATGTTGGATCAGAGAACAGAGATGTTTGCAGCCTCACTGTTTGAATGTCCACTTTGTATGCTTTGATTTTGTAACTTGAACAACTATATCCAGGAAGACAATGTGTAATGTATCAACTAGTGATTTCTTACTGTTCATTTTTTTTTGAAATTTTGTATTGTTTATACCCTTTTTTCTGTTTTGGTTTTTTTTTTCCTTCTCTTTAAATACAATTTGAAAAAATTTTTAAAAAGATTGCAATATTTTCCTCATTTATCAATGTCTCTTTCAGTAAGAAGTCTTAGGAAATACAGACCAGGTAAGCAGTTTAGCTTTATAAAAATAAGTACCTGTTCAAAATTACACAATGGGTTTGAATATATTCAGAATTTAGTGTTGAATGCCATTTTAAATGTAGCATTAAATTCCATAATTAAGTGTTCTCAAATCAAACAAAAAGAACCATTTGTTTTTATGTGGTCAAATAAGAATTACATGTGTTTTAAATAAAGATACTGTGTTATTTAAGAATAAACCAAATAGAATATAACCTCATAATAAGTTTCTCTTATAAATCCCTGTAATGAAATGCAATTTTGTGTGAGAAAATTCATCTGTGCCATCTTTTGTTCACATTCTGGGAATCTTATTTTGTTATAATTTTAAGTGAATTGCTAAGCTCAAATATTAGAGAATGACTTTGAAAATCAAGTCATGAAATGAAATCATCTCTCAATCTTATACATTATGAAGAGCTTTTCAAAATTGTAGAGATCAGTTAATTGGAATGTTTCTACTCAGTTATATAATTAAGATAATTTTCATTTATTAATACAAGACATTTTGTGAGAGTGTGAAATATTATTATCTCAAAAAATAAAACCAAAATTTTAAGTACCATTATAGCTTGAAGAAACAACAAAACTAACCAAAACAAATTTCAAGTCATCCAAATCTGCATATTGATAAATGTTTTACATAATGTACAAAGCTGACAATAGAACAAATCCTTAGAGTCCAGTATAATTACAAAAATGTCAACTGGTTCCAGGTTTTCTGTATTTGTAATTTTAAATGTTTGTCATTCTTTAGCTGCTCTAGAAGATGCAGAAAGCCAGACAAAGCTCTAGGTGACAGGTACATTCCTGGTCACTGTTGGGAAAATGTCTCAGAGTAAAGATGAAACTAAGGATAATCCTTTGTTAAGACCTTAAAAAATATATACACCCTTTCACATACCCAAAAGGCCTTTGGAAGATGTAAATGGCATCTTCATTGACCATATCTGTTAAAAAAGAAGAGCTTTTAAAAGGCATGAAATGTTGTGTATCATAGTGAACTCAAAGGGAACACCCTAGAAGAATTTTATGTGGCTTGTGTTTAATTGATTAAATTATATCTAATGTCCAAAAACCTATATGCTTTTAAAAATTAAGTTGCATCATTGTGGACTGAAAGCAAGAGAAATTGTATAAAGTAAAAGGAAATTTCCACATGCCTTTAAGGAAAACAGGAAGCAGGCAGAAAAATTTATTCAGGTGCAAGCACTGAGTATTTTGTGTAGGAAAAAGAAGGATGGGGCCGGGGATTTAGCTCAGTGGCATAAGCACCTGCCTGGCAAGTATGAAGTCATGAGTTCAATCCCCGGTACCTCAAAAAAAAAAAAAAAAAAAGAAGAAGGATGATGTAGAGGCCGTTGCCAAAACGTGGAGTGCGATCACCACTGTGAACCCATGTAACAGACGAATTTTTATAACGTGTGCAAGATTGCATCCTGAAGTTCTATGCACCAATAACTGTTAAATAATCCCTGTTTTTGAGTAAAAATGCCTACTTTTTCTATTCTTTCCTCTTCTTATCATTTTATGCTGCCTGAGGGGTTGGGCCCGAAAAATTCCTTCTTTAGATTGTAAGCTGTCAGATAGAAATTGTATACAAGAAGGTCTATGCAAAGTATGAGACCAGGGGAGCTTCATCGGTAGCTAAAACTTATTTACCTTACATTATGAGCGTCAATGGTCTAATACGGCTTACTGGCTTTGGGGGCAGGAACTGCCATATTCTGTATATGAGAGGAAATCAAGTGTGGTTAAAAGGCAGATCTTTAGATCGAATTTTCCAAAGATGGCTACAAAAGTATTTCCAGTGTGATACGTTTTTGTGTTGTGTTTTCACATTCTTCTCAGCGAGTTGAGGTTTTCATTCCCTTTTTTGGAAGACAGACAGGCTGTTAGCATGACAATAGTGAGATTAGAGAATGTCCAAAGAGTAGATTATAAAAAAACAATGTGGCTTCCGATTCCCTTAGACACTTGCTTTAACAGCCCTAAACAATCACGCAATAATCAGAGGCTGCCATGCTATGAAGAAGCCAAAACCACAGAGAAGATACGTGAAGATATTCTGGCCAAAACTTCCAGCTTGAGACTGTCATTTTATGCAACATAAAATTTAGTTACATTGCATTTATAATAATTCCTACCATACTAAGATTGATCACACTTCTTTTTCTCATTTTGAGAAGAGATATGTTTCTCTTTTGACGTATTACATACCCAATTTAGACCCTATTGCTATTCATAACTAATTATAGCTTTATTTTAATGTTTGTATTCTCTTGCTGTTATTCCAGACATCGAGTTCTATATTTTTCTCTTCATGCAGACTTAAGATTCCTATCCTTCATAATATTGATCTCCATTGTGATTTTTCTTTCTAAAATTTTTATCGGTACATGTTTTCAGTACATAATAATTAAATTCCCCCTGGGAAGTTGGCCCATATGCAAAACACATCTTATTTTCAACTCCTCTGCCTCCTACTTCTTTTACCCTCCAGCTCTTGATTCCTGTCTCATTTTCTAAAGGTCCATCGCTCTATTCCTATTATGTCTTTTATTTTCCTTTTTAATTACATATTAAATTTATCATATAAGAGAAACCATGTGAGATTTATGCTTGTGTCTCTGTTTTCTTTTTACTTAAAACTTTGATCTTAAACTGCATACATTTCCCTAAAGATGATTCAAGTTTATTCTTCTTTATGACAGAGTACTACTCCATTGTTCTACTGTGATTTTAGACTTTAAGTATAAGGGTATTTTTCTATTTTTTTCAATTTCATTCTATTCTCAGATGACAGTAATCTTTACTAAATTGTCACTCACCCATATTATATAATTTTAAAAATATTTTCCTAGTTTATTTTTACACAGTCTGTTCGACATGTGCTAATATATATTCTTGTAAGATCATGTACTTCTTTATCTTGCACGTTGAGAATTCTACTTCATCTATTTTGTCTTTAGTGTTGTGAATGTGATAGGAGTAAGTCAACCTTTTGTTAACCCAGACTCCATACTTGGTTCAAGGAACTTGCTGACGGATCAAAAGAAATCTATCTACTGATAGCTAACATCTTAAGAATTGCATAAACTGACCTCATTCCCAGAATAATGCTATGCTCTGAGCTGATCCATGCTGAACCCAGAAAACAAATTTATTCTCCAGTCATAGTTCTTGACAAGCAACTTGTGTAACTCACTTAAACTCCCTCTTTTTTCACCCTCCAAACACCTTCAAACTCCTTTCTAACAAGATATATTCTAGTTTCTACTGGAATCTGTGATCCCCAGATTATAATTTTAACAGATCAAATCAATTTTTTTTGTTTGACAGATGGTCTGAGGCTTTTTGGATGACAGTTTATAATTCTAATATTGATTTGATTAAAATTGTTTTCATTATTTTAAAAAGCTTAGTTTTGCTATTATATGTCAAGCTGTGGCTTTTTAAATTTCCTGTCTCTTCTATGAGACTTTCTTATATAAGTTATTTCATCTCTTTAATATTTGGATCTGTTGTATCCTTACTGCTTTAAACATTTCTTCTGTTCTGTGTATATTTTAGCTTCTTTTTGGACTCTTATTTCAGACAATTACATGTCTTTTTTCATCTGATACACAGTATATACTCTTTTTCTTTCTATATTTTTTATTCCCTCCTGAATGATTTTTGGAAGAGTTTTAAAACTTAATACTCCATTTTAATAAAACATTACATTTTGGCTGTATAGTTCTTTTATAAAATCTTTCTGCTGAGATCTTATTTCCAATATAAATATTATATTTTATAAAAATATATTTTTTCTGTTCTGTACAATTCTATATTTTATTTTTATTTTACATTATTTTATTTTACATTACTAATACTTTTTATAGCTTGGTTTTCTTTTTCCAAATATTTGATTTTTCTCTATATTCTGACCATTTATAATCCCCCTAAGGGATTATAAATCACTAGAGTAGAAAATATGGTCCAGACAGACACCAAAGCTGCAATCTTTGACTTCTCTAGTGAATTCAGTAGTGAACCAAAAGTAGTGAACAGATAACCAGCTGCACTGAGAGTTTTCTCTACCCAGGTTTCTACAACGCCCTCAAAAGTAAATTGCTCATCAAAGAGATTATGTGTGTCTACTTTTAGGAAATGAATTTCTCTTTTGGGTGTTACTATTGTATCTTGTGGTAAACATTGTAAGGGAGAGACAACAGAGGCCAGTGGTCAGAAAGTCTACTTTTGACTCTTGATTTTGTTTTATATTCTCCCTGATAATCACTAAAATAATTTTGTCTTCACTTGTCCAGTATGTTCTTTAGGGAGAAAATTTCATGTTTTAAGATAATTTATTTCAGTAGTTGCTTTTGTACTCTCTACTTGATTCTTTTTCTCTACAAGCTTTAATACTATATAGAAAAAAGAGAAAACTATGCCTGGGTATCTTATGTTTATAACATTTTGTTTTGAAGAGATAATTTATCCCTTAAAAATCTCTGGAAATAATTCTTTTAACTGTGCTGTCATTTTTAATTTAATCTGTCCATTTTTCTTCCTATTATTCCCTTGAAAAGGTGGAAAGCCTAATGGACTTTATGACTGGACTTAACGATTTTTGTTTGAACAGGAATTAATGAATTTTTTTTAACAAATAGAAATATTTGAAGTAAAAGTATGTTTTTGGAAATTAAATCATAAAAGACAGAGTGGCATTCTCCCGGCTTTCTCTTTTGGATCACTTACCTGGGGGAAAGCCAGCTATCTGATGGTGAGGATACTCCAGCTTAGGAAGATATCAATATAACAAAGAACTGAGGAAATAAATGAGGATTGTTGCTAAACACCAGTGAGGAATGAGGAAAGTCATCTAAGAAGTAAGTCCTACAGTCCCAGGTGATAATTCAAATGACGGTCGTCCTGGAGGAAATCAGGAATACAGACCCTAACCCTAAGAAATCCTGTTCCTTAACTATACAGTGATATATATCTTAAAATCCTGTTCCTTAACTCTGCAGTAATATATATATATATATATATATATATATATATATATATCTTAAAATCCTGCCAAGACAATTCCTATGATTATAAATATTTGCCATTTTTCATCACTAAATTTTGGAATAATATTCTAGACATCAAAAATGGTATGACTATATGTAGTTTGTATGGAACTCCTAAATTTTCTTGCAATATGGAGGTAGATACTATATTTTCACCACCAACTAATGAAAGACCTTGTTCCAGGTCTTCCAAAGGATTTGGTTGTGTCTTTTTGTTTTTCATTTTGACTATTCCAATAGGTATGTAGTGTTATATCATTGTCTATGCAATATGCAGTTCTCTAACTCAAGATGTTGAAGATCTTTTAGTGTGAATATTTTCCACTTGTATGTCTTCTTTGTGCAGGTGTCTGTTAAAGTCTTTTGTCTACGTAAAAAATTTGATTATTCTTTCTTATCTGGTAATTCTATGACTTACCTTTTCTGTTTTTTTTTTTGTTTGTTTGTTTTGTTTTTTAGTACTGGGGATTGAACTCATGACCTTGCATTTGCCAGGCAGGTGCATATGTCACTGAGCTAAATCCCCAGCCCATACCTTTTCATTTATTCTGTTGACAATGTCTTTAACAGAGAAAATATTTTCAACTTTTTATGGGTCATGTGTTTGGCATTGTATCAAAAATGACATCACTAAGATGGAAATGGTGGTGAATCCTTGTAAATCCAGCACTCTGGGAGGTTGAGGAATGAAGGTTACAATTTCAAGAATGTGTTATATAACTAGTGAGATGCTGTCTCAAATGAAAAAAAAAGATACCAAAAGGCTGTGGATGTAGCCCAATGTTGGCAGCCCCGGGTTCAATCTCTCCTACTGTAAATTTTTAAATCAGATAATCAGCATATACAAGTAATCCAGGTTTTCTTCTGTGTTAGCTTCAAGGAGTTTGTATTAATTAGCTGTTCCTCACTATAGCAAAATACCTAATATAAATCAACTTTAAGGAGGAAAGATTTATTTTTGCTTTTGGTTTCAGTGATTTCAGTCTATGATCAGCCAGATTCTGTGCTTTAGACCTTTGGTAAGGCAGAAGCAGCATGGAGGAAGATGATAATGTAGAGGCAAACTGCTCACTGCATGGTGGCCAGAAAGTACAGATAGCATAAGGGGACATAGAAAAGATATTTTCTTCTCAGTTACTGTTTTAGGGACCTGCTTCCTCCAGCTGAGTTTCACTGCCTAACAGCTCCTTCAGCTATGCACTGACTCAAGGGATTAATCCATTTGTAAGATTTCTGCCTTCATTTTCTAGTCATATTCTCAAAGCTGCACCTTTGAACACATGAGTCTTTGGGGGGATATTTTTGACCCAAACCATAACATAATTTTACACCTTTATATTTTTACCTGAGGTCTGTAATCCTCTGTGACATGATTTTTTGATGAATGGGTTAAGATATGGGCCTACATTTATTTTTTCCCGTGTAAATGTGTTTTATCATAAATACTATCTTTTCTCCATTATCTTTCTTTTATGTCACATACTTTTTAAACTTAGTTTTATTTGGCTATAATTAATATATCATAATTTTCATCAAGTGTAGAATTAGGTAAAGTTTAGCAGCATAAAACACCATTATTATTATCATAGAGAATGCCTTTATCACCCAAAATAGATCCCTGAAACCTCTTTTTGTCAATTCCTCCTCTCCAACTGAGTTATGGCAAACAGTAATCTGATTGAATTTGTGCAATCCTATATAAAAGGAATCATGGATGATATAACCTTGTGTATAGGTTTATTTATTTATTTATTTATCTTTTGGGTACCAGGATTCAAACTCACAACCTTGTGTTTGCTAGGCAGACACTTATGCCACTGATCTATAACCTCAGCCCTGGCTCTCCTCATTCAAAACCATTAATTTCAATTAAATTAGAATTGAGCTAACTGATTATAATTTGGGGCTGATATATATATATATATATATATATATATATATACTTGTTATCAACATTTGAGAAAAGCAATCTTTGAATACAGATTATCTATTTTTTTCATAAATATAAATATCTAGAATGGTATTTTGAGTCATGTGACAAGTCAATATATACCTAAATGAAAAAATTTAAGGGAAAGTATAAAGTCAGCATTTGCATTCTCATTCACAGCATATAAAGGTTCCAGTGATTTCTCATTCTTGCCAATAGTAGATGTCTCTAGACTCTGTAGTAATCTTAATGGGTGCATAAATTTATCACCTAGCTTTGAATTTTTTTGTATTAAATGACAGTGGCTTTGGACATGTTTTTAAATTGCTTAAGTTCTATTTGACTTTTAAATGAATTATATATATTGTATTCATTTTGATTGTTTATTAATATGATAGCTACTTTTGAAGAAGTTTTTATGCTCTTTTAACAGAAATCCTTTTGAAGACATAAAGAAATGAAAGAGCCTGGGCAAACTCTTAAGAAACATAGTGAATAAAACCATGGAATAAAAATCATGCCCTTCTGGATTCTAGTCTTGAGATGAGTTTAATTTTTAGTCATTTCAATTTATTTTCTTTTAGATAAACTGAAGCCAATAGAGTAGCAAATAACTTGGAGCTGCCATGTTTTGCTTATCACTATGTTTAGTGCATATAAGTGAGTGAAAACCAACCAGTGCTATTATATTAGGTAGCTTGCTGAAACTTGCTTCTTGTTTGATTGATTGATTTTACCTGTATTATCAGGACTTATGTAATAATTTCAAAACATTTATTTGAGGCAAATAGAATTTGTTACTCCTGGGTAATCACGCTCATGTCTTTCATTCCAAGAAATGTTTTTTTGTTGTTTTGTTTTGTTTTTGTTTTTCCTTTCACATACTTTTTCTCATACTCAGTGTATTTCATTGTGCCATTTATGTTGATGTTTTATCAGATATATGATTTTTAAGTATTTTCTCCCATATGTTAATTGATTTTGCATTTTCTTAATACAGTTTTTTGAAGGACAGAAGTTTAAGTTTGATGATGTCCGCAATTGCTATCCTGTGTAAAGAATATTTGCATAAACCAAACAGACATTCTGTTTTTAATTATGATAGACTGAATTTCTACATTCATTACCATGGCCAATTTTGAGTTAATTTATACCAGCAGTGTGAGTTGTAGGATGTGATTCATTCTTTGATCTACAAATATCTAATGGGCTAATGTTTTGACTCTATTTTTTGTTCAAATACCTCTGTGGAAAACAAATTGACCATATTTGTATTGTTCTATTATATATGGAACAGTCATATCTCTATGAATATCTCTATCCTAAAACTACATTAAAGATTACTTTAAAAATAAAATTTTTTCTTAATCATAAAAATAGTTAAATATGTTTTGTTTATAAAGAAAACCATCAAGTTTGACCAAAAAATAACTAGATTCTATCCTACAGTAAAGATGTATAATAAAATCTTATTTTAATAAGAATTGTTTACTGAATTTTGTAGAATGTTTGTCCTCTACAAATAGATGTAGATGAATAATCATTCTGCAATTGTTAGTCACCATAAGTATAGTGATAAAACACAAGTGTTTCATAGTTTTGTGTGTCTATTACAAAAGCATAAAATATAAAAATCTAAATTTCTCACTTGGAATAATTTGTGATAGTTGTAATGACAATTTTTTAATTTTTAAAAAGTTCTTTAAAATTTTAGTCATAGTCCCTAGAAATAATATGCAGTTAAAGCATGAAAATGTTTTTTGATTATGCTTGCTTTCATACTAAAGAAATAAAATGGCACAAATTCACTAATTTAACCTTTGATGTTCTGTGTCAAATATTCTACCAGAATTATTAAGGTTTCTCAAAGGCAAATTCATATGTAATACAAGTACAAAACTAAATGCTTATGTTAATTATTTTCATATTTATTTTACAAAACTCCATTATTAACAGAAAAAGGCAAAGGGGATAGATTATGCAAGCTTGCCCAATGTAAATTATCTTAGATAACAAATCTTTATAAATGCATGAGGGGAAATGACTTAGGTAGGTACTAGAAGCCACATTAAGTCAAGGGGAAGAGCATTTCTGAAGGCCATATCTCTTACTGTGCTCAGAATATCCTCTCCTTCCCCTCTTCTGAAAAGAGACAATCACCACAGTGAACACTGCATACACATAAAATACAGATGGGAGAGTCATGAGATTATCCTGAGGAGTTGCATAAAGAAAAGACCCAAAGTCAAGCAAACCTATCATCTAAGCAGAAATCAAACTTCAAAACATGCTTACGTTATGTTTTTTTCACAGTGTATCCACACAACATAAGCTTAAAGGAAAGGATTGATTTATAAGAATGTTGACCATTCCAATTGTCAAAAGCATGTAGGAAGCTGAGAAAAATGTTAATGATACACTCTAAAGACACAATAGGTATCAAAAATATACTTTGATGTAGATTTTGAAATTATAAGAAATGTGTCAAATAACTATGACTAATATTTTAAAGACTCTATTGAAAAGATGAGCAATATGGAAAACCAGATAGGGAACTTTAGCAGTTAGATGGTGCCTATAAGAAGTAGTCAAATTGAACTGACAAACAAACAAATAAAAAACACATTGAGCAGATTGAATACATTATATTTGTTCCTCATTACACTTAAAAGATAGTACAGGAAACAGCCAAATTTAAGAAAAGTCAATAAATTCCCCCAAATGTGAAAAGACCTAATTGTAAAAAAAAGGTGAAACAGAAAAGGTAGAACATTATAGTAAATCTAAGATCTGTGGAACAATAACAGTATGATATAACAGATCAAAAATATAGTAGAAACTCTAGAAATTCTGTACAAGAAGACAGAATAGGAACAAATCATACATAAAAATGGTCAAAAATGTCCTAATTTAGTGATAGACACCAGACAGATATCTAGTATTCTCAGAGAACAGGGAAGATAAATGTAAGGTAAGAACAAAAGCAAGGCATATAGACAGACAAACACACATACACACATATATACAGCAAGAACCTAAACATATCACATTCATACTGAGAATATGGACACAGAACAATTTAAAAGTAAACAACAAAAAATGATACATAAGTTAAGCTGACAAAATAAACAACAAAAAATGATATAAGAAATTAAGAATGTACTTACAGTAGACTTTCCACTTGAAGCCATGTAAGCAAAGATATAATAGCTTTATAGTTTCAAAATTTTGAATGAATAGCTAAACTTATTTTTGTAGGAATGCAAGTAGCACAGAGAATTTTTAAGACAGCCTGAAGTGCTTGAGTGTTTTAGTTTAATTTTGAAAGCTTTCGTTGTGAAATAATTACACGTTAGCAATAAGTTTCATGAGTAAAGAATGATACAGAAAGATTATATCTATGATATACTATAAGATTAAAAATAGATTATTCATGCCATCAACATCACATGATATTGTGGATATTATTTAGTGAGTCCCCTAAGGGTTCTTATGTTGGGAGTGTGGCCCCCAACTGGGGAATATTAAAAGTTGGGAGAGGCTTTGAGAGATAAATCCATGGTTAGGTCATGGGAGCATCACTGAGGGGTGAAATTAATGGTGGTTTAGAAGAATGAATTAGTTCTCCTGAGAAAAGTTAACTACAAAAGAGTAAAACAGGGTACTTTATCACCTGTTGTTTCCTGTCTCACCATGTAATCCCTCCTATTGTACTACTGCTGCTTGCATCTTGTCTGCTGCCTTCAAACACCAGCGCTGGCTCTTGGGGCCTTATGTTTTTGTGCTTTCTATCTGCAGACTGTTAACTAAATAAAACTCTTATCCAGAATCACTTATTTCATTGTAACAACTGAGAAAAGACTAATGCAGTGTAATATGCCAACAGATAAACTTTAATGCATGCATGTAGCAAAGGCAAAAAAACTTCACTTCTGATACAAATGAAAATATAGATGAAGCTTTCTTGCTCCTATTGTTTGTTAGTACATGCCTGCAGTAAATAATGATTACTTTCCTCGTGGGGAGTCACTTCATGTACATGTACATAACACATCTGAATTCTGTTTTTTATCCTTCCTTTCCACTCACCTCCCTTCATCTCTCAGTCTGCTTCACATTTGAGAAAGATCTCTTTCTCTACTTCCTATTATCTTTTATTTTGCTTTCCTTGTGGTAATATTACAAACCAAAGTGTATGTGCTGCATCATTACATTCATATAGACTTTTCAAAAAGATAATGTCACAAGAGTAGAAAACAGGTAAAGAGTATAGATACAATTTGACTCTCAATTGTAGAGAATACTTTAGGATGATAAAACTAATCTGTATGCAGATTTGTGGTGGATGTATGGCTATTATTTTTGAAGACTCATAGAATTTTACACATCAAAGAATGTTCATTTTTTAAAAAAAATCAGTTGTTATAGTGTGGGGTTGCCAAAATGGTATGAAGAGTGATTTAAATTCATACAACACTATGTCATATGTATTTTTTATAGCAGGAAGAAAAAAATCTGATTTAATGAAGTTTGGGAATCAGTATTTTATTAAATGCTATTAGGACAAATATAAAATAAATTATAAAACTGTAACTATATCATAAGTGAACTTTGTCCCTGGTAGAATTTTCTAAACTCTGAGAACATTTTATAGATACTAGAGTTGGTTAAATAAATGAATGAAATATATGTAACTAGAGCCAGTTTTCTCACTGTTAGAGCAAGAGGAAACAAGTTAAAGGAGAAAGCTAGATCAAAGTCTTCTTCTAAATAACAGTGAAGAACAGTCTTATCCTAGATAACAGTGAAGAAATAAATTCAAGTTTTTATTACTTAGGTACATATACATACATTCACATAGACAAATGATAGACACACATGTAGAGAGATATCTATATAGTTACATATATATATATATATATATATATATAATGAAGTTACATCCTGATAAGTTGAAAATTGAAGCATCATAAACTGGAGGTTGTCTATATATACACAAATGTAGATATATATGTACATACACATTGTATTACGCACACATTATATTTGAAAGATTAGCATAGATATGCTCAAATATATACAATATACATGGGCTTAGGCTATAACTCAGAGGCACAGTGCATGCCTGGCAAGTGCAAAGTTCTGAGTTCAATTCCCGGTACTAGAAGGAAAAAAATTCATATACTTGCATTTTTCTTTAATATGCTAATATTTGACATATTTTTTCTAATTCTCTCTGCTCAGAGGGCATGGTAAAAGCAAAGAGCACCCCTGTCCTAAGATCATAGTTTCTTAATAAAATTTTCCATTGGCAAAACATTCAGAAGTAATTCTGATTCTACCTCTAGGACCAGAACTCCTGGGTTAGCAAAATAAATATCAACACTGCAGTATACCACAAAGAATAAAGTAAATCTCTGTAAGTCCAAATTGATAAAAAAATAATTAGTAAAATAACTAAATGAGATAGAATGGCTGAATCTGACTTACAGAATTCCAAATAACAAATGTAGAAAGGATAAATGTAATGGAAAACAATCAGAATTATCAGTGCTTCAAGATTCACTGTTAGGGCTGGGGATTTAGCTCAGTGGCTTAAGTGCCTTCCTGGCAAGCGCAAGGTTGTGAGTTTGATCCCTGGTACAAAAAAAAAAAAAAAAAAATCACTGTTAAATACTAACCTAATTAGTAATATCTTAAATATCTTAAAGATAAATGAGATAGTTAACTAGCTATTTATTTACTTATTTGGTGAGATTATATCTTGCTGTTGTTTGGACAGACTCCATGACCCTTCAGCCTCAGCTTCCTCAATATTCGACCATGTCACCATGCTTTTAAAAAGCTTTAAAGATATTTTTAACACTAAGAATTGTTATATTTTTAAGAGATGATCTTACATTCTTCAATATTGCTTTCTCTAAGAGGTAAAACAATGTAGCTTTCTTTGAGTACTGATTGAACATAGCTTCACATTTGAGAAAGATCTCAAATGTGAAGCAGACTGACATTTTTTGTCAAAAAAGTATAGAAAGGCAAATCTACTAGTTTTATAGTAGAGAGATTTATCCAACAGCACATTAGTGAAGCTGTCAGACTTAACATCGTGAATCAATTATTTTATCATATACCTTTGCTATGATGATATGAGAATAAAGATATAGTCCTGTGAAAATTTTTACCAAAATCCATAACTTCAGGCTAATCATAGAAAAACAGCAAACAAAATCATTAAACTTATGAAAAAGAAGGAAGAGAAGGAGGAGGCAAAGGAAAAAAGCAAAAGAGAAAGCAGAAAAAGAAGAAAAAGAACTCAGAGAAAGTGATACACATTTGGAGTAGACAAGGGAGATCTGTTGGATAACCGCGGTGTGCTCCCTTGGATAGATTCTTGGAAAAGGGAAAAAAAGTAGAAAAATTTGTGAAATATGACTCAACATAGATCAGTTCTATTATACTAGCGTTAATTTCTTAATTTTTAAAAATATACTTCTGTTATATAAAATATCAATCAACAATAGAAAACTCTGTTTTAATGTTATCTGAGACTTTTTTTGCTATCATTGAAATTTTTATGTAAATCTAAGATTACTTAAATATAAAAGACTAAATTTTATAACTGATTTAAGATTATATTGGTCTTCTCTGTATCTCTCTAGAGTCATAAAAATACTACACTCCAGTTTCTCTAGAAGCGAGAATGTAGGAGAAAAGTGGTTTTGCTCACTTGACTTTATATTAAAATCCTGAGTGTCTTGTATGATCGAAATCATATAATATACCATGTGATTATTTATTACCACGGGTCAGTAAGTCAGATTAACAAGTAAATATTTTGAACCACATATTTATCATTATGAAAAATATAATATTTTGTGTAGTTTCAAGGTGTAAATTACATACATTTTTATTGATGTTTCCTAAATATAGTTTTTATTAGTGAGTCAGCCTTTGACAGATTTGCAAAACTTTACTAGAACTATTATTTCTCATGTATACCGTCTTTTATTTTCTTTGAAAACATCCAATTAATATTTTCTATATTGATTCAATCAATAATCATAGAAATGATAAAGAATACTCGATGAAACTGGAATTTTAAAGCTTATTATTTCATAAATGAGAAAAAATACAAAAAACAGCCCTTACAAAGAGAAAAAAAAGGAGATCAGTTCATCAAAGAAGAAAATGCAAATGGTAATTAAACATAAACTAACATGGTCAACTCACTCATAATAAAGGGCCACTAATTCACAGTAACACATTGGGAAAAAATTTAAAATTTAATTTAGCAAATAACGATATAGAAATCAAGCCACTGAAACTTTTTTATTTATGCAAAATCATTTAGACAGCACCACAGTGACTGATATTCACACACATGTCCAATTTGTTTCACTTAAAGTATGGTTTCAAGCTATATCTACTTAGTTATAAATGTCTCAAGTTTATCCTTCTTTATGGCTAGGTAGTACTCAATTGTATAAAAATTTTTTAAAAATTCATTCTTTTTTTGTTTCCAAGATTTACCTGTTACAAAATATGCTGCTATAAACATGGGTATACATATATCACTGTGGTATGATGCTTTTAACACTTTTGGAAAGAAGGGGAATAGCTGGGTGCAATCCTTGCTTTGTTTTTTTGTTTGTTTGTTTTGTTTTGTTTTGTTTTGGAATCTCCACACTGATTTCTGCACCAGTCTACACGCCCACCTACAGTGGATAAAGGCTTCTTTTTCCCCACAGCCCCACCAGCATTGTTATTGGTTAATTTCTTGAAAATAGACATTCTTCTGGAGTGAAATGTAATCTCAGCATTATTTTAATTTGCATCTATTGGATGATCCGTGATGTTAAACATTTTTTCATGTATTAATTTGTCATTTTTTCTCTCGGCTTTAGTGCCATCTTCTTAGAAACCTCTGCACCCTGAGAGCCAAGTGGAGGAAGAAGCTAATGCACAGGCTGAAGTGTGAAAGGAGGAAGATGAGACAGAGGTTGAAGAAATCTTGTACACCAATGGAGGCCAAAGGCGCAGAAATAAGGAGCGCTGGAGGCTGAGGATGCTGGCACAAGTTATTGGACTGCGTGCTTTCTAGAATGCTTCAGTGCACTAGAATTTCATTGACAAATGACCACCAAGACCACCTCAAAGAGATCCACCTTGTTGATGACTAAAGCAGTCCCCCAGTCTTTTGCCCTGGAGCTGTGGCATTCTGGACTACTTCCGTTCTCACTTGCGGCTGAGTGTAATATGTGTACAATAAATCATCTGTTCTGTGTTTTAAAAAATTGTCATTTTTACTTCTTCGGAGAAGTCTTTATTCATTTCAGACCCCCATTTTTGGATTGGGTCTTTACATTTGAGGATTCTGATATCTTTTTCAATTCTTTATATTCTCTGATATTAGTTCTTTGTCTGATGAACAACTGGCTAAGATATTTTCCCACTCTGTGGGTTGTATTCTCACTCAGTTGATTCGTTTTGCTTGCAACAGATGCTTTATAAAATGAGATCCCGTTGATTCTTTTTAGTTTTTCTTGTGCAACTGATGTTTTGTTCATGAAATCTTTGCCTACACCTGTCTTCAAGAGTCTATCTGTTCTCTCTCCCAAACAGGTTTAAATTTCTGTTTTAATATTTATATCTTTGATCCATTTCAATATTAGTTTGGAGCATGGTGTTAGATAGGAATCTAGTTTTAAACCTTGGCATGTGAAAAGCCAATTTTTCCAGCACCATTCATTAAAGACGTTCATTTCAGTGAACATATTTGGGCCCTTTTTCAAAGATAAGACTTCAAAGTGTGTTTAGAGTTGTTTCTGCATCTTTTAATCTGTTCCACTGATAATCAGGTCTGATTTTTTTGCCAATATCATTCAATTTTTAGCACAGTAGCCTTGTAGTGTAATTTCAAGTTCAGGATTTTGATGTCCTCCTCTTGCTGGATTTCTTCTGGTTCCAAGTGAATTTTAGGAAATTTTTTCCTAGTTCTGTGAGGTGTACTAATAGTATTTTGGTTGGGATTGCATTAAATCTGTATAACAATTTTGGAACTATGGTCATTTTTACTCTGTTGGTTCTTTCTACCCAAAAACAAGGGATATCTTTCCATTTTTTGATATCTTCTTCCATCTCCTTTTTCAGAGTACTGTAGTTTTCACTGTAGAGTTCTTTTACTTCCTTTGTTAGAGTACTAAGTATCATTTGTGCTGTTATGAAAAGCTCAGTTTCACTAATTTCTCTCTCAGTGAGTTTCTTAATTGTGTACAGGAATGCTATTGATTTTTGAGTATTGACTTTGTATCTAGCTACAGTGTTTCATTTTACCTTAGCTGAAGAAATGTCCTTATTTCTAGAACAACTGAGAGTTTGTATCACTTGTGTATTCTTCTTAATTATAGAAATTAATTCTTAAGGAAATAAAATTTATGAGATCTGTTTATATGGAGTCACTACTGGGAGTGCCACCATTTGACAGAAATGTAGAGCATAAATCCACAAGACTACCAGGTAATGGTATTAAATGTATGCTTGGAAGTGAATTCAGATATTTCTTTCTGAATAAGTACATGTTATTACACCTCCCAGATAATTCTAACATGACAATCAGAAATAAAATTTTCTTTGGTGAATCAAAAATTTGACTATAATACACTTAGTATTAATCTCTTCAGGCTGTCATAACATAATATCATTCATAGACTTGGTGGCTTAAACACAGAAATTATTTTTTTCTACAGTTTTGGAGAATTAAAGTCTAAGATAAATGTGCTAGTGGAGTTGTAATATAATGTTCACTCAACTGTAAAGCTGCAAATGCCGAGTCTGAACTGCCACACTATAAGCTGTCATGATTTTTCCCCTTTGCACTTTTACAGGTGAGAGAGACAGTGCTTACCCAGGTGGTTTTTTGTTTGTTTTTTTGGTGGTACTGGGGATTGAACTCAAGACCTCAGGCTTGCCAGGCAGATGCTTAGGACACTGAGCTAAATCCTCAGCCTCCCCCACCATGGCGTCTTCTTATAAATACACTAATTCAACTGTGTCAGAGTCTCAATTACACGACCCTAATAAACCTTAATTAACTTCCTAGGGGTCTTCCAGCTCCACTGGAAGCTAAGGCTGCAACAAATGTATGGGGTGGGCAGGGGTTGCGGTGGGGTGGGGGGTAGCAAACAGTCCATAAAGTGTTCACAGTCCATGCTCAAGACTTCTTAATATAAAGAACCTGTCTGTCACTGGCTATTAAATGCCTTTGGAACTATATGAGGCATGATCAAAAAATAGGATGAATATTTAAATTTTAAAAATTTATTAGAGTAAAAGCCACATTGTCATTAATTTCTTTCTTTAACCTACTGTTCTTGCCACTTTATGAACATTTCTTGAAGACCTCTTGGGTTAGTTAATGTCTCTAGTTGAGCCATTATGGGTGCCTCAGTGACCTGATTTGATTAATAATTTTTACTTTTCATGGTGCCAGATCCAGTGAATACAGTGGATGACCACACAACATAATGTCTTTATTTGACTGAAATTGCTGAAAGCACTTGAATTGACTGAGTATATCCAGGCAGCCAGGAAAAGAGTGTGGTCAAAGGATTTTCAGAAGTGCTTCACAAGCGGCAAAAATGATGGCATGAGTGTGTAGGGAATGGGGGGTATTTTGAGGGAGATTAATAGCAATATGTCTTATACTATAATACTCTTGAATTTTTAAATTAAACATTCCTCCTATTTTCTGGCCATTCCTACTTAGGTATAATATTTTTCATATTTATCTAAGATTTTATTACAAACTATAATCATACCAAGATTTTGATGAAAAAGTTGAGATTATCTGATGTCACCACCCAATTAAAGAGATGACTACGTGCTTCCCAGATAGATGTCAAAATTATACAGTATTTTCAGGTATAGGAAACAGTGCATTATATTTACTTAAAAATTATATTTTCCCAGTGTTGACCTATATTATTTATAGGACATTATATACAATGTACATACATTTGACATAGATCTACCATTTGGAAAATGCTAATCATATGTGTTCTCTGACTTTGTGTATCACATAATTCATCATCATGATAGACTAGCTACAGAACAACTCATGTTCTCAAACTGCATAATACACTGGAGATATTGCCTATTAATTGCAAAAACACTGTTTCAGTGATATTCTCATAAAAATGCTAGCACAGTAAAGAAATCGTATTTTATATTTACTTTATTAAAATATCATTTCAAAATTTGAATTGTTAGTGTTGTTTTGGTAAAAGAAGAGGCAGAGGCAAAGAAAAATCAAGTACATGTGCTGTCACCCATGTCTCTTGAGATTTATTGTTGCTTCTACTGTTGAGTAGTTGATATAGAGTATGTTGGAAGAAAATATAAGGATACCTTAGTGATTATCAAATTGAACAGCTGTACATAAGATCTCATGACATTGCACTAGGAGATGACTTCCTGTCATATTCAACAGTAGTTCGTTCAGATATTGTTGCTGAGATCATCACTCTAATTACTTCCTCCACAGTGAACTGAAGACCAGAAATGGCATATCTTGAACTTTCTTATCATTAATGTCAGTTGAATTCATCCGAGAGCTGCAACATCATGAAGCTGGAGGTGCAGAAGCATTGGTCTTGTGAAATGTGTGGGCTCTGGAAGACAGCAGATGATGTACAGTTTTGTCCATTGACTTTGGGGAACTTTTTCAGAACCACCTTAGGTGCAGCAGGCTACTGAAATCATTGTCACTGAAAATAACTAAAGTGTCAACACTTAATAATTTCTAGAAAGTAGCCTCTCTGATCATTCTTCTCACTTAACAGCAGTTGTATTTGTCTCTAGTTCAGATATGAAGTCCTTTCAGGCCCTTTAATTTTAAAAAATGAACCCTGACCTGCAGACTATTGCTTGTTTGGTATTCCTAGGTATTCTTAGAAATGCTTCTGATTTACTTATAATTTATGTGGTCATATGAGAAAAATCTCAGAATTTTAAAAACTGATCCTATAAAATTAAATATTTAACTCTATTAGAGGCAAAGTTCTGTTTTTTTCTCACTGTTTCAAAACTTCTTCTTTACAGTGTCAATATTCTAAGCTAAAAGTATTTTCCTGCTATTTTAAAAATTGAGAAAATACATAGTGAAATAAAATTAGTGTGATTTCACTTTTTCTGCTTTATATTGTGTTGCTTCTTATATTTTATATCTTAAGTATCACAAGTGAAATTGATCAAAAAAATCAAAAAATTAAAATGAGGTAGGACACATTAAAATAAAAATTTTTAACAGATTAAACATCAGAGTTTAATTGAGCAAAGATTTATTTTGGGAATCTAGTAGGCTTCAGAACTAGCAGAGGTCTGGAGACTTATAGAGTATTTATGGCAGGCAGTATTTATGGAAAAGAGCATGGAAGTGACTCTTCCATAAGGAAGTGAAAAAGAGTGAAAGGAGACTAATTAGTTATGGTGTGGTTTTCCATTATTTGGACACAATCTGAACAGTTAATAGCCTGAAATTAACTAAAACCTGGCTACAGTGATTGGCTGCGATCAAATTATGTGTTATGGAACATGATCCTAAATGCATCTTTTCCATTGATTTAGTTAGATTACATTTCATTTTGTAGACAGTCAAGGTCCTGATTTATCCTCAGGGTAATTTAACTTAATAATTACCCAAATCTTAATCTTGGACCCAGAAATATTAAAATAGGGTGGATGTCTTGGTTAATTTTCTTTCATTGTTGAGATAAAATACCTGACCACCCAACATGGAGAAAGGAAAGGTTTATTTAGCTCACAGTTCCTGGAGGTTTCAGTTCCTACTTAGCTGGCCCCAAGGAAGGGTGGCACAGCACAGGGGCAGTCATTCAAGTGCCAAAGGTGACAAAAGCAGAAAGGTCATACAGGGAAAAGCATGCCTTGCCCTTCCCTTAAATTGTATACCAGCCACCTTCCCCTGAGTGGGTGGAACATTCACACTGCCAATACCAGTGCTAGAGAATGAACCAATCACAAACACTATATTCAGTTCCATGACTTCATGTGGATTTGGAGGGCCAGCCAAACACAAATACATGCATCCTTTGTGCAAAAGACATTTAGTACATCTCCAAGAGTTGCAAAGTCTTAACAGTCTCAGCATTGCTGAAAAGTTCAAGTCCCAAGTCTCCTTCGAGATCTAAGGCAAACTTATAGCTGTGAGCCCCTGTACAAATGAAAAGTTAAACACTTCTAACAGTCAATGGCACAAGATAAACATTACCATTCCAAAGGGTACAAATAGGGGGGACCAAAGGAATGGGACTAAAGGAAGTCCAAAACTCAGCAGGGCCAGTATTAAGTCCTGTAGTTACACATCCAGCAATCTGTGGCAACTTATGAGTTCCAAAGGGTTTGGGTGACTACACCACCATGCACTGCTGGTGGTTGTATCTCCCACAGCTTCTCTTTTTGGCTGACTTTGCTTCCTCCTTGCAGGTTTCCTTACATGATCCATGTCCCTGGCTTTTCCAAACTTCCAGGTCCTCCAATGCACAATTTCACATACTGCCCTGTGATAGGCACACTGCCTAGCCTCCTAGGCTTTCTGAAATTGGGATTGGAAGCTGCCTTAACCAAGGAACTCTTGCATCTTGTATGAGCCTAAAACCAGTAGCACATGGATGATACTGAGGTCTGCTGTAATTTGGAGCAGTATTCAGGCTGTGCTCTTTCTTGCCCATAGGAGTCCAGTGGCTGGATCATTAAGTACTCTAAACCTGACTCTGAGTAACAAATTCTCTATGCTGCCACCATTCTAGGCCTTGGTGCAGCCACCACCATTTTGGAATCTCATATGGTTTCCACCACCATTCTGGAGCATGACACTCTATGGCTTTCTCCTCAAAGCAAAGTCTCTCATTTGTGCCACTTTGAGGCTATGAAGTGTGGGACAAAATGCTGCTTGTGATACCCTAAGGCCATCTTTTATATTCTCCTATTCCATCTCAAAAATAGAGATCTCAGCTCTGCTTTTATACCCCACAGTCTTACTGGATCTTTTTACCTGGCCAAACTCAAAATGTTTTAAATCATCTTGTTGAGCTCTGTCCTCTTGGTTCTCAACATAAATCTGGTTAAAAGCCCCCAACAGTAGCCATGCTACTGCTTCAACTTTTGCCTTGAAATTTCTTCTGCCAGATTAATTAGTCCAACACCCTTAATCTTAGTCTCAGGCAAAGTCTCTGGACATGAATAAAATGCAGGTAAACTTTCTGTGAAGCCATAACATACATCATCTGAAGTCCAACAACCAATGCAGTATTTTTCCCAGTAGAAACATCCAAAGTCTGGTCTTTACTGATTATCTGGTCTTCGGAGCTCTGACCAGAATCTCCTACACAGAAGAGCCTACTCTCAGATGACATCTCTGAACATTTGTAAACTCTTCCCAGCAGCCATTCCCAAAGGCTCTTGAACAACATGGTCAGGTATAATCACAGCAACGACCTCACTCCACTGGTACCAAATTCTGTTTTGGTTATTTTTCTCTCATTGTTAAGATAAAATACCTGACACCTTAAATGAAGGAAGGAATGGTTTATTTACCTCACAGTGCTGGAGGTTTCAGTCTATCCTCCGTTGGCTCCAAGGCCAGGTGGCATGGCACAAGGGCAGCCATTCATGGCAGCTCCAAGAACTAAAGGCACCTAGAGCACAAAGACAGAAGGGGTAAAGCAAAGCTCCTTCCCTCCTTTATATTGTATACAGGCTCCCTGCCTTTGGGCGGGTGCAGCACTCACACCACCAATCTGAGTACTAGACAATGAACCAATCACAAATGCTAGATTCAGCTGCCTCCATGACTGAATGAAGCTTTGAAAGAGTCATCCAAAGACAAACCATAACAGTGAGCCACCAAGGAATTTCTGAGTCTTGCTAATAAAATGATAAATTTAAAGTCATGTTGAACTACTAGGGGAGCAACACAAGTTATAGTTCTCATCAAGGACTGCAAACCTTGCCATACAATGAACAGATGCATGCTTAATGCTATCTCTGAGAAGAATAAGCATTTACCAATTGGCAACGAAGAGTGCAGCTGTTAGTGAAAGGACTCAGGTTTGCAATGTTAAATGGTTATTTAAACTGTATCACAGGGAATAAGTATTTATTTTAAGATTTCTCTTAGATGAAATTTAAGGAGAATTTTTCCTATTGCTAATTTCACCTAAATTATGGCAAAGATTAATCATAGACTCTAAACTCTGAAGGACATAGCTAACTTTTTTTTTTTTTTTTTTTTGCCAGAACTCACTCAGTAACCACAAGTCCTAGAAAACTCCTAAAGGCAAGTTGCACATTTCTGACTTCTTTTTAAAACTGAAATCGTTTTGGAGGAAATTCTGAAGAGTTAAGGAGAAGCATCCAAAATTTCAATTGCTTCTCTGAAACCTTGGATTCTTGCCTGCTAATAATCTCCATGCTCCTTGCTTAGAATTTACTCACAGAATCAACACAGGAAACTGTTCATCACCCTCCAACTCCAAGCAAGACTGTGCCAAAATTCTTATCAGAAACCTCAGTGACAAAAATAGATCTAACTGCCGACTGCAGTCACTAAGAAATGGATGCACAGATTTAAGCCATCTTTATTATTTTTCCCCTTGCTTTGATGGCAGTGAGAAAAAGAAAGAAAGCTACATCATCACATCTGGTCAAACAGCTTGCACAATCAGTCCAACCCTATGTAATTTAAAATATTTTAGTTCTTATCCCTGAAAAGCATGACTTTTTCTCCAAACACCAGATATATACAGTAGTGTCTCTAACTATAGTCATACTGCTGGGCAGAGCATGTAGCAATGGCAACAATAATAACAGAAAATTCTCTTTATACAGCTGAATGGCTGCACTAGAATTTTCTGTGTTCAGAAGTAATTAGAAAACAGCTGTGAAGGAAAATCAATTGTTCCTGGTAGTCAATGGCTAATTTTCCACAATCAAAATAAAGAATGCAGTATGACATGTTTGTAATGAGCAAGTAATTGTTTCTCTTTTGTTTATTGTTTTAACATTTTTCCCTTTTATTTGTGGGAGCTGTCATTTGTTTGCTTCAGGACAACTTCTCCTAGTCTTTGCTTCCCCCATCCATATTTAAATGCTAGCAAGTGCCAAGGAAGCTGTGTTATCCAGCTCAGTTTATTCCAGACTGCCTTATGATGGTGATTTGTAGACTAGCAACGTTGTGCTTGCTTTTATATATTCACGATAAAGCTACCCTAAATGGAAGCATTATTACACAGTAGCATTTATTCATGGGATTTAACTTTGATTCATTCTGTAAAGGTCTCATGTGTCAAAAGGATTCGCTTCCCAGAATACATTGACCTGCTGCTCCAAGTGTGTCTGCATTTCACAACAACACAAAATTGAAACCACCACATAACCTCTTTATTTTTATTTTTAATTCTTTTTTTATTATTCACATAGAAGACATTGATGCAGCAAATGAATAGAAAAATGAAACTCTATGGTGCACATTTGGAATTTAGATGGATGGAAAATGAACTTAAATGGTAGAATAGGCCAAGTGAAAATCAAATTGTTTTATCATGCAAAAGAGTCTGGTTGAGAAACAACAGAAGGAATAATATTCTGGTACTGTTTTCAGCCATGGGGTAAGGGGGAGAAAGGAGGTGAGAATACTGATTACTTAATATTATTTAATTTTCTTTTAAAACTTCCTTAATTCTGCAACATTCTTTGAAAGCTAATAAAAAGGCATTCAAAAAGAAAAGAATGAATAGCAAATAAACATTGAATTCCAGTCCCCATATTGTCTTGAAATCATGTGATAGTCTTGGTTTACCTCAATCTCTTCATGAGAAAGATAATAATGAACAAATGATTGTGAACTCTTCCTAATAAAAATCACATGAAGAATACTACTGAATTAATATACTTAAAATTTAGCATTCTGGAGGCAAAGCTCTTTTCAAGCTCTCAAATATTCATGATTAGGTACCAGTAGCCTTAAGTGCTTAGAAGTTTCATCACTTTCATAAGTAAGTGTAATTGAAACATGTCTGACAGAATCATTGAATTTTTATCATCCTTTTGTCTTTTATGTGTCTATTCCAAAAATCTGTGGGGTATTTTAAATAAATCAATTTCTGGGTCCTAAAGTAATTTTAGGTTGAAGTAGCAGAGAATGAGAAACAAATTCTACACTATTATTGCCTGTGTTAAACACTGAATTAAATGTCCAGTGATATTGTCTGATGTATTGTGAATAACAAAAATAGAATATTTTAAACTGGAAAAAAAATTTTAATGGCTAATGTGCCCTGCAGCTTTTGTTATAAAATTTCAGGATGCATTGCCCTCTGTGAAGATCTAATTTTATTCTTCATCAGTTTAGGTAGAATATCAATAATTTAATATTCACATTTGCCCCTAAATTTTTCATAGTCATATAACTATATTTTACAGTGGGTTTATGTTTGCAATATACAGTGGTTACATTTGGCTTGAGGAACTGATACATTTACATATTATGTCTTGATCAGTTTTGTTTCCCCTGCCCACCTTCACAAAGTCTAACTCCCCACTCCCTTTCTTTTGTGTTGCTCTTTATTTGTGTTTTGAACTTCTTATATAGGAAAGCCTATTCAGTATTCATCCTTCTCTCTCTTACTTTTTTATTAGTATTATGGTCTCGGAATCCATCCCTTTTTCTAAAAATGACTCAGATTTATTCTTTGAATCTGAGTACTGCATGGGGTATATGTGCTATATTTTCCCAAATCCATTGCCTTGCTGAAGGGTATGTAGGCTGCTTCCACAATTTACTGATTGTGAATGTGGTTCGAGAAACACGGGTACAGGGAATATCACTGTAATATGATGACTCACTCTTTTGAAAAGTTTCTCAGGAAAGGAGTAGGGGTTTTGAGGCTTCAGACTGATTTCCACAGTGCTTGTTGGAAGCTACATTCACATTAACAATGAAAAAAAGGTTTCTTTTTCTTCACAAACTTGCCAGCAATTTTTGTTTTTGAAACCTTGGTGATATGCCATTTTTTTCCTGGGATAAGACAGAATCAGCATTGCTTTGATTTGTACTTCTCTCATAACCAATAATCCTGAAACTTTTCCATTTACTTATTTGTCCTGTCTGCTTTTCCTTTTGAGAAGCATCCATTTATCTCTTATACCTATTTTTGTTTGGGTCTTTTGTTTGGGGGAGTCTCATTTTTTGAGTTCCTTATATTTTCCAGATATTAGCCTTCTGCCTAAGAAGTAGGTGCTAAATTTTTGGCCCTTCTATAGATTGTCTCTTAACTTTCTCATTGGTTTCCTTTGCTGTACAGAAGCTTTTAAATTGGATATAAAGCTATTTGTTGATTGATGGTATTATCTTTCTGAGCAATTGTGGTTCTGTTCAAAGCATCCTTGGCTATGCCTATGTCTTCAAGAGTCTTACCATTATCTTCCAGTAGATTCAGTATTTCAGCTTATGTCACTTATTTGACCTATTTGTGTTCACTGTTAGCACAGGTTGGAAGATATGAATCTAGGTTCATTCTGCTGCATACAGAAAACCAGGTTTCCCAGCATCATTTGTTAAAGAGGCTATTTTTTCTCTATCATTTATTTTTGGCTCCTTCACAAAAAGAAATGGAAGGTTAAAGTTGCATGAGTTGTTTCTGCATTTTTAATTCTATATCATTGGGCAACAAGTCTACTTTTGTGTCACCATCACTGCAGCTTTGTAGTATAAATGACAGCAAGATGGTAATTCCTCTTGCTTTACTTGTTTTGCTCCAGATTTCATTGACATTTCTGGATCTTTCCTGGGTCCAGAAAAATTTTAGAATTTAGTTTTACCAGTTCTATGAAGAATGCTATATTTGAAATATATTTATCTTTATGCTATTTATATTATTATGTATATTAATATAATATGTATATTCGAATTCATATGCATATTTATATGCTCTTCAATCTCTTTTTTTCAGAATTATATAGATTTTTTTATGAAAATCTTTTACTTCCTTGGTTAAGTTAAATTCTAGGTATTTACTTTTTTTAAAACTATCATTAATGGAATTATTTTCTTGATTTCTTTCTCATTGGGTTATTTATATATTGTTTTTTAGAATAGAATGTTTTCTAGTCCATGCCCCAATTGTTTTAAGTGCCACAGTCAAGGTTAAAAGATATTTGATTGGGAATTTGTTTTGTTTTTGAGACCAGAATATCTAGTGATCTACATTCAGCTCAGAATGGTGGCAGTTGGATTCTTTCATTCCAGACTTTATGGTTGGATAAGGACAATGGCAGTGCATCTCTTCCCCAACTGCATTCTGCTCATCAGGGATGATGGTGGTCATGATTTTGTCTGTACTGAAGAAGGGGGACCATACTGATGTGGTCTTCAGCATCTGCTAAAATGTGGCCCCAATCCTATTGGTGAGAAAGCTTTGAAATAGATTGATTAGGAATGGCAATGATAGATTGGAGAGTAAAAAAAGAGCAGTCACTATGAAGGGAAGAATCCAAAATAGGACAGTGGACTTCCACGAGTCTCATGAATTCTGTAGGGGATCCTGAGGTCTTTGTTGTACTGTCTAGTTCTTGGTGTCTGTTTGCCAGAGTTGGAGTTATGTTATCATGATTATCTAGGAGAAAGGTACAACATGTTGTTTGAAACATGTACTTGTAGGCTCAGGGAGGGCGGACATACTATAGCATGGCTCCCAATTTATGCAGAAAGTCCCTGCCCAGTAAGAGAGCAGGAGAAAGGGGAATAACTAAGAATGGTTGTAGGAGTGTTATTCCTCCTAGGGTACAATACATGGGAGATGCCGGTAAAGTATGATCTTGGAGCCCCAGCCTATCAATCACAAAAAGAAGAAAATGAGCAAGTAGAGTACAAAAACTGCAGAAAAGCCTGTCCCAGTATCCACAAGGAAAGAAATGGCCTTACCAGACATTCTCCTGAGTATACTGGGTCCCCTAGACTTGCTGTTCTCTGGGGACCATGGATCCAAGCACTGTCAATCCTCCATCCATTTTTTTTTTTTTTTTTGGTACGGGGAATCAAACTCATGACCTTGTACTTACCAAGCAAGTACTTGAACCGCTGAGCTAAATCCCCAGCCCGGTATCCTCCATCCTTAAGGCCAGCAGATGAGACAAGTGATGAGAAGTAGGTCAAGACCTTTTGTGGAAGGTGTACCCAAGCTGGAAGGGCATTCCTGCTGGGTCCAGTGGACTTTCCAATGGGCCTGTTGGTAATAGATGGCGTGTGACCAAATTGGGGAATGAGGATTGTGGTACATAGGTTTTCCCAGTGCCCAACATTGCTACATGTATGACAGGTACATGGAGGGGTAGCAAAGATCAAGGTGGTAGAAGTCCCCTCTGCTAAAGGGGTTATAATGGAGGGAAGCAATTAGCACTTTAGTTTTTCTTTCCTTTTGTGACTGTTGCTTATCCTCTTGGTGGTAATAAATATGGGAGGCAGCATTTCTGAGCTAATTTCTGGGGGTCTAAGTTTCCTCTTATAACTTTTAAATCTTCTTGCTAGTATCAGGAGAAAGCTAGAAGATGAATTGGAAACAGTGGAAGACCTGTCTTTCCCTGGAGCAGGATCCGTATTAGTATAAATTAGCACTGTGTCTGTTAGGCAGGACATAAAAAGGGCTGGATTTTCATCAGGTCCCTGAGTAATCTCTCTTACCCTATCACATTCACTGCCTTGTATGTATTATTTCCCATACCATCAAGGAAATATCTAATCATGGGACCATGCCTCTTCAAATCCTGATCACCCTCCTGGTAAATCCTGGCAAGGTTAGTGAAAGCTTTTTTGGGAACCATCTGACCAGCCTTTGCATTGGGTTATTTGCACTGAGTTGTGGAGTCCATCCACACAGATTTCAGCTTCCCACCAAGTGCATGTTCTCTCATCAGGTGTGAGAGTTGAGTAAACAACTGGATATATACGCTTCCAATCAGCTGCAGTACTAGTTGCATGGAGGATCTCCTTTCTATGTTTTCAGAGAAAGATCCCAGTTACTGTTCCATCTGTGCCAAGTCATTCATAGAAAAGAGTACATGGACATGGGCCATTCCCTAAACCCCTGTCACCTGTCACAGTGGAAGGATTTCAGGAGTACCAGAGTGCAGGTAGGAGTGGTAACACATGAGGAGGGTTAGGGAGAGGGGGCAGAAGGCTGAGTTAGAGCCTGAGCTGCACCTTCAGTGGGGGGTGGCATTGCATCAAGAAGAGCAGAAGGAAGAAGTCTACAGTGGTGGCTCATCTGCTGGATCAGGGTCAGAATCTAAGGAGCTAAGAGCCAGCTTTTCCTCTACAGGAGTACCTGGTGGGCTGAGCAAGTGTGGCAGAAAGGAATGGGAGCTGAGAGTGAAGAAAGTGTGGGCATAAGGGACATCTTGCCATTTGCCTTTTCTCTGTAAGTAGTTGTCAAGGTCACAACAAATTTGGAAATTAACGTGTCAAATTCAGGCCATTGGCTGCCATTGTCTAGCTTGTATCTGACTCAAGCAATGAGAGAATAAAATATGAGACATTTAGGTCAACTATCTCCTTTCATACTGAAAGATAAAATATATTTGTGGGACCCCACTCACATTTTAGAAAATCAGGAACCCATGGTAACTGATAACAGAGTGTTGGGGCATCTCCCCCAAATTGGACTAGGGACTTGGATATTCTTTTGTAGATGTGGTCCAACCATGTCAGAGAAGGATTTTCTGAAAAATTGAGCAGGAGTCCCTGCTCCAATGCCTATAGAAGTCCACTGCAGAGCCTCCCAGGACTCTGGGGTGAGCCTATACTTCCTGGGTGCACCTGGGGAGGGGAAGGTATGGGCTGACGTTAGCAATTCTGGACTACATAATGAAGTGTCCTGTGTTGAGCTAAGGGCTACTGGGAAATGGCAAATGACTTCCTGGAGCTCCTAAGGAAGAGAGGAAAAAGAGAGAGGGGAAGGGAGATGGGTAGGTCATAAAGGAAGAGGTGGGGTATTGGAGTAGTTCCCTCAACCTCTGTCCCAAGTTGCACTCAAAATGTCAGGGAAAATTGAAAAGAAGTAAAGTATGAACTCAACAAAACAGGTTTATTTCAAAGCAAACCTGTGAGAGACCATTGTGGTACTAGAGACCAGACTGGCTGTGTTTGTACAGGCTATGTGGTCAATTGAGTCACTTCATGGTAAGTTTCAATGGAGGTAGAGATGAAACTCCCGCTACTAAGACAGCAAGGTCTTCTCTTTTCCTTGCTCTTCTCAGGGTTATATTTTCAACTTGCTCTTTGTTTTAAGAATAAACCCAAGAACTTTTCCAAAAAACATCTTATTACTCAAACTTGTGCCTTAATTTTTATTTATTCCAGATTGGTTTCCGGTATATGGTAATCAAATAAGTTAAAAAAATAATCTAACATAATATGGAAGTTAGTACCTGAAATGGGTTTGCAGGCAAGTGATCTTGAATAGAAATGTGGTGTTGGAAAAATTTAGCAGCCCAGTATAGGACAATCAGAAAAAATTGGATGGCAATATAATAGCCAAGTCTGACAATGGTAAAATGCCCAGCAAAATTTTGATTTATAACCCCTGAGACCATACTCCCATTTTCAAAAACCTCTGTGGAAAAAATAGTTACTTCCATATGGCAGTTTTTATAAAATGTAAGCAATAAGAGAACCATGAAGAGAGATATTTCCTTTGAATACATTACAATATTTAACATAAAGAATAACAGTCCCGATATTTGGACGTCTTATAAAAAATACTCAAATAAAACTTAAGTTGTTTTCTAAACATGATGAAAATTATACTGAATCCCTGCAGTGGAAGTAACAGGGTACGTTTTAAGTGCAGAGACTGACTATATTTTGCTGAAATACTGCATAGGGTGACCTAGCGCATGTCTCTATGAGCCATATTATGTGAAGGTTAAAGCACTGATTAAAATACACTAATGAGCCAACTACATTGGGGTTATCTTGGAAAATGATGATGAGTTGGACAAGTTTCTCTCTTCCTATATTTTCCTGATAAGGTTTTAACTTATCTTTCTTATCAATAGAAGATACGATTCTATAATGGAATTTGAAAAAAACTCTCTGAAATTCCTTATTCAGGGCATTATGTCTCATGGCACTTTCTTGTCTATGCTGACAAAATAAAATTTCAACTAGATCATAATAAATAAGGAACCTAGCCAACTTGGGAGATGCATTACATACATAAGTAATTACAGGAATTTGGTAGTGAAAGTCAACAAAATCCTTGTGGGATTTTACCCAGAGAGGGTAAATATAATTTTCAAATAAATTGAAGTTTGTTTTCTTTTTTTTCTCCTGCATATCTACTAAGCAAATAAATATCTATTTGCTTGGGAAAATATTTAAGTAAAACAAATTATAACAAAGATTAATCTATGCTATATTACTAGTATTTAAACATTTACGATTATCTGTGTGATGTAAAGAAAGAAAGTTAATGAATGACCATGGGAAATACGGATGCTGAATTAATTCTGTCTTCTGCGTAACCTCTTTGGTCCATATCCAATTTCTGCCTCTAAACCCATATGCTGTCCCTTTTCTTTTGTTACATAAGTTGAAATGACTCCAGTGCTACCAAAGGTCAAACTTCTACAGTCTGAGTTCCCTCTCATCTAATGAGGGATGAAATTATCCTTCTTCATTCTTTCATCACTAGGTTTTATTTTCTCCCAGGTAATTTCTGTCATTATAAAAAAGAAAAGAAAAGAAAAGAAAAGAAAAGAAAAGAAAAAAAAGAAAAGAAAAGAAAAGAAAAGAAAAGAAAAGAAAAGAAAATTTGCCATGATTTTCTTCCTTCCAAACACTACCCTGGTTTTTCACTTGTTTGTGGCAAAATGATAAGAAAAGTAATCTTATTCACTTGTTTCACTTCCTCTCCTCTCGAGGCTTCTTCAATTCAGATTTTAGTTCCTCTTCTCAAGCTGAACGGCTCTTGTAAGGATCACCAACAACCAGCAGATCTGACACTCAGCATTCAGTCCTCATTCCAGTAGCTTAAAAGATACACTTAAAGCTTATGTTTTGTTTTCTTTTGAACTATTTCCTTCTTAGAACTTAGAAAATCACTGTCTTGGCTCACTATTTCTTCTAAACCTCCTTGAACATTTTTCCTTACCTTATTGCGTGCATGCTTAGGGAATGCTACAAGCTTGGTACTTAGTTGTCTTTTCTCTATAGGAGGTCTGAAAGAGCTTGGAAGTCCTCTCTAGGTCACTCATTGTAGCTGCCTCAATATCCTGAATCAATTCAAAGCTTTTAGCTTTCATAGTCATTTTGACTTAGGGGAAGAACTAGATGTCCCACGTTGCCAGATCCTCTGGAAAAGGTGGATGAGGAGACACAGTCATGTCTTTTTTTTGGCCTGCTTTTCCAAAAGGATAGCACACAGCACTTTATTTTGATCAGAAAATAATATTTTCTAATTTCATTGTAGATCTTCAGGGTAGACTTTCTAATTTCAGTGACAATCTTCCACAAAATTGATGCTAGCAATTCAATGATAACAAATCCAATGTAAACTTAATCATTTTAAAATTTTATTTTCCTTTTATTTTTTGTTGTTGGTACATCAATAATTTACAAAGGTGCTCTTCTATTTGGCCATAAAATTAATTCACTTATTTAATCTATTAAGTTAAAAAGTCTTAGAAATTTGTATATTTGCCATGAATTTTTGTGAAGAATTAGTTGTATTTCTTTTGATCTAACTCATGTACATTTCAATTATTAATTTACTATACTGACAAGGACTTTCATGATAATGTTATCTAGCAAGGATTATGGAAGTATCTTGTTGCATTCCTAAGCACAAAGATAATTATACTTTATCATTATTAAAATTTTTATCACTAATATAATTTTTAAAATAGGTTTTCTGTAGTTATGTTTTAATGGAAGATTTTTTAAAAAAATTCTGTAATTCCATGACTAAATTTTAAAATTAACTCTGGTTAAATTTTTTAAAAATAATAATTTTTAGGCTTTTGGTAAAGTAATAGGAATTTTAAAGTTTAATTTTTGAACAAAAGAATTATGCTGATTGAGTTTCAATTTTTATATGTCTTGCATTATTGGAATAACATTTATTATTTTTATAGGTACCAGGTAGGAAGACTAGTATGTGATTTCCACTTTTAATAACATTGTGATGACATTTCAGCAACAAATGCATTCAGTTTCAAAAAACTGGTGAAATTATCTCTTTTTTCTAACCTTAGGAATTTATTTAAAGTTGTTTATATTTTTTTATTAAGATATGGCAGCATTCTCCAGTAAGACAAGGTGGTTACTGAATTACATTCTGAGAAGTTTGAAAGGTGATATTTTTAAAGGTGCAATTTTTAAAAAGATAATTTCACTTTTGACATTCTCTATGTTGCTGTCAATTATTAAACATTACAGGCTAGGGATGTAGCTCGGTGGCCTAAGTATGAGGTCATGAGTTTGATCCCTATTGCCAAAAAATTGCATTTTTATGTGTTTTGTCAATTACTGAAAATTATTTTTTCTAGGAATCTAGTCATCACAACTAAATTTCTTAGTTCTCATGTAATCACGTTCAATATGTTAGATTTATAATGATATATTTTTCACAACAGTTATTTGTGGTTTTGGATTTAATTCATTTCTCTCCATCCGTCATATAACTCTACAAATTAAAAACTGTTAAATACTAAATACTAAACCATAAATATCATGGTGTCTAATTTGGTCATTGTATTTCATTACTCATTGAAAAATATGAACATGTAGTTTTCCAATATGACTCTGTTGCTCCAATCAACCATTTAGAACCTAGGTCTTTGGTACGTTTAAACTTCTTGGTGGATTGATTATCCATTGCTATTATGAATTGTTCTCCTATGTCATTCCTTCAGCTAAGGTTAAGATACTTAATATTAAGATATTCTTAGCTATTGTAATATTTGCACTATCATTTACATTCAGCATTTGTAAAATAAAGTGGAAAACCTACAGAGTTCAGGACTCATCTTACTAGTCTTTGCTCATCCTTCCTAAGAGTTTCTCTCTATGACCTTGAGTTTGTTGGCAGCTCTCAAATCCAGTTTTTCTTAGTTAGTCATATAAAGTATCCAGGAACTTTTCTGGCTCTAGGACTTTGACTTTGGTTCTCTGCAACAGATTTGCTTGAAATAAGCAACTCTTATTAAAGAAACATATAAACTGGCAGCTCATTTCTCTGTAATTCCTTTATCACTGAAATCTTGACTTCTCTATTTCTGTGAAGACGCTCAGTTCTATATATCAAATTTCTTTTTCATGATGCTCTATTCCATGGTTGCTGCTGTTGTTCTTGCTGGGAACATTATTCTGGTATCAGCTATTCAATTATGGCTAGAAATTGTATTGGGGTAGTCATTTAAAAATAGTTTATATCACAACATTTCTGTGCTCAAAATGAATATCACAGTCAAATTAAAACCAAAGTTATTATTAAAGAACAGATTAAGTAAGATCCTCACTGTTCGGACCTAGTAATTTAGCCCTACTTCACTGTTTATTGTAATTTAGCTCTTTTCTCAATTTTTAAATTTTTTTCTTGGTATTCCAAGATTAACACATAATATTTATCTGTACTTCCTAGAATGTTTTTCCCCAAAAATATTTTCATGACTCATTCCTTTTCCACATTTATCTCTTTGTTTTAATGCTATTTTATACAAGGCCTGCATTATCAGCTCATATTGTTCTGATGCAGTTTTGTGTTTTTTAATAACCTTTATCTCCACCTATCAAAACAGATATCTATTTGTATTTTTTCATCATTTGTCTCCCTCTGTCCAATATATTATATATTCCATGGAAATAAGAATCTTGTTTACCTTGGACATTGATCAGTATCAACCATTTGCAAAATTTTGCAATAGCATATACAAGGTACTTAATAAATATTTGTGTATAATGTCAGCCCATACTCTCATGTATTGCTTTGTTTTACTCAGACAGTTTCTTTCCTGCCAAGCCAAACCATAAATAAAAGTTACCCAGTGAATCTTGAAATCTTTTTTAAAGCAAGAAAGAAAGAAAACAAATTATTAAAACAATACAAGAAAAAGATTACAAACCACAAAGAATCAAGCAAATATAATTTATAATATGATTAATAAGAAATCTGATGTAGAGTTTGCAACTAAATTTTATATTTATGAACAAAATATTGTCAGGTTTGTACAACAGATGGCAGTAGATAATATTAGAGCTTTGGAAAAACAAAGACATTTAAAAATAAGATGTTTCAAACTATATAGAAAAACTGTTTAGAAAATAAACCCCTTTCAGCATAGTTATAAGGAAATTAGACTACAGAATTGTATGATTTGTAGTGTATTAGTAATTAATAATATGTAAAGAAAGAAACATTATTACAGCATATTCAAATTTGGATCAATTTTTCAGAACAGAAGGTTCTGAAGAAATGAATTGAGAAACACAAAGGAGTTACAGATGAAGATGAAGTGAACAGAAAATTTTTTGTTATCAAGTCTCTTTAAAAAAATGAATCATGAAATGATTTGGCTGGGCAGGAGTAGAGGAAAATTCCCTAGAGTATTTCTATTTGGAATTGTTATCTAATACAGGTCGAATGTATGAAATAGGCTGAATGCTGTCCTTTCAAAGTTTATGTTGAAATCCCAAACACCAGTAAGGAGGAATTTGATTGCATTTGGAAATGAGGTTTTTGAATAAGTAATTAAGGTCAAAAGAGATCATTTGAATGGGCCCTAATCTAACAGAAATTGTGTTCTTTTTAAATGGGAAAGATTAGGATTTAAGGCATGATAAGAAGGGAAGGCTATGGGCGGCCAAAAGAGAAAATGGCTAACTGCAAGTCAAGAAAAAGACCTTCAGAGGAATGGCTTCAGACATCTTGACCCTGAACTTCTGCCCTTTAGAAATAAATTTCTGTTGTCTAATCTATTCAACCAGTGGCATTTTGCTATGGAGTCCTCAAATATTAATGCAGCATGTTTTTAAATTGAAAGGATGAATGAAGGGAGGGGTGAATTTTGAAGCAAGGATAAAAAATGTAGTACAGTTCCAACAGAGTTGCAATAGAGCCTGGAGAATTTTAATACAGTTTACAGCTCTATTATCTATCTATCTATCTATCTATCTATCTATCTATATATCTATCTAAATATTTGAGCTTCTGTATCTTGATCTTGGATGTCTAAAGCTAATTTCCAATACTCCATAATTAACGTTGACAGTTTCGACTCTAGATCCTTTACATGGATGAACTCACAGGGACATTGCTTTCTTCTGGAAGGATGTACTATTTACTTTTACATGTATCTATTCCATTATCATAATATAGATAGATTTTAGTGAAAGTTATGATCAGTAATAGTGAGCTGCATTTTTAAAAGCTATAGATATTTATAAGACAAAATGCTTTTAAGAAAATAATAGAAATTAGAAGTATGAAAGGCACCAGAGGACAGAAAGATAAGCAATTTATGAACAGCAAAACAGGTACCTGTGGAACCAAGGAAATTTAGAAGAAAGCCAAAATAAATAGTCTAAAAGAGAAAAGATATGAAAAATTTAGTAAGGATTTACCACAGCTTTCTGTTTTTTTAGAAGCGGGTTGAAGAAAAGTCCAAAGATCTGGATAATTGAATCAGTATGGACCACTCCATTGGCCTGACATTGGCCATTGTATTGGACCAGGATGGTATGGACCAGAATGCATTCTCCACAAAGGGTTAAACTTCAGTTGGATCAATTAATATGAGAGAGGTACATAGCTGCTCACATATGTGCAGGATATTTATCTCCCTACTCTTCAGTCTGGTGATGTCCCTTTTTATCACACGGATTTCTCAGGATTACCTAGTTATGATTCGAGAGCTTCAAAAATCACTATCTTATTTAAAATACTAAATGCAAAACTAAGACATTTCTCTCTTTATTTACTTTTTGTGTTGCTGATTTATGTTTCCCACTCTATTAACTAGACAGATGTGCCACTGGATTGTGAACAATTACTTTTGGAGAAAAAAATAGCCTCTTCATTTATAGAAATGTTTGAAAGCTGTTTCCCATGTTTTTAATTAATAGCAATCTGTATCAGTCAGACATTTCAAGCCCAAAGTTCCCTAACTTCTTGTCTTCTATTTTCCTTTTTTTCTTACAGAAGGTTGACCTCTCTGTCTTGCAGGTGAGGATATTTAGATTTCAGGATGCACAAGAGGGTATTGTAATTCTCTGCAAGCAGTGAATCTCCAGCCATTGATCTGTGTGTCATTTCACCAGACTCCCGGGCAGAGCAATGTTATAGCCTGGCAGAAGATTGTGAAGACCTAAAACAACCTTCTATTCTGACTGATAAAAGAAAATAAATCCTTTAAATTTGTTTGTGTTCAAGGTAGCTGGCAGTTGAACACATATATTACTTTTTGAAAACCATCAAAATTATTTAGTTGATTCCAGAAGGATTTAGAATCATTGCTTCACACATAGGATATTGAATTCAAAGGGGGAGAGCAGCATCTGAGTGTAAACACTGAAAAATGGTGTGAAATGGAGAAAGCAGGGGCAGGGGTGCATAAAAGAGATACTTGAGAAATTTTTCAAGCATGATTCTTTGTCTTCTTGAACTCTGATTTAAAGGTTGCTTAGCAACAGTGGCAGTAACAGCTGGGACACCCTTGATCTTGTTGTGTAAACTATTAAAAATAGGTGATGGAAAGTGGCGTCAGGAAACAATGAATATACTGGAACAGGTGTCTGCAATGCTGCCTTGTGTTCTAATGTTAGAGGTGTAAATGACAAAATGACAAAAAAATAAAATACCTAAGATTTTCATTCTCCTAATACTGTACTATGGAAAAAGGCATTTCTTTTTTTTTGTATTTTTACTGACATTGTCTAAGTATGTTACACAATAAATTATTCTTGATTTTAACTGATTATTTTGTGTCTATATTCTAAAAATAGTTTCATTCCTTTCAAATTACTATGATCTCCTGCATTTAGCTTCTTCATGTAAAATATGCATCAGTAAAAAAATACTATAATGATGTCATTGTACCTGCAATGTTTTTAATGTTTCTAATTTATTAATATTAATTTTCAAAGAATATTCACCTTGTTTTTATTTTTTGGATTAAAGAAAATTTAATCTAAGTTTAGATTAATGGAAATCATTGCTGAAGATTTCCTTGGATTTGGTTTTAACATTAAATATTTTTAATGATAATAGCATGCAAATATATGGCCATTCCCTATTATTCACATACTTTCTTCTGTTTATGAAGACCACAGTAAACAATGATTCAGTTCTTACTAAATTTTGTAGATTACTCAGACTTGATAATCTGGAGGGCTGTTATAAACTTCAGTAGTGATTGTGGAGAAGGGGGGCTCTTTTCCAACAGTACCACCTAAATCAAATTTTCCTGCCCTGCAAGTGAAATTGTTTCTCCAAACATGCATTTAAAATGCAATTTAAAGGACATATAAATATTAAGATATTTTGTATTTAGAATATTTAAATAAAATATGAAATAAATGGAAAGATCTAGAAGATCAATTCTATTGTTATTTCACAGTTGAGGACATGAATTCCAAACAGTATTAACTTTAACTAAAGACAGAGAGTATAAAGCTGAGATTTGAACCCTTGCTCAGTCTTCTATTCACCAGCCCATTCCAATGAATAAAAAAGTTCGATTCAGCCTATTTTACCAAAGATTTTGAAAGAAAATTTACTATTCAAAAATATGTAAGAAAAGCAAAGATTTATGGGGACTTCTGCTGATTTACATTTTGATGACTCATTAAATCATTGTCTTCATAATGTTCATGGGAGCAGATATAAGACATAATAAAAATAGTATGAAAATCCAAAACTAACTTACTGCCATAAAATTGAAGAAAAAAAGTTAGTGAAGGTTGGAGAATAGGGAATGACAGTATATTTGCATGTTATTATTATTAAAAATATTTAATGTATAATGTTGGTAAGCTTGCTTGTATGCTGAATCAAGTTTGAAAGCAGGCAGATATAGCTAAATGTTTGGATTCTGCAGAACGATGTGAAATTAATTCTGTTTTAGAAGGTACTTAGCGTCAGGTTCAGTGATGGAATTAAGGAACTCCATGGGGCTTTTTTATAAAAAAGGAGACAGAAATCATTGACTCAGTTTATTCACACAGAAAATCACTTAAAAAACCTAACAGAAGCAATAATTTAGTAAAGTGATCAAATAAAAATTATGAAATGCCATAGTTTCTGCAAAATATAATTTCAAATTTAGTAAATGAAAATCATGTATTTTTCATGTAAAACACAAGAAATATGAAAATGAATATAAACACATTTTCAACTTCAATATTGAGAAACAGATTAAAAATTACTACACACCATTATAGGAGTCACAAATAAGATAAAATATGATATTAAGCAAAATAAAATTCACCATTATAAAAACAGTGATTTTTCTTCAAACTTGACTTGATAGCACTATTAAATAGAATTCTAGGTAACCTATTTTAGGATTTTTCATGGAAGTTGAGAAGCTGACTGCCAACTCATATACATGGGTGAATGATCACGAATTCTCAAGGTAATTTTCCAGAAAGACATAGTAGCACATGCCTGTAATTCCTGCACTCGGGAGGCTGAAGCAGGAGGAGGATTAATATTAGTTTAAGGCAAGCCTGGGCTACAAAGTGAATTCAAGACCAGCCTGAACCACACGGTGAAACTCTGTCTCAAAAACAAAAAAACAAAACAAAACAAAACAAAAAAACAATCAAACAAACAAAAGGGGTATGACATGTGTAAGGCTCTACAGTATATAGAACTGAGGGAAATCTTATCTAGTTCGGCTCTTTTATTTTATAAACAGTGCTCTATCAGAACATTTATCCAAAATGACATAAATTAACAAATATGAAAAATATTAATTGAAAACTTATATTTTAAATTGTTGGTTAAGTGATTAGGGGAGCTAAACAACTTAACAACTTAACAGCTTAACAACTACTGAGATGCAGAATTATTTTGGCAGAAGCTAAAATAGTTGTGTTTCACTACTGTTTATTTAATGTTAAAAGCAACATTTTCAATAACCTCTTTTTTTTAGGTTTCATTTCCAACTTTTCATTGTTTTGAATAAAAACTGAATGCAATAACATTAGAACATCTCTTTCTGAATTGTTTTCAGAAATTTGGAGTATTAGCCTGCCTTACCTGTGTAGATGTTTCAAAGGAAACACTTTAATCAGTGTTACTGCCTTCAAACACAATAATCTTGTTTATACTATCCTGAAAGACATTGGCAGTTGCTGCTTTGCCTCTTTTGCAGTTATTACATGAGCTAATCTTTACTCCTTATGTCACGTAAGGATATCAGACTCAAGTTCTTACTGATTAACCCTTCATGAAAGTATTATTCATTTATTATCTTTGAAAGCATTAAAGTGAGTTTTTTCAAATGAATTAATTAAGCTAAATTTCATTTCTATCAAGTTTTATATTTTATAAGTACATAATTGTAGTACATTATGATTATATTCCTTGTGTAGAGTTGGTACACGTACATGACACATCTCAATTTTCTCTTTTTGGAAAGAGTAATATCCACAGAACCATGTTTCAAAATGTAAAGTGTAATAATACTTCATATAGTTCAGTACATTAAAATACATTGAGTTATTAACAATAATAATACTCAAGTAGTTAATAAAGGAAAGATTATATCTTTCAATATCATAATGCATTTAAGAAATCTTGATGGCCTCTGCATTTTCCCATATTACCAAGTTGAACTTTTTCTTAGGTCTAAAATCTTGTGAAATTCTCCAACTTAAGGCTTGTGTGAAAATTCAAATAGTTCTCAAAACTATTTTACTTGTTTTGAAAATAAAGTGATTTTGTACAGTATTATATTTTTTTATTGAGAAGCACTGGATAATAACTAATTGGGAGCCAGACTGGCTTGCATCAAGTTCTGGAGCAATGTTCTTCAATTTCCTCATCAATAACAGGGGCAGTTATAGTAGTTTTTCATATGGTTCTCACGAGGGTTAAATGAGTGTGTGGGAGCCTCACAGAAGGGTCTGAAACCCGCCAACACTGGAGGAGGCATCCTGAGGCACTCAGTTGACAGGTTTCAGCCAAGTTCTGGGTGTCACTTGCAAAAGCCTTTGACAATATTTTGAACAAATGTATGAAGTCTTAGGAAACAAACTCAGAATTTCACTGTGGTTATAACTTTAAATACTCACTTTTATGGAAATGGGAGCTAATGTAGATATAAAATATATAAATTGAGTCTAGTCATGCCTGGGAATTAATATTAAAATTAGATTTTTACCTTTTAATTTGCCTAAAATTCTATTGCTAATTTTTCTTAGTAAGGAATTTTTAACTGCATGTCAGTAGGAGACATACATTTACATAAGTGTCTTGCGTCAGAATGCATGAGTTCCATTCCTGGGTCCATTATGTACCAACTCAATATAAAAATTCTAGTCTTTAATCTCTGCTCTTCAGATTTTCACAGATAAAATAAGGATAATAAAAAAAATATAGCTCATGCAGCTGTTTTGAGGATTACATAAGAATGCATGCTAAGAACTAGATAAGTTTTCTGATATATCATGAATATTACACACAAAGTTAAGTGTTATTTATTTCATTGAGAACTCATTCTTGATCCTCCTGCACAGCTAAATTAGCTACAGTAATCTCTTAAATAATAATCACTCTTTCCTCTTTGGTAGCCCTTGCACTGTAGTTTCACATTTTGAGAATCTGTTAAGTTGTAGATCTTTGTAATGCTGTAATCTGTATGACAGCATTATTGCTCTTTTTTCTTATCATCACTTACCTGGGATAACATAAAATACATAGTAGATGCCCAGTATATAAGTATTGAATGAATGAATGAACGTATTTACATCTTTGGTAGCGTCCTGAAATTGTTCTATCTTTCCTATTCCATCTTAATAAAGATGAAGTTGAAAGTTGTGATAAAGTGTCAACTATACTATTTCTTCTTTCTGATCTCATGTTGTTTTCATTCTTCTGATGTATGTGCATTCAAATTCATTTAAAATTAAAAGCATGAACATGTTAATGTTTTTATTTGAATCACAATTACAAGTATGTACAAGTAATTCACATTCTCTAGAATCCATTATAGATGAAAGTTTACACAAGTAAATATACAGTTCCTTTATGTTCAAATTAAATTCTTCAGGTCAAGTAATACTTCAATCAATTCTTAACAGACTTTTCAAAAATAATTCTGTGTTCCTCAGTAGGTACAAATCCTTATGGGTGAAGTTCTAATTTGAAAAACTAAAAAAATAAACTGTGTAGCTTATCATTAGGCAGGTGTTAATTGCCTTTTCTAATTAAACAACAGTAAATACACATTTTATTTTCACTGAAGAAATGCATGTTCTATATTTAAACTTAATTGCCCACTAACAGCTAGTATAATTTTAAACAGAAATGAAATTTTTTAAAAATTAAAAGTTTCCTTATGACCTTTTGTAATTTCACACTTAAAACATTCACAAGAATACATGCACACACACATGCACAAATATAAATTTGCTGTTGCATATACATATATATCTGAAATACATTTTAGCATTACTGAATAAAATTTTAGTAAGTTTTGGAAGGTGAAAGTAGACAATATATTCCAACATTCTATACAGCTATTGTGAGTTTTTAATACAAATAGAAATATATTTTGAGTCCAGTCATTTTTAAAAAAATAAAATAATTACAGAAGTTCTCAGGTAAGATAAATCATCTATAAATTAGTTGATTATTAGTACTTCTCAGGATCCAGAATTCTGCAAAGTAGAGGCTCAAAATCCCTGTTTTACTGAGCTGATTACAAAGAAACTATGTCATCAGAGGGATTTTACTTGGTATAACTTAAAAACATCATTAAATGTTTTTTACAAAAATATTTTCCAAGGTTCATGGTTTTACCCAAAGTTGTTTCCAGCTCTCAAGGAACACTCAATTCCCATTTTAAATAACAATAAATTAACTATTCATTTTATGTAAATAATACAACTTTGTTAAAAAATAAATAGGATCATTAAAAATCTAAGAAATTTATAGACTAATTTTCTTAATTCAAATGTGAAAAACAGAAATAAAAATTAGAAAACGATACTCTTCATGTAAATCCAAAATGTTGATATCATAGAAGTTAACAATAGAGAGGAAAGAAGTGCCAGGTGCTAGGGGAGGGAAGAGGTGAGCACTAAGGTAGAGTTAAGATAGTAGCCAGAAGTCCTGCTGCAATATTGCACAGTAGGTGACTATAAATTACAAAAAAGCACTATGTGTACTTTTCAGGAAAGTAAAAGAAAGGATTTTAGAGTTTCTTACCAGAAAACAAATCATAAATTTTGAGGACATATATATATTAAATACTATAAAATTTATAAAATATTACATGAATTATTGATATGTATAATTTTATTTTTATATATTAGCGGCATATACATACTTTAAAATTAAAATCTAAATTTAATTGTTTAGTAAAATAATTGTGAATATTTTTCAGGCTTTAATAGTAAAAATAATTTTCATGTCTCAGTATTTCTATGACAGCATTTGAGGTAGTATTTTTAATATCATTGCTTATTCTTAATATCATATGTAATGTAATCCATTTCTCAAAACTTATTATTCAAATATCTGGAAAATTTTGATACCATTAGAAAAGTTGTGTGCACACACGCGCACGTGTGTGTGTGTGTGTGTTTGTGATGTTTGAAGAAGCAACTCATATTGGTCAGAGTAATAAAAGCTGGAGCAACAATGATTATGATAAACCTGTCAATGTTAATGTCATAAAATTATCTAGCTGAATAGAAATATTTTGCTATAATAGCATTATTCTTTTAAAACTGACAGTGTACAATACTGAAACTAACATTTCACTGAGTTCTAAAAGTACAAAGCAAGAAAATGTAAAATTAGTAAAACTATTTAAAAGAAAATAGGAACACAGTAATTAAACAGAAGTTAAAATTACTGATAGATACCAATAATTCTTCAAGATATTATTTGTGCTCTAATCTTCACAGTTTCCCTGGAAAGAATACTGAGAGCGCTGCATATCTTCACTGTTCCTGGCTATTTCTTTTGGTTTTTAAGCTGGTACTATGGGACTGAACAAAAGCATTTAGAGACACAAGTGTCCTATAAATATCACCCTACTCAATACCTGATTTGGAGACATTCCACTGAATTCAATACGCTTCCTAAAAGGTTAAGAAAAAAATGTTTTCTTTTATATCAAAATCACACCTAACAAACTCCCACTAATAGGTACACAGAACTTGAGAACAACATGGGCCCTATTGAGAGCTATAGTAGTCATAGTATGTATTCCACATGAATATTCACTTTCTGAAATAGGGTTTGCAAGGGAATAGATTTACTCTAAGACACATAAATTTTTAGGAGTATCATAATATTTACCCAGAAGAGTACAACAGATCTGTGCTCATGCTAGAGACCCAAAGAACCAGCTAAGGGCCTGGATCCCACAGCAATGTCACCACAGAAGAGTACAACAGATCTGTGCTCATGCTAGAGACCCAAAGAACCAGCTAAGGGCCTGGATCCCACAGCAATGTCACTGATGAGTCCAGTCAGAGGCCTGGAGCCCACAGCAGTTTGTCATGCAAATCTGAATCAAAGATCTGCACCAGGAAGGTCCAAGGACTAGTGGTGGAAGGTAAAAAGTCTGCATCAGCAGGATGAAGGATCTGTGCCAGAGAATGAGGCATCTGAGCTAGAGCCAGGACGCAGCGTTCAAGGCAAAGACCAGAGTGCCTCTGAGGAGAACAGCAGCCATCCCCAGAGATGAGTCCGGACCTGAGCTCTTCCAAAGATAGGAGCAGCCCAGCTTTTATCAGAAAAACTAGCCACAACAAAACTTTTCCTGGGAAATCAGTAGCATGCAATCTTCCCCTCCCATTCTCCTTTTATGCAGCTCTAGAAACAATCATCAGGTGGGGTCTTCCAAGCCATAACCATGGTGACTGAATCCCACTTGAATTGACAATTCATTAATCCACCAGAAATAACATGGTTCCGCTTCATGAGAAAGGCTTTGTATTAGTCAGCTTTCTTTGGCTGGGTCAAACACCTGATGCCCACCATTTAAAAGAAGAAAATATTTATTTGGCTTAGTTTTGGAAGATTCAGCCAGTGGTTGCCTGGCTCTGACACAGACACAATGGTTGAGTCACACAGCTTAGTTGATAGAGGCCTGTGAGCAAAGCAGGCAAATGGTGACAGAGGAACCAGATATGGACCCAACCAGACATACCCCTAAGTGTGCTTTGCTAACATAGGCAGCTACCTATTCAACCAGGCTGCGAATTAAGCTTAATGGCTAGAAGGTTCTCATATCATTACAATTTTATCAAAACATCATGTATTTTTATGTAGGGGGCTCTAGGCAATCTTATACATGAAGCTTAGGAACAAACATTTAAATAAGAAAACAAGAGAGATTAACTTTAAAATTTTCCTCTGAGAAAGGATATGAAAGATTCTTGCACAAAGAATTATCACCAAGTTGTTCTAAACATTCATTTACTTATTTCTAATTTTTTCAAATCATCGTTAAACAGGTTTTCACAAATAAGTTAATCATTTTAAAATAGTAAATAATTCAAAATTTTTCATCGATAGGAGTTATTTTGCAATCCTTCACATAAGATTTTTGTACATGGGTCTAAGTAAAACATCTGTGAATTTTGGTTGACTGTTTTCACTATCTATGGGGATATTTTATACTAATTTATTGATATTGTTGAATTAAATTTTTAAATTAAGAATTGTATTCTTTAAAATAATTTGGTTTTAATACTGTTCCTTTATTTGGGCTCTTCTAACTTTAATGATTTTTAATACTCTAGAAAATGTTTTTGCAGACAGGTGAAATGTAGCTTTAAAGATTGTCATTGTTGGAGCCAGAGATTTAGCTCATTGTGTAGGCACCTGCCTGGCAAGTGCAAGGTCATGAGTTTGATCCCCCCAAAAACATTTTCATTGATGTATTTAGAGTTATGTATATTCAATTATTTTTGTTAAGGGGAACAGAACTTGTATGAAAAGCTTTATAAAACTGTACGATGATTTTGTTGAAATACGGAGATTAATTTAATAAAATGCTGCATAATAATACAATAGTGATGAGTGTTCTTGTTTTCTTGTGCAATTTTCTTTTGTTGCAGAAACAGGACCCATACCTATGGAACAATGATTATGCTGAATCATCTTTGGTATTTTATCAATTTTTAGTAATGTAAAAACACTAAATGCATTTTATCCTAAAAAATATATTTTCTAAGTGGGAATATTAAGTGGTTATGTTGGCTTGCTCAGGGCACCCAAGGGAGTCACAAGGTTAAAGAAGGCACATGTGCAGGACATTAGCAGCAAAGGCAGGCAGCAAGGAGCAGAGCAGAGCACCAGAGCCAGAGCTGCCTGCGACTTTATGGCGTAGTTCTTACAGCGGGTGCTGTCTCACACTTACATTCTTACCTAGTGCCATAACCAGCGCATGTGTGTTTACCTGTGCTAAGGCATGGTTACATAACGAAGGTCATAGTTACATGAATCCTACTCTGCACCTGCACTAGACAAGCAGGGTCATGTCCTCAGGTGTCCTTAGATGCCCACGAGCTTATTTAATAATTTGCGTGCATGATTTCAACATTAAACATATTTATACTTTAATACGAAGGCTTTCAACTGCAATTTTTTCTTCTTAATACAGAATTAGTGATGTATCTGACTTTACATTGGGATTGTTATTGAATCCCTAGACCATTCCTTCACTTTTTCCAACAATTAAGTATCTTCTGAAACAGCTGTTTTTATTGCCACTGAACATCATCCCTTTTTCTCCTTGAAGTTCCCCCAACAAAAAACTAACGATATTTAACTATGTTATTTACTATGTATTTTTCATGAATCAATATTTCCCCTAGTCCCCTCTTTCTTTACATGCTTCCTTACTTCTTAAAGATTTTATTATCTAAGTTATTTTCCTATCTCCATGTTTTAAATTATTAGAGATTTAACACTGATTTGAAAGATCCCATGTACACTTCAGTTTTCCACATCAAATTATCCTTTTTTTTTTTTTTTTAACCTGGGATCGAACTCATGACTGCGTGCTTGCAAGGCAGGAACTTGGGCACTTATGTCATTGAGCTAAATCCCCAGCCCCCAAATTATCCTTTTTTCTATCCATTTTGGTTACTGCATCAATGATCATATTGTAGATTTGCAATCTTCCCACAATCTAAAAGGTACTAAAATTTAGCACCTTGCCAAAACATCTAAAAGTTTCAGCCCATTTCTTCCAGTATTATCCAATAGCATTTCCCCCCACTAGGAATTCTGACTGATTTACAACAGATTAATTTTTTATTCTTCTTTACTCATTATTTCTACCTATATTTCATTGCATACTATTATCGTTTAGCAGAAAATCAGCACCTTACATAGAGTACAAACTACTTATACTTCCTTTCATTGTTGTGTATGACCAATAAATTCTGTTTAAAAGTAACCCTAAATATATACATCAGCAGCCAAGGAGTTGAATTTAGAGAAAATAGTAAGTTAATTCATGTGTACTGTTTTACATGAAATTATTACCACAATGATTAAACAAATCATTATTGCTTATGAACCACATTTTGGTTCTCCTTTACCCAGTATCCACTAGTCTTCTATTTCCGTGTTCTCTTATGAGAATTAATTGATGATCTTTCTTATTGTATCGATAGCAAATTTCATGAGGAATACTTATGTTCATCTTCTACCCCTTCACACTTCACTTTATCAACAAATATTTATCTCTATCCAAATGTATTTTTTCTTACCTGTTATTTTCTTGTAGGCAAATTGCACTCTTCCCTCTATATAAATGATTATATTCTTCTTTGCCTATGTAGTTCTAAAATTATTCATTCTCTTACAAAATTACTTTGCTCTCTATTTATCATTTCTATCACCACAAAATAATGCATTCTATCTCCCATTTTAAAAGAAAATGTGTCACATATTCCACTCATAGCTGCTTTTGTATTTCAGATAAAAACTCCATTTAAAAACACTGTCTTTACTTACTGTTTCCACTTCTGTTTTTTACAGTGTGTCTTGAACCTAATTTATAAGACTTTCATCCCATCATTGAATTGACATTGCTGTTCTTAAATGTCAGCACACGTCTCAGTGATTGTATCAGAAACACTGGCCAACTTTGATTCTTTTCTCCTCTCAAAAGAGCATCTTTTACTTGGCCTTCACAGCAAGCTCTGTTGAAAACCTTTCAGGGATTTCACATAATTTAGAAAAAATAAAAAGGATCCAATGTCCTTGTAGTTGTCTACTAATCCCTACAAGATTTAATCACAGCATTAATTCCCTGCCCTCACATCTTTTTTTATTCTCTCCATAGATTAAACTGTTTTATGTGCCTTGGCATCTTTGTTGCTTTTGAATATAACTACAGACCGATTACGATTTTCATCTCTTCACTTACTGCTCATTCTACAGGGAAACATTTATAACAAAGTCTGTGCAAACCACACCCTCACTTCACTCAGTGTCTGTTGAATGATTTTATCAAAAATCCTTCTTTGATAAGTCTATTAGAAAGAACATCCCTTACGTAACAGTTTGATCTCACTACAAACACAACCATACTTTTATTATTTTTTAGAATCCAAAATTCCATCCATATTGTTTTTACTTTTCAAGTTTCCATTTTATATCATTCTGATAGAATGGTACAAATTAAATTTTAAATAAATGTATGAGTACATTTGGAATTTGCATACTTAGACAATCCCAAATAATTAACTTAAAATTTGATACATTTAAAATGTAAATAAGAAGTGACAGCCGTTTTGTTAGAGGATATTAGGTGTCATTGTTGTGCTACAGTTTGCATGGTATGGGGTCCTATGTGTCCCAGTTTCTTGTGAAGCAAAGGCACCACTGCAGAAAGTAGACCTTGGAGAGCAGTTACCCTCATCAAGGCATCTGTTAGGTCATTTCCTGCCAAGAGGAGGCGCTTAGGCTCTGAACCATGATACGATACATGATTATTTTCTTGGCTGTGCTCCCATAAGTCTTGGATAGGTCTGCATCGCACGAGTGAGAGTGCACCACTGCTCCCAAGCCCCCCAGCTGGCAACCAGAGCATGAGCCCCCTAAAGATGGCCCAAAAGCCTGTACACACATGTGGGGGGCCTTTTTCATGCAACACAAGCAGGCACATCACCCACAACTCTGCCCTTTGGTTTGACCGGCATGTTTTGATTTCAAACCAGTGTACTTCTGTAATGGACAGGACAGTGACTTCTGTCATTGTGGGACTGTGCCATGGCTCGACTCCTCAGTATACCTGGGAGCAGCTGGAGGCCCCTTTTTCCCTTCTTCATATGGACGAGGGGTGCCAGGCTTGCTGTTGGAGATACAGCCCCCAGCATGTGAGGGTAGGGGTCTGTGCCACCCCTGTCTTGGGACGAACCATTCACGTCCATTCCCAGCCTTCTATCTATTATTTTGTCTGCACTTTCACTGTCTGATGCCCTGTGATACTTTCACAGGCATGCAAATCAGCATACACTGGTGCCAGCTGTTTCTCAGTGGGAAAGTACTGGATCTCAGCTCCCTTTCACAACTGTGAAAATCCCCAGCAAGGAGCTTCTGTTTCCCCTGTTTTTGCCATAGGAACCAGCCAATCCCAATATCATCTATACTCACTGTTTGGATAATTAGAAGGGTAGGGTCGATAACTCAGAACATTTGTTCCTATACCCCTTTTAAGTCTGGAAAAGCAGCTTCTGAAGTCTGTCCAGTTTGACAGCAGCACCCTTCCCAGGCATCTGATATAAAGGGTGCTGTGGTGTAGTTAGATGTGATATAAATGCCTGTTGGAAACCTGGTGAGCTCACAGAAGCCTATGATTGGTGTACTGTCATGGGTCTGGGATATGTTTGGATTTTATCCATAATGGCATTGGAAACTACTTCTGTCTTACCTGACCAGATAACACCCAAGTATTTGACAGACAAGCAAGGTCCCTGGACCTTGGCTTCCTCAACATCTCCTCCCAAGGCCAGCAAAATTCTCTTTAGATTGTACTTGATGGCTTCCAAATCTGCAGGACAATCAGAGGTTAACTTAATGTCATCAACATAATGAAATAGTGATATAGTGTGGCTTGGTCCAAGGGGCCAAGTCCTAGGCCACCAAGCCATGACACAATTTTGGGCTATACAGACTTGTGACAACCCTTCAAGGTTCACTGCTTCCCTTCCAGGTGAAGGCAAACAGATTCTGTCAGGTGCAATAGCAACAGAAAAGGCATTAGCCAAATCACAACTTAATGGTACTGACTCAGGATCAAGGTGAAATGATCCAACTATCTGCGATGCTGGGTACTGCCTCAAGCAATGGAGGAGTCACTTTATTCAGTCCCCAATAATACATGATCATTCATGTATTCTGCATGGGACATACTAGGCAGATGTATCACCCCAACTTCTTCCAACTTCAAGACAGTTTGTTCTATTTCCTCACAGTCTTCAGGTAGCCAAGGTACTGTTTCATGCACAAAAGCCATGTAACTTGTGTGGGAATCAGTGGTTCGTGGCGTGGGTATCCTCAGGGTATGGTTTTTACTACATGACCTTGCAAGTAGAATTCTCCCTGCCTTGCATCGAGGCAAGTACCAGTTAGCATGGCCACCCTAGGATGTATTCAGCAACCAGGGAAACATAATCATCATAAGGGTGCAGAAGCAAGTCCCCAGTACCCAGTATCACCTGGACCTTCTGGACTGTGAGGTAGTGACCTTCATGCTCTTCTATGCATGAAGTAGGTCCTATAAAATGATCTGGATTGCCTTGTATTAGCACTGACTCAGCTCTGGTATCCACCAATGCTAGTAAGTGCTGTATGTTCTTTGGGGACCAATAGGTGGTCAATTCCACACGTGGCCTCTGGACCTTTGAGGATCCAGTTAAGCTGGTGCCCTGGCCTGCTTCCTAATCCTGATCAAAGGAAGCCAGTGTCACCGCTTGCTGCTTCACCAGGGCTGTATTTGTCTTCTGGCCCTGGCCCAAGGGTGCTCAGGGCACAGTTGCCTCCGCAGAGTCATCAACACATTCAAAGTCTGCCTGTCTCACTTATGTGTGACTAGGTTGGCAGCCAGCAGGTCTGCCCAGAGCTGGCACTAACTGACCTTCAGTGGCCCCACAGCAATGTGCCTTGGTGGTTGGTCCCACTGACCCAGGGGTCCCCGTTTTTTCTCTTTTACTGATAGAGTTTTCACAAGTCTTGCCTTACCTTGGTGCTTCACTTCCGTATCTCCAGCCCGGCCAAGGCATCCACAGCATCATGGATCAGGCTATCTATAAAGGGAGCTAGAAGGGATGCCACTGTCCTGAACATGCCAGCTGGCCAACTCACCAGAGTCATGTTCTTCATGCCTGCTGTTGGCAGTTCCTCAGCTGGGTTATGGTACTGCAGTGCAAACATTTTCAACATGTCCATTTCTTACAGCACAGTTACTGAGCCCAGGTAGGTTGTCTAGTTGGTGACTTTCTCTAGCGGGTCACCTGGGTTGTCCCAAACCAGGAAAGCTGCTGCCATCAACCAATTTATCATTGTCTGATTACCTGCTTCTGGAGCACCCTACACATACGCTCCAGAACCTGTCACAGAGAAGGGGTGCTGGCTATGCTAGCTATTTGGGGCATTTCCTGTGGGCCTAACTGTCTTATCAGCCCCATTGTCTCATGACTAAAGCAGCCACATAGGCACTGTGTCACCCACCTTTTACTTTAATAGTTTTGCCAGTTCCTGCAGCTCCATGGCTGTATAGGTCATGTTCATTATGTGTCGGGTAGAGGTGGGTGGCCCTCCCGGGCTGCCTTCTTGGGTTAGGGGTTCCTTTATGTCCACCTCCTAGTGAATATCAAGCCTAGCATACACAGCCAGAGGATTTTCCCAGGGATTCTCCTGGACATGAAGGCTTAGTTCTAGAGATGCTCTGGGAAGAGGCAGTACTTCCCACACTCACAGGAAGACCTCTGAGGCAGGCAGTCATTGATCCAGGTGCTCCTCTGTCCATTACAATTGTTCTGTTTGCTGGATATGCTTACCTGACTCTTGATCCACACAGCAGAAGAGAGTAAAGAACAGCCAAGCTACCCAGCCCACCATCTCAAGGCAAAGCAGGGAAGATTTGCCTATCACTTCTAAGCCTCTCAACATTCCCAGGCTCCAGTTGACCATTTCTCAGTCCTCCAGGGCCTTCCAAGGTACCAAAAGGGTGACTAAAGGTAACCAGGGTGAAGCTGGGGTACACATGTCGGAAACGCCCCAGGTCTCTCTCCCTCCTTGTCAGGAGCTACTTGTGCAGATATCATGGAGTCACTTGCCTCAGCTTCCTCCCAACGACACCAGTGGCAGTTGGGTAGATTTTCGTGGGTGAGATCCCCAGGGAAAGGAATGCAAGAGGCGCCTTCATCAGCAACAGAGCTCAGCAAAGAGTAGCTACATCTCTATTGTTAACCCTTATAGGTGCCACTATCACATATTTACATTCCTGTATGCTGACTTAACCATGAGCACAGGCATGGTTGCTGCACGCTGAGTCACGGTTATGTAAGTGTATCCCGCCCTGTGCCCTGTGCCCAGCCAGACAGCAGTTCACTTCTTCAGAAGTCCTCGGGCGTCCGGAGCTTTGAAGCAATCCTCACACATTGTAACTATGCATTTCCACTGCAAGTTGTAATCTGAAGGGTATAAAAAGTATTTCTAAAGGTACTCTGCCTGGTAAATGTGAGGTGTAGCTTAACATTCTGAAATTGTCGTACATGTAAACTAGTGTTGAATAATGAATTGGATAACATTGTTCAGAGCAGGATTTCTCACCATAGAAAAAAAGACTACAGCTAAGCACGGAAGGAAAGCTGGAAAGAGTTGCGTTTAGAGTGCAGTAGAATCAAATTCCTCTAATGAATTATGTTTCATTTATTAGGTTTATGTGGATGGACAGATATATAAATGATTATAAATATGTGTATACATTACTAGAAATAGAAGAAACACACAAGTATACCAGTGCTCAGATCTTGTTTTCTAAATTATATTCCTCAGTACTAGTACCTAGTGTTCTTCGGGAAAAAAAAATGAGATTCTATGTTTGGAAAAAGCAGAGGTACCAAACGATCTTTGTGCATCATAGGGTAACAGAAACTAAGGAAGTAGCAAAACATCACCAATATAGAGGGAGAAACAGGACAGAATAGATATTGTAAAAGAGCACCCCATAATCAAAGCTGAAAAAAGTAGCATTATATAACGTATTGGATTATAAACTGTGTGGTGGGTTAACTGCTGATCAGTTTGAGTGGGAGCACCCAACGGAATGGAGTTGGCATGGTTTTGGGTATGGAGGACCCCCTGAAGTTTGTTGCCAGACTGCATAAAAGGAGAATGGGAGAGGATGATTGAGATTATAAGAAAAAAAGTTCTGCCTTTAATAACAAATTAAAGTGACTACAACTTTTTAATTTATAAAATTTAAAATTTTGACTTTTTAAAGCACTTAGTTTAAAACTCATTATATAGTAATACAAAAATATTTTCTTAATATTCTTCTTTTATTGATTTGTTTTAAAAATTATTTCATTGATATACTTTAACACCTGTTATGAAAAGTAAACTAAAATGCATGGTATATTAGTGCAAGCCTATACAAGGTTAGAGTCCTCAATTTCTCTATGTTCCACCTTTATTTCTTTTCACACTTGAAAGTCTCCAGGACCATAATAGCATAGAACTGTCTTTCGCTATGGTGGCAACATATTGTTATATCTCCTGAAAGATCTAACTGAGACTCTTGAGGAGGTGTCATCTCTTTATAGAAACATGATCATGGTGCTTTACTTTTGTTTCTTTTTATAATCATGGATTTGTTTGTAAGTAGACAACACACCATGAGTGTTTTTATCTACTAAAGAAATAATAAAAAGTCCATACATTTGCTTTTGGAGTCCATATATTTAAACATTTTCTGGAGCCCATATATCTAAACATTTTCTTTTGGAGTCTATATATTTAAACATTTTCTGGAGATAATTGAGATCTGCAAGGAATTCAATGTGTGCTAAATGTTCTTTTATTTTTATTTTAATGTGTGCTAAATGTTCTTTTATTTTTTTATTTCTCTGCTGAAACTACCTTTTTGCCAGTTATTCAGATAATCAGACTTGTTGTTATACTATCATAATTTTAATGGACTAACTACCATGGTATATGTGGCATGATTTGAAGTGCATGAATATAGTTTCCATATGACTCAATATTTCCAATTCTATAAATTTATCTAAGATTAATGAAATGTAGGTCTAAATAAATATTTGTGCTTAAATTACAAAACAAATGTTACATGGGATAGTTAAAACCTAGAAACACCCTAACTATAGTTCAACTCTAAAATAAGAAATTGTAGTATATTCATGATCATTTTATACTATGCAGAATATTATCCAACAATCAACTAAATAAACTACTAATGACTTTCATAACATATTTGACTATCATAAAGATTACATTAAATGAAAAAGGCAAAATAGACCCTTTTTCCATGATTTCTCTTTCTATACTTTAGGTTATCCAATCAACTGCAGTCTGAAAATATGAAACTGAAAATTCCAGAAATGTACATGTTTAACTATATATATATATATATATATATATATATATATATATATATATATAAAATTAAACAGGAAATAGTGAGGATTCCTCAGTTTTGCTACTTTAGCCTAGTTTTCATACACTTTCAGAATATATTGAGTTCTGGCAAGAGTGATTTGGCCTAGCACTGTGTCACTGGGGTTATAGATTATTGATTTTGTGAAACTTACACTTTTGCACACTTAACAATATAAATGTTTGATAAAATGACTATATTATTCAGCTATTATTAAAAGTATTTCAAGAAAATAATATTCATCACCATGTTTACTTGATTCATAAGTGTACAGTGCATCAAAACAATTTCATGCCCAACATACACATGCAATCTTTTTATGATTATCAATTGACTAGCATCTGATCAATTTAGTATCTGACATTTTACATGAGAACACAAACAAATTTATTAAATATTTATTGAGTGTCTGCTATATTTCAACCTCTGTAGTTGTGAAAATTGCTCCAGATCCATTTTACAAATTATAGGTACTATAGATAAGTCTTTGATAAAATGGTTCTTACATTCTTAATCTGGTACAAACCTTACTTTGAAAAATTATTAAATATAGGTTTTATAAAGAAAGGAGATCACTTAAATAATTGGATCTCATTTATGTTTTTATTACCATAATATTGAAATGATTAAAATAAAAGGCTTCTGTTTAAAAATACATACACATATTTATTAAATGTTAAGCTTTTCACTTATTGTTTTGAAACATGGAAAATAACATTTTTATATGCTAATTAGAAGAAATTATTTCAAATCTTTCACCATGCAGTAAAACAGAACTCAAAAGAAAACAAAACCTTAGACAGTATATGTCAGTCTCAGATTAATTTTTCAGTAAATTATATTATAAATTACAAAATTTATAATATTCAAAACTCTAATAAGGCTGGAGGTTTAGCTCAGTGGCACAATTGCTTGCCTGGCAAGCATGAGGTCATGAGTTCGATTCCTGGTACCGAATAACAAACAAAGAGATCAGAATAATGAGTCTGAAACTGTATCTGATTCCCATTACCTATTAAAATGCTTTGTATTTTTAACTACTATTTCTATTCATAAGCACACAAGTCTGTGTATAGCAGATTATCCTGCTCACACAATGTGCTTGAGGTGCTGAAACTTAGTTTATTGAGAGCAAAAGAGGTGTTTTTCATCACTCCTCACAACTCTAGCAAAATAAACTTTACTCACTTTCTACTTCTTCTATAACAATTTACCATAAACTAAATGACTTACTAAAATGACAGAAATTGGTCATTTATGCTGTAATAGCTTTGGAGTCAGGAATATAAAATACATCTTAGTTAAAGACAATTATCTTTGGTGCTGTCATATAACATCACATTTTTCCTGATTACAGTGTTTAGAGGATGATGTTTTGGAAATCTACTTTTCTGTGACCCCCAAATCAAAATCATCCTAAAAATAGAAAATATTGGCAGAAAATATTTGTAAAACATAATAAAGGATTAGTGTCTAGAATATATGAGGACTTTGATGTTTTGCAATAAAACAAACAATACAATTAAAAATTGAAAACTATTGTAACATCACCCAAGAAGATAGATGACATGCATATGAAAAGGTGTCCAAAAGTTATGTATCTTCACAGAATTGCAAATTACTGTAAAATTAAATATCAATACATACCTACAGGAATGGTGAAAATAAAAAGCAAAAATCTCTGCAATACCAAATACTGATGATAATATGTATAGTAATAAGAAATCACTTTCATTGTTAGTGAGGGTTTAACATACACAACCTCTTTGAAAGATAGTCTGGAAATTTTTTTAGACAACTAAACATATTCATCCATCAATCATGGCTAAATGATTTGAAAATATATCTGTTCATAAACATGATATTTAACATTTATAGCAGCTTTATGTGTCACTGCCAATACTTGGAAGCAACCAAAACATAATTACCTAGAGGAATAAATTAGGAAACTCTAATACATATATATATTGTATATTATTTAGCAAAAAAAAGAAAAGAAAAGAAAAGAAAGGAAAGAAGCATCATGCACCAAAAAAAAAGAATCATAGAGTAACGTTAAGTATGTTGCCAAGTGAAAGAAGTCATTTTAAAAGGACTACCTATTATATGATTCAAAATATACGATATTCTGCAAAGAGAAAATCTATGCAGAGAGTAAAGAAATTAGGGCTTGCCTAGAGTTTAGAGCGAGAGAGAGAGAGAAAGAGAAGAATAGGTCTATCACAGAGGAATTTTAGGCACTAAAAATTACTCTGAGTGATAGTCTAATGGTGGGTACATGCCATATATTTGTCATAGAAGGTGCAACCTAAAAATAAACTCTAATATAATTTACATATTTTATTTCATAATAACATATCAGTATGGGATCATTAATTACAACATATATATCACACTAAAACAAATACATTAATAATAGAGAAGAAGGAAATAAAAGATACGTGGAAACTTACTGCATTATCTGTTCCATTTTCCTTTATGCATGAAATTCTCATAAAATGAAGTCTGGCAATTTTAAATAACATGATAAAAGTTCTTTTAAAATATAAGTAAGTACAAAATATGGTCCACAATGTTCAGAGACTAACAACTTAATAAAATTTTGTTGCTAAGAAATATTTCTCAAAGTTACTTAGTATAATTGATAAAGAAATAGTTTTGACTTTTTGTTTGTTAAACTTGAATCTAAATTTCTTATGACATGAGATCTATCACTTATTTAAGTATCAACATATGATAACTATATTCAGAAAATTTTGATAGAAAAATATTCAATAGCCATAAATCAGTAACTGCTGTTTTCTTCATATTAAAAATTTTTGCCTTCCTTAAAGGTCTGAAAACTCAGATTGATTGACATGTATATAGAAACACTGAACATATGAAAATGGAAAATCTTTGCTTAAAGGTATTACAGGATATTAAAAAATAGCCAGGATTATGATTCATCAAAATATCTTAATTTTTCCTATCTATAAAGAAATAATAAGGAAACACTAATAATTTTAAGATAAGTGTTGCCCTGTGACATTTCTTTGGTTAAAAGTCTGTGAGTGGGTGACTCCCGCCAGCCCTGGAGGACCCTCTCCGCACTTGGACCTTTGCCCACGCCTCTGCGCGCTTCCTGGCGACTCCCACCAGCTGCCTCGGTGACCCTCCCCATCTCCTAGACCAAGTACTTGATCTTCAGTTCCCGCTCCTCCTCCTCGAACCTTAAACTGCAGTGGATTAACCAAGCTGAGTTGAAGGGAGACTTAGCAACTTCTCACCCAAACAGAAGACCTCAGCAGGCTCTAATCACTATGCTCCTGCACTTCTCCTGGCATTTGTCCTACAATTTCAACAAACAGCTGAAGTTACAGCTTCACTAAGTAGAATAGGACCAAACTGGATGAAACAGAATGAACTCAGAACAAAACCATGAAAGCGATACAGGACTTCAAAACAAGATAGCACCTTGCAGACACCCAGACTGATGCCATCAACCTGCCCCTCAGCCCAGGACCACATACACCATTGTGCCACACTTCCCATGTGCCCAGCAGACACCCAGACCCAGGACACCTGCTGGCCCCTCGGGAACATTCCCTATCTCCTGGACCTAATACTGATGTTGATCTTCAGCTCTCACCCTTTCTCCCAGAACCTTGGACTACAGTGGATTAACTGTGTTAGCTTGAAGGGAGATTCAGTAACTGTCTCACCCAAACAGAAGATCTCAGCAGGCTCCAGTCAGTGTGGTGAGGATGCCCCTAACATAGAGGTGTACAGTGGGTAATTAGGGTCAGTAGTAAAGCTTCCTCCAACTAAATGTAAGACCTTGGTGAGTCTGGCAAGAGTGTGGGTGACTCCTACCTGCACACAGAGAGCATCAGGTAGGGTGAGGAGTGTGACAATAAGGACTCTCCCAACTTGGAGAAAATCAAAAGGGCTTATGAGACACACAGGCACACAATAGGGAAATAGTAGGGCCTCAGCCGACACAAATACCATAGACAGGGAGATTTGGTGACCTGGAATAACCCAAAGATAAAGTAACAGCAGGAACTAAAAGTTGACCTACATCAATACTACTAGGCTTGTCAGCCCAGGAAGAACATAGGACTCACACAACAGGCCCTTCAGGTGGAAGTCAGGTGACTGGCCCACCTATTCATTGTGGGACCCAGCAATTGGACAAACATCAACCTTACAGTAGGACCCCAACATCCACACTACCAACAGTTGACACTAGTGGGATTGAAGGACCAAATATTAACTCGAAAGGGGAAAATGGCAAAATGGAAATTCAAAATGCAATCTCACACATCTAGTTCACCAGGAGCAAGTATAGGAGACACTAGCATAGAGGTCCTCAAAAGTAACACACTGGAAATCTCTGAAAAGATAGCAAGTGAAATTAAAAAAAAAAAAAACTCCATGAGGCTACAGAGATAATCAAATTTGAAGTACTCTCCCATGTAAAGACAGAAATAAAAACCTTAGTAAAGGAGTTACTCAGCACTGCTAAAGAAGAAATAGATAAAAGAGTACAGGAGTATGGGAAACTGATTGAAACCTTGAATGAACAACATAGCAAACAAGCAGAATTCATGAAACAATCTCAAAGAGACATCCAAGAAACAAAAAATTCTATTCAAAGCTGGAAAAACTGTTTAAATTAAGCTGAGGATAGGATTTCTCAGCTTGAGGACAAGATCACAATTAGTGATCAAGAAAGGATAGAACTTTTAAAAATAACAAAGCAGCATGAAATGACAATCCAGCAGCTTCAAGATGATGCCAAGAGAAACCATATAAGATTAATAGACATCAGTGAAGATGCAGGAGTCAATGCAAAAGACATAACTAAAATATTCACAGAAGTAATAGCAGAAAATTTCCCAAACATGGGGAAAAATCTGATATGCAGATAAGTGAGGCATGTAGAATGCTGAACAGTCTCAACCAACATAAATCTACACCCAGAGATATAATAATTAAGATGTCAGACATACAGCAAAAAAACCCACCAGAATACTAAACGTCTGTGGGTGAAGTCATGTGTCTTAAACTCATCCAACAAGTAATGCTTTAAGCCATAGAAAAATTACCACTGATATCTTTTACTGTCTTGGACGTTGTGTCAATAGTCAAGAATGAGCTGAGTAGGCATATTAAACAGATGATGCACTCATTTGTGTAGCAGGAATAAGAAATCAACTTTACTTTTTAAGCCACAATAATTTGATATATTTTGCTGCAAAAAAACCTTGACAAATGTGATTCATTTAAAATTTGGTACTAAAAATGAGCTGGTTCCATGCCTAAAATCACAAATCTAAACTAAATACTTAGACAATGACTTTGGCTCACTTGCCAAATAATGTAGGGTGAAGAATCCATTTAAAAGATCTGGGAAAAAAAATTAGTGATTCTATAATGGCCAACTATCTGGTAAAACTGCAATGTTTGATCAGTTGTAAGGCAATTTAAACATGTAATGGCCTGTACTTTTCTTAAGAAAAAAATTGAGAAGTTCAGCTAATAACAAGGATTTATTGGTCTTCACTGATTCGTGTAAGGAATTAAAATGACAAATTCCAGAAAGAAAATTTCTGGTTTTTATGAAAAATAATGGTCAGATACACAATTCCTGGAAACTATAGGATTAAGTAGGACAAGTTTTTCTCAAATTCAAATAATGAACATTAAATTTTACATATGCTTTAAATTCCAAGGTAAGTCTAAGACATGAATGGATTAAACTGGTGTCAGGAGTTCCTTCTGGATTTTTAGGTGGAATCTATGAATCTGAGAATGATTCTAAAATTCTCCCACCACATATATGTAAATCTACATAATGACAATTATATTTAAAAAGTTAAGCATTTGGGAAAAATGCAAGGCTGTTGGTAATTATAAATATTATGTCAAAAAGAATTGTAGGTATAGTTTTGGTTCCATGATTCTGACTGGAATCAATTGGATAAAAGTCTCAGTAAGTACTAAGAAAGTTTGCCTGTCAGAGAAACTATCCTCATGAAGTAAAGATGTTAGTGCTTTGAGACTTAGTAAGACCCCTGGAATTGCAGCATTATAGATGAAAATAAGTTTAAAATATTAGTTAATCCCCAAGGAAAGTTTATTCTCCAGTGCCTACTTTACATATGTTCAGAGAAGCAAATATTTCAGAGAATAAAATAATAACCTCAGGAAAATTTCAAAAAGAAAATTCCTTCCAAGAGTAAGTATGGTCTGAAATGAAGATATATTCCATAAATTCAGATTAAGGAATTTCCCAGTGGGTTTAAAAATTTTTAACATACCAATCACTATTGTATGACTATCCATTTAAAGATAAGTTTGAGAGAATATAGTGAAAGTTAACTTATTTATGTATTTATACTTGATTTTGTTGATCAGAATAATATTTAATTTACTTTGGTTCATCAAGGGAATATTTATTCAATTTTTTTCTTTTAATTAATCAAAAGAAGTTGCTACCACAGAGCAAAGTAAGAACTGTGCACTTTGACCTGGCACTGCAATGGGACAGAACTTGTTTGTTTAGCTTGGGAGGAGATTAGTGATGCTTTTGAGAAAGAGAATACAGTGTCTAGTTAGGCATCGCGAAGAAGTTGTTTGCCAAATATTTCTGGTTCTCTCATTTTCATGCATATCGTGGGATTATACTCCTCATCCACTTGAAGCTTTTGACATTGACATATTTTGATCAATGTAATGGAAACAAAAGTGAGAAATCACTTCTTGTTGGTAACTTCAAAAACGTGCACCAATTTCACTATATTCCTTTTATCTTAACCGGCACACTGCAGAAGCATATGTTGAGGGGGAAGCACACATCTGTCCTCGGGTAACTTCAATAAGGCATCTAGGAAAAACTTCCAGAATAAGCCGCCTCTTCAACCCACATCTGATTGTAGAACAAAAAGCAAATTATTTTGTGCTAAGTCTCTGAGATTTAAAGAGTTTTCTTACTGTAGTTTACTTAGCCCATCCTAATCAGAGATTGCTACATCAGTTATTCAAGACAAAAACTCACTCATGATTCTTTTCAATATTTACCCCCTTACTTTACTTAATTTTTCATATATACCATCTCTTTTATCATGGAAAATTGGGATTAAAAAGAGACAATGTCTGACAAAAATTAATAATTTAAGGAAATATATACTTACAATCGCATACCATTCAAAAACTAAGATTTAGCCTTAAGTTTAAAGAGATGGTACTTTAATGAAACAGTTTTCAATGTGACACTCTTGAGTTCTATTAATTAATAGTATAACCAGAGGATCCAACAGCTTCTCTATCCCAGAACAGGAAGTCCTGGAACAAGAAAGATCAAAGATACAGCACCAGTCCAAGTTTAGAAGCTTGGAATCTCCCGGAAGTCACTGTGTGAGTCTATTTTGAGAAGCAGAACAAACTGTTACCTTATGTCCACAGGTGGCAGCAGGAAGGACAGAGGGCAGAAGAATCACCCTTTCAAACTGAATTGAGCACTGACTTGCCAGCTTTCTCCATATTTCCTTTTTATTCCCTTCAAGTTACAATGTTGAATGACGCAACTGACAATTGGACATGTATTCTCTCCTCAGTCTTTTGACCTCGAAAATCTTCCCTGGAAATGTCCAGCTGCCATATGGACAAGTATGATGTGCTAATCTTGGTGTTTCTTAATTCAGTTATGTTGAAAATCATAATGAGAGGTAGAAATACATCCCATGTCAACTGGACAATCAGACACATTTCCTTAAATCATAATCTCTAGGTATAATAGCAGGGGGAGGGATGCATAATTAAAGATTGAGGGAATCTGTGTGATTGTCCAACTCTGTCAATTTTTTGGTAGTTAAATTATGTTGGATTCTCTATGGTCAGTTTTGGGAGGAACCACCTTGACAGGCTCATTAAAGGTACTATTTAGGCAGTATTTAAATTAGAGCACTGGTTAGTTTTTACTGTTCTTTGCATATATAGGGATACTATATATATATATATATATATATATATATATATATATATATATATGCTAGATGAAAGCAGGATATAAATAGAAGAAAATAAAGAAATAAAACTGCAGAAAAAAGGAAAAAGGGAAAAAATAATAATTTTCCAAAACAAATCCAAAAAAAACCTCAAGCACTTGCAAAAGCACAAAATTGAAGTATTCTCATGGTATGATTTACATTGCAATTTGAGTTCAATTGCAGGTCGCTGAGCTGGCACCTGTTGCCTGCTTAATTCCCTGCCGGTGAACAAGGGTGATTCTCTTGCCCCACCCCTCGCAGCTAAAAGCCATGCTCTGGGTGTGGCTAACTGCAGGCTTTTTTCTCTCTCCCAAGATCTGACTGCTTCCCTTAGTCTGGGAAAGGCAGAGTGCCCTGTAATTGGCACAGGATCTGATTCTCCATCATAATATCCCATTGCCCTCTCACTCATCGCTCCTTTCCCTGCCGGGCAAATTCTGCTGTTGTCTCTGTTTTCCCTGCAGGAGCCTCCAGCCTCACTCATCTTTGGATCCCCTCTGATTTGGGTGCCAGTCTTTATATATCCGCCTGTGGTTCTTTTCTGTTCCTCTCCCCAAAGCATCAATTCATAGACTTGGAAAATGGTAAACCCCAGGGCTCCTGGTTTTCACCGATCCCCAGATGGAGTGTTGGGTGATCCCTTGTTGGACACTTGTTGCAGGGCTTGCATACAATATGTCCCCTAAGCACGACTCTCCCAATGTACGGGGAAATAATACTTGTTCCAGGACTTCCTGTTCTGGGATAAAAAAGCTGTTTGATACTCCAGTTACACTATTAACTAACTTCCTGCTCTGGGATAGAGAAGCTGTTGGATCCTCCAGTTACACTATTAACTAACTTCCTGCTCTGGGATAGAGAAGCTGTTGGATCCTCCAGTTATACTATTAACTAACTTCCTGCTCTGGGATAGAGAAGCTGTTGGATCCTCCAGTTACACTATTAACTAACTTCCTGCTCTGGGATAGAGAAGCTGTTGGATCCTCCAGTTATACTATTAACTAACTTCCTGCTCTGGGATAGAGAAGCTGTTGGATCCTCCAGTTATACTATTAACTCTTCTTTGCCCAGAGTTCTGCCACTGCCAGGTGCTGATGCTCACTCATGCAGCAGCCCCCAGACCCAGATCATTCAGCACTTAGATTTGAGTCCCTAGAGGGGCACAAATGGTTTCAACTTCCCAAGGAAGTGCTGTGTCATGCACTTCTCTCCATTGTTCAGTTTTTCGTATGGTCTGTTTGGGAATATCTTACCGGTTATGTTCTTCCTGCTGGTGAGGAGGGCAGTGTGACTGGCAGACTATTCCATTAGCCAGGTCATCGCTGAGATGCGGGGTCCCTCTTCAAGGAGCTGGATCCTCCTCCAAAACATGTGCAGTACCTGCTATTTAAGGGATGCTGACGTCCTGGAGGTTCTGGGTTTCTTTTTTAAATCTCACTGCTGGATTTTAATCCGTGAGTCTCTGTTTCTAGTTATTTTTCTGAATGCGGTTATATCTATTGGTCTCAACTCAGTGCATCTGCTTTCCATCTGGGTTTCCATCCCTGCCGGCCACCACCTCGCCAGTTACGGCGCTCAGGCCTTAATTCAGTCAAGTTGACGCATAAAGAATGAAAGTAACACCAGTATTTCCTTTGCTTTTCTGACTTATGATGGAAGATTATTTCTTTAGGAATCAGAAAAATATTGAAAGAAATTGAACTTGGTTAAAAATTAAAGAGCCACAATGAGCATAATATTATACCAAAATATATGTTCATTATGTTTATGTTTTAATTTTATAATTATAGGATACCTTGAATGACCCTTTCATAAAGGTGGATACAGAGTGCAATATATTATTATATATAATTTTCATATTCTCAGGATGTTGAATAGCTTTCTACAGTTAATTCAGCTAATCCGTTATACTTCACATGAAAAAGCATTCATAAATGTTTATACATAACTTTCCAGAACTGACAGCTGAAATAGCTAAACATAATTAATATAATAGTTTCAGCAGGCTTATATGTACTAGTCCTGTCATATTTTATTTTGTTAAAAGAAATTTGAAATCATTTTGTTAGAACAAAGGAAAAGCTCAGAAATTCTGACATAAGAAATTAAACATGGTTTAATTTTGAGATTCTTTAAAAATTAGTGGCAGAATGTGTGTTCAAATTAAAAGGAAGATGATAATAATCATAGTCATAGGTCTGATAAGGTTTATTCTGAATTTATGGATGCGAAAGGTTAAAAGAGTAAACTAAAATTATGATTGATGAAAGGAAACATTTTACAGTTCTTATTCACTGGTCCAAATTACGTATGTAAGTTATTTCAAATTTTTTTAGGAAAACATATGTTTCAAGTTGAAATTATTAAATATATGCATGCATAATTAGAAAGATGAATATATAAGCAAGTATACCTTTTACTTATTTGGTGTCTTATATTATTAAACATAAATTCTTGTGTGATAGCAAGGAACTATATAATAATTCAAAAAATGCCACATAAACCTAATAAACAATCAAATAAAAGATTAATCTTGGAAAAAGATGAAGAAAGAGAGTGAAGTAAGGCTCTCCAATTATTATTCATCTACAAGATTAGTGAGACTGGAGAAAACCAAGCAAGAACCAAAATACCTGATTAAAATACAGTAATAAAATCTATGTAATGTATGGTCAGCAGTACAGTTTTACACTATTTGCTCTAACCTTTCCCAAACTGAAGCAGCTTATTGTGAAGAGGGAAATGTTGGAAAAATGAGCATATAATATTCCTTAGATCTTAATAATAAATGAAGAAAACAAAATTGCAATACATGAACTGCCTAAGAAAGAATTCAGAGTACCTTTTGAAGGAAGTTTGATGAAATTCAATATGATATAGAAAAAAAAAACACTTGAAGACATAATAAAAGTGTTTCCAAAATGAGGAACTTAGTAGAGATTTATATGATAAAAATAATGCAATTAGAAATTTTAGAACTGAAAAATGTAACACAATACAAAGTGCAACAGAATGCATAAACAACAGATATAATCACGCACATTAAAAAAACCTATGAACTCAAAGACAAGATATTTGAAAATACACTGTCAGAAGCAAGAAAAATGTGGAAGAGTGAAGTTTTTTTTTTTTTTGAACCAGAAGCAAAAATTCTCAAGTCATTGGAGCTATAGAAAGAGGAGACAGTAAATGAAAAGCAATTTTATTTAAAACAGTAGTACTAGAAAAATTCTAGGCTTAGAACCAAAATTCTCCAATACGATCAAAATATTTCCCTCAGATATATTCTAGTCAATTTGTTAAAAGTCAACAGTTGTATACAGAATCCTCAAAGCAGTAGCATAGAACAACGACAACATGTAACAGAGACCCAACATTCTACCACCACACTTCTCAGTAGAAACCTTACTAGGTAGGAGACAGTGGAAAATCTATTCAAAATACAGAAGGCAAAAAATGCCAACAAAAAAGTCTATATTCAGCACAATGCTTTCAATTTGTTTGTGAATAAAACAAGACCTGAGGTTCTCAGTCATCAATAAGAAATGCTAAAAAAATCAATGCAAAAGGAAGCAAAAGATGCTGGAACATAAAAATACCTGAAACTCTAAATCTTATGGCAACCTTGAAATTGTAAAGTATATTAAAAGAACAGAAATAAAAAGAAACAAACCAAAAAAGAACACTAAAGAAAATCAATGAACCACCAAGGAAGACAGTAAGGGAGAGAGAAAAAAAAATGAAAGAGGGATTATAAGTCAGCTAGAAAGAAAAAAAGAAAATGGTCACAGTAACTTCTTACGTAATAACTGTTAAAGTCAATAGATCAAATTATTTAGTCAAAATATATTAAATGGCTAGATGAACAAAAAACCTAAATGTAGGAGGCCTATTATAGACTCATTTCATCTGTAGCACAATATATAGACTAAAAATGAAGGGATGAGAAGTTTTTTTTTTTTTTTGCAAATAGAACTCATAAAAAAGGAGAAGCTATATTTATATAATATAGTTCCTCTTGGAAACTATAAAATAGAACAAATGAGGTGATTATGTAATGATAATAGGGCTGCTTGAAAAAGAAATGCTTCCACTTAATTTGGAGAAGCTAAATACATAGTACAAATATTAACAGATTGGAAGATAAAAGAATGTAATATATTGATTGCTACATACTCCAAGACTCTATGTTCAGCTCAACCACACAGAAAACAAGTTAAAAAGAAATATACAGAAAATTCTATCCAAGAAGCACAGAGCATGCATTCTCAACATAACAGGGGACATTTTCTATAGCAGTCTATATTTTAATCTGCAAAGTAAGGTTTAACACATTTAAGACTTAAATCACATGAAGTGTCTTTTGTGAACAAAATGGTACAATGCTAGAAATGAAGAAGAGGAATTTTGAAAATTAAAGATGATGTGAAAATTTTAAAACACATCTGAGTAGCTAATGAATCAAGGAAAATTTAAAGGAAATTAAAATTTTTCTTGAGATAGAAAACAGGAACACAATATACCAGAACTTATTGAATACAGCAAAAACTTTCCTTTCTACAGAGGAAGTTTAAAGCAACGTCTGGCAACATAAATATCCAGAAATATGTCAAGTAAACAACAAAATATTACAACTAAGAGCCAAAATAAAAGTAGAAACTAAGCTTAAAGTTAGAATAAGGGGGAAATATTTAAATATCAAAGAAAGTGAATAGACTAGAAAATCAATATAATCAATCAAGAAATGTAAGAGTTTGATAAATATCAAGAAATTGAGAAGAGAGACAGAGAAAGAGAATTCAAATGAATAAAATTTAAAATTAAAAAGGAAATATTACAATGGTTTGCAAGGCCATACAAAGGATTATAAAATAATCTAACAATTTAACTCTAATTGGATACCTAGAAGAAATGCAAAAATTTCTTAACCCAAAGCTTGTATGTGCCTTTAACTATAAAGAGAAAACATGAATAGATCAGTAGTAAAGGGTATTGAGTTAGTAATAAAAAGTCTTCCATAAAAAAATCAAAGCCTAGGAACTAATGGTTTCAACCACATATCAGGAAGTGATGTATTTTTATTAAACAATTAAGGAAAAAGGGTTATCTTCATATTAACTTCATGAAATTGGCATTAATCTGATATTGAAACTTGAAAAAACCATAAAAATGCAACCAACAAAGAGAAACTACTGTTCAATATCCAATATTCCTAATCCACACAATCAACAAAGATACAAATAGCTTCATCAATCTATAGGCTCACTGAGTTCAACTGCTCACTAAAAAAATCACGTGCCTTGATGAAGTGGAATTTATTCAGGAATGTAAAAGTGCTTCAATGTATGCAAAACATAAATATCATGCAGTATATTATCAAAAGTGACTATATATATATATATATATATATAATCATTTCCACAGGAGCAGGAAAAGTATTTAATAAAATTTAACATACTTTTATGATGAAATGCTTACCAAATTAGAGAAGGAATTCAACACAATAAATACCAGGATCATATTCTCATAAGTAACATTATTCTTAAACATGGGGAACAATTAAAATTTCTTTCTGATCTACAGAAAAAAAGCAGGAACTTTCACTATTGCCACTGCTGCTCAACATAGAGGCAAGAGAAATAAATAAAAGAGTAAAATTCAAATATCATAGAGGACAAAACAAATGTATGCAGTCTTATCTGACATGTTAAAAGCATAACACATCATTTTCCATGAATGCCATTTTGATTTAGCATGGAATGAAAATCATTCAGTATGATTCAATAGACCTACAAAATGAAGGGCAGTACCAGTAGTTGAACACTTTTAATTTTACAATGTAAAATAACAGTTTTTTGGACAAAGAATTGGTGCGAAAGTATAACAACTGGAGTACATGGGAAATTATTAAATCTCCTACTCATCATCCAATGTTAGGATAAAAATTGCGATGGTTTTTATCTCTGTTACTCATTTCTATTGATGGTAGAACTGATATAAAAGGGCAACAGAATGAAATAAAACAAATACATTTTAGGAAGAAAAGTATGTTTGATATGTTTATGAGCTGAGATTCACACTGCATATGTCTGATAAATGTATAAAATGTAATTGTTTTGATATGTTTATGATGATAAGAATTTATAGAATTTAAAAACATATGTAGACAAAACAGTATTAATAAGTACAATTACCAATTTCTCTTCAAAATACATTATTGAATTTCTCTTCAAAATACATTATTAAGCATGAAAGGGAAACCAAGGAGCGGGAGCTGAGATTCACACTGCATATGTCTGATAAATGTATAAAATGTATTTGTTTTGATATGTTTATGATGATAAGAATTTATAGAATTTAAAAACATATGTAGACAAAACAGTATTAATAAGTACAATTACCAAGGATGGAGGATATGAGATTGCTGTACATAAATCAGTTTTACATGTATATTCCAGCAAAAAAGAGGAACAATAAGAAAATAAATTTAGCCTTGAAAAATCAATTATAAAAGCAACAAAATCATTATATATCTAGGATGCAATTTGCTAAAATTCATGTAAGATGACTGCTTTGAAAGCTACAGACATTAATGAGACACTTCTAAGAAGCATAAAAATTGCCGCATATATCATGTTCACTGATTAGAAGACAAAATAGTTCAAAGATGTAATTTCTGTGCATGCAATGTCATCTAAAATATTGCGACTGTGTGTATATGAGAATAAAAAGTAGGTGAATATGCTTAAAACAACATGAATTTATGAATAACTGAGACAATCATAAAGAAGAAAAATAAAACTATACAACTTATACTTCTAGAAATAAAGATTTATTATAAACCTAGACTAATTAGGATAGTGTAGACAAGAAACTACAAAAGGAATAGTGTTGAGAAGAAAATAAACATACATAGCTCCATGTTGTAGGATCACAGTGACAGTTAAGTATATCATGTTCATATTCTCTGAAAATTGAATGCAGATCAAAATTTAAAATGTAAAAAATAACATTTTGAGAAAAATATATTTTCTTGGTATGTTTTAGATAGATAAATATTTCTTAAAAAGAACATATGAGTCCTAATCAGGAAGAAATGTGCACAAATGAATGATGCTATTCTTGCAGAATTTCTCTTCAAAATACATTATTAAGCATGAAAAGGAAACCAAGGAGCGGGAGCTGAGATTCACACTGCATATGTCTGATAAAGAATGATCAATTATATAAAATCTCTTTCAAGTTAAAAAGAAAGTAAAGTACATCTTATAAATAAAGCCATCAAGGAAATGTAAATTAAAAGGGTAGTGTATTTATCCAACAGAAAGGCTAGAATGAATTAGACAATGAACACTAAGCTCAGTGAGAAAGCTAAGAAAGCTATCAGAAATTCTAAGTGAAATGGGGAATATTGAAGTATTTGTACAATTCACAAAATCTTTAAGTATCTTTTATTAATGCTGAACATGTGTGTAACTTGAGACCCACACTTGTGCAGAGCCTGAATGAAATGTGAATAGGCAGGAACACATGCCCTGTACTCAGAACTTTGCTATAGCTTTAGTCACATTAGTCCATAAAGCATACAGAAGACTGAATAATAAAAGTATTTTACCCACTAGAATGCTATACAAAACTGATGGATACAATATCGGGCCACAAGAGAAAACAACATGGTAAATCTCCAAGTAAAACAGAGCAAAGGCACCATTGCAAAGGACTGTTGTTGTTGTTATTCTGTTTACATATAGTCCTCAAACGAAAAAAAAAATTCCAAAGTGATGACAGTGTTCAGATTAATTGGTGGGAAAATGTGAAGAGGTACAATGAGGAGTATTAATACAGTAAGTCTTCTGCAAATTTGCTAAGGTCCTGTTTCCTGATATGCTTGATAGCTATCCAGTTGTGCTAAGTAATAAATTTGTGCTATATGAACTTTCAATTTTTTAAATTTTTATATTTTTTTAGTTTTCATTTTTTATTTTAAAGAGAAAAAAAGAAATTTCAAAATGAGATAATAAGAGGGTAACAGTGGCTAATACAATGCATATTGTTATTTTTAAATTAGTTACTCAGAGTATAAGATATCAGCATTTAATTGTCCAAACAACATTAGCACAAAACTTTCTTTTCAATGAACTGAGAGAAATTAATAATTCAACTATCTTAAATATCTAGGAGAGAAGACTGGTACAACGACTGGGCAAATCAGTGTGGAGATTCCTCAAAGAACTAGGATTGGAGTTACCATTTTACAGAGGTATCCCCATCTAGGTGCCTCCCAGGAGGATTATACACATCTCACCACAGTGACATATGTGCACCCATGTTTATGGACTTCCAGTTTAATGGCTTGGCAGATTAATTTATTTATCTTGATCAAATATTACTATATATATATGCTGTATGTAACTTCTGTTTTTATTATTCTAGATATCCTTGTGCTGGTAGACTTCTACTAGTGTAATGCATTTCTGTATAGGTGGTGGTATTTTTTGAGATAGTACAAGTCACCCTGGAAGGCAGAGTAATGTTAAAAGAGAAGGAATTCAAGAACTAACACCTTGGCAAAAACAGGGAAGATAGAAACTGGTGCAGCTCTATAGCTAAGGCTTTTAACAGAGAAAAACTATTAAAACAACATCAGAGATAAGCTATACTCAGGTTATCATAGGAAACTGTGGCAAACATTCTCCAACAGGTGAGATGAAGGAAAAGATACTTGAATTTTGCAAATATCTTCATGATCTATTCAGCCTTCACTATGAGCTTTGTGTTAATTAGGAGACAATTAAATTTCTATATATCTCACTGCTCCAGTCCACATTTTAATATACATTTGTGATCAATTCACTGCCAATAATCAAACCCTTCAAATATTTAACTATTGTTTATATGACAAAGATTATACTCTTTTTCTCAGTCCCAGGGTATACTAATATTTAATCTTTCTTTAAACATCCAGATTTAGTGTTTAATATACTTCTCTCATATTCAGATTCAATTATTTTAGCTCATTTATTTTAGCTAGTATTTTTGGAAGATGAGTATTCAATCAACATATGCTTTCTATTTTTATTTATTTATTGGATCACTGGGAATTGAACTCAGGACCTCACACTTGCCAGGTAGGCACTGTGTCACTGAACTAAATCCCCAGCCCAACATATATCTTCTGGCGTGTGGTGTACTTGTCAGAAATAATCTCTTGTCCTCACAGGTAACACTGCCAACTCAGGGATCATATTCTTGATGGAGTTTCATCAGACTTTATTTTGAGTGCTCCACATCTGTAGGTCATCTTACAATACCTGTAACTATGTATTTCACCAATTTTTATACTTATTTGACAAACTTCAGACAAGTTTCTTAAGCCCAGGGGACATTTTCAAAGTCACATTTGTATCCCTCGGTTCCAGCTCCATGTTTAGCACACCGGAGATAAAATGGACCTCATATTAATTACTAAAGTTTTGATTATGATAAAAGCACATATGAAAATTGTGGCATAAATAGGATGGACATTCATCTCTAACATGAAAAGAACCTAAGGCACAGCAGCAGAGGTTTTAGGGACAGTTCAAAATTGTCCTGTTCCTTGACTTACTATTTCTTTATTTTGCCACATGAGGCCCACAGTTAACCAAGTTTCCACAGGATTCAGGAAAAGGGAAAAGAGCAGTGAAATGTCATTATAGAATGCCCAGAGTCTCGTGAAGTATTTCCACAGGAACTGCATTTGCAAAATCCTGGTGTTCTAGTGCCCTCCTGTAATTCTAGGATTTCAGAGGCTGAGGCAGGAAGATTCTCAGGAGTTTGAGGCAAGCCTGGACTATGTGGTGAGTTCATGAGCTACATAGTGAAAACGTGTCTTAAAAACAACAGCCACGCACACACACGCACACACACACACACATACACACACACACACACACACACACACACACACACACACACAAGAGGGACCAAAAGAAAAGATAATGAACTCCACTGGTCAGAATTTGCTCCCATTGTCTTTTCCATTCACGTGAGAAGCTGGAATGCCATGAGTAACCTCAGAATATTCTCCATACTTCCTCAGTGTTCCTTTACCCATGCTCCCATCCTTCTCCTGATTCAACCCACACCCACTGCCTTACCTAGACTTCTTCCTTCCACCTTTCCTCATTCCTAAATTTTCTTTTCTAGTTTCTTTCAATGAATACATTCATCTGTGCTTCCTTGAGTAAGGATATCCAAACTGACAAATAAGAAGATTCCTCAGAGCACGCTGAATTCAATATGAATAATCAAGTTAAATATACATATAAGCAAATTGTTACTAGCAGGCACAGTGCTATATATATAGTCAATTAACACCCACAATTCTTTTGTCTTTGATAAGTAGAAGAGCTAGGCATGATTCAGGTAATCTACATAGGTTTCACCATAAAGTGATTTAATCAAACAATAAAATGTTTTATATTTAATATTTAGTTCTATGCATGTATAGTCCTTGATCAAGTAATTTATTTCTGATTCTCCAAAGTTACTTACATGCCTTAGCTAAATATATGATTAGGGTAGAATATTATTTCTCTTGCCAACATTAGTATTTCTGATGGAAATTTGTATATATTGAATTTGACAGACCTGGGCAGATTTGCCCACGGTCAAAAAGATTCAGCCAAAGTATCGGTTGCCATGTATTTCACTGTAGGATATCCTGATATACTGTCTATTTTATTATTCTTGTGGAAGCTAAGTTACTTCTCAAGAAATGAAAAACATTTTGAAGGACCTTGATTTTGAAAGAAAATACAAAAAATAGGTATAAGCAGTTGAAATGATTTTTTTACAATGTACTGGAAAGAATGCCTTGACAAGGTGTTACACACACACACTTGAGAAATGAAAGATTATGTATTCAGAATACTTAACTAATATTTTATATCCTTTTTAGCAACTGAAATTGCCTTGTGAAATTCCATATATGCATGGTATTAATATTATAGCATAATGATATAATGAAAAGCTTTAAATAAAATTTACACTGCTCAAACAATTTTCACAGAGCAAATACAACCATGGAATCAACACTCAGGTCATGAAATAGAAGGACAACTGTATTATCCTTGTCACAAAGGAAATTAGCATCCTCTTCTATCAATGTTGATTGATTTTGTTGGGTTTTGAACTTATGTAAGTAGGTTTACAAAATACACACTCCATCAGCCATGTGTTTGTGGAATTGTTCTTACATGTATAAAAATAGTCAGTTCTCTAGTCATCATTTTTATTGTACTGATCATGATCCTTAATCTTGACATTATGAAATTTTTGACTAGATAATTGTTGTGAGAGTTGTTTTGTGCATTATACGACATTTAACAACATCCCTGGTCTTCACCTCTTCGATGCCTGTAATGATCTTTCCCTTATTCCTTTACAGTTTTGACAGCTAAAAATATCTCCCATTTCACCAGTTTCCCCAGGGAGGCAAATCACTACCACTTGAGAACTGCTGGTATAGATACACTAAAGTATGTTTCAAATCACACATTGACAGTTCTAGAGTATCTGGTTTAGAAATTTTATAGATATTGGTGGTATGAAAGTCTACTATTTTTCTTGTCCATATGCAAATATTTTTGTTGAAAATATTGTATATCTAGGATCAGAATTATTAGGTCTTAGGAAATGGGAGGGTTCAACTTCAGTTGATTATGCCAGGCAGTTTTTCAGTGCAAATAACAATTTATACCTTCTCTGTAATGTTCTGATTTTCTATTCAGCCACTGACATTTTTGGAAACATCTCCTAAATATACGTTTAGTAAAATCTTATTATAGTTTCAAATTTCATTTGTTTAATGAGTAATGAAATGCACAATCTTTTTCAAGATTTATTGGCTGTTGAATATTTTCCTTTTTTGATTGTTGAAATTTTGAATTAAGACTATTTTTTGTTTTACATGTTGAGATATCTATCTTGCTATAAATTTACAAGAAAGGGTATAAATATATATGTATTTATGCACAGGATATGTGTATGTATGTATATGTGTGTAAAGTAGAATATATTCTGAATATGTCTATTTTGTTGAGCACATGTGTAACAAATATCTTTTCATGTTAAGTTAGTTTTAAAATTCTTAATGATGTCTGTTGGTGTGTTTTTCAATCTGTGGTTATACTCACTTCTACAGTATATTCTTTTGGATTCCAAACTGAGAGCTTGTTACGGTGTGTAATCTACTGGACTGTGAAGCATTGTTTTGTCTCTCTGGCAATGCAAATACAGCAGCAAGACTTTTCAGCTGATTTCTCATATTTAATCTCTACAACTTCACAAGGTCAATGGGTCAATGCCTCATTCTAGCAACTGGGACAATGTTGGGTTAATTTCATTAGGTTTACCCCATCTCTAAGATCATAGCCCTTGGAATGTGTTGCCCCGGAATCTTCATACTCCTGTTAGTCTCTCCCCAGCTAGTTTTCCTGCATTTTTGCTGCTTTCTGCTAAACCTGGCATCTCTCCCTACACAACATCAATGTTACTGAAAGGCTCAAGTATCATTGTTTAACTCACTTTAATGAACTTCCAATTTTCATGGCTTCCTGTCCCCTCAAAATGCTGGATGTCTCAGGGTTCCAGTGGTGTTAAATATTAAAAAAAAATAATTCAAATTTCTACTTGTTCTTAGGAAAAATGCTACTCACCTAAAAGGTACTCCCTGTGAGTCTGAAATAGAAATCTATCAATGAGCAGTTTTACAACAGAGAAAGAGTCACTGTGAGATACTAATTAGGGAAAACTGTAAAAATGTTGTCACATAATTTCTTTACTGGAAACCATTTTAGTGCCCAAGAAATGAGTGACAGCAATATCCCATTATGTAGATCTCAAGCAGATATTTAGACTTTTGCATTTTTTTCTTGTCCTTTTTGTTTTTTATTAGCTGTATTATTTTTTATTTGAAACCACTGACTAATTTTATGTTTCCAATTTTGGGATTCCTTGCAAGATATCTTGCAATATGTACCACTATAGAAATGTAATTTTTTTTCCCTGTGGTCTAGAAAATATTTTCATCTTGTGGTTATTTTGAATTTAAGTAAAGAACTGTATATTGTCTTCAGATATCTGATGACTTCTCTTTGAGTATGTTGACTGTTTAATCAAGAATTATGCTTAAGTCAAAGTATAGAAATAAATACCACGAGAGGTTCTTAACTCTTAATTTTCTTTGTTAGTTGAAAAGAATATCAATTTTTGTAAAATAAATCATTGTATGACTAATTACATTCATAGTTGAAATAAATTCCCAGAGTAACTTTGATATTGATTACTTTCTGTGTAATTTCCAGATCATAATATCCTTTTTCATTATCTTTTACATTAACTTTTTTTTGGTCACTGTTATGGATAAAAAACTGGTGGTCAACTTAATACCAGTGAAATTAAATCAGCCTGGTGCTGAGCATAGATGTTCCACATAGGAAAGTTGCCAGCATAAATAGAGATGTGGAGAAGGAGAAAGGCACTGAGGCATTGTGGGTTCTCCTATGAGTTGCCGTTTGAGCCCTTGGTTCTCCTGAAGGAGCTGGTCATGACTAGCTTACCCAGTGTGGGTTCAACCACTGTTACTGGAGGAGCTTGGGACCTTGTTGGTTAGAGAGGCTGTGGTTCACTTCTGGTCCTTACATCAAGCATCACTTCCTGGCTTCAGAGGGGAAGACATTTAATCTCTAGGAGAAACTCATCACCCTGGCTTCCTGGCATATACTCGACTGTGCTTATCGTTGGAGGAGCTCAGGACATCCATGTCTGTGAGGATGGCTGTGGTACTTTTCAGGGCAGCCTTGGTCTTTGTTCTGAGTGTGACTTCTGGGCTCCAGCATAGAATCCCCAACCTCCCAGCACAGCTCCTTCACCCTGCTGGCATAGACTTCCAGCTACCATCGCTGACCTTTGGGCCTTCCCAGCACAGATCCATAAAAGTCTGGTGTGAGTCCTTCTTGTAGGCTCTAGACCTCCAGCTGGACTTGTGAGAGGCATTGTCATGGGCTCTGGGTCTTCATCTGGACTCATGCAGGACATTGCTGTTGGATTCAGGTCCTTGGCTGAATATGTCTTTAGTGTTGTGGATAGATTGCCTGCACTTTCTTGTGTTAACTCTGGGTGACCATCATAAAATAATAGTATAAATTCCATGTCCTGATTCTAATTGTTTTCCTTACAACCCCTGACTACAACAGTCATGGAACCAAACTTTACTGAACCTGAAGCATTTTTGTTCTGCTTTATAGATATATCATAAGACTTCTTATGGTTAAAATGTTAGATTAAAATTAAATACATTAATGTATAAAACTATTAACTAACATATTTTCATGTCTATTTCCTAACAAGAACTTCATAATAATCTGTAGTATGGATGTGCAAAATTATTATTAAATCTTACTCTTCAGATAAATGTAGCTCATAATTACAAGTAGCATCAGAAGGTAAATACTTGCTAAAGTAACACACGAAACACAGGTCTCTCAGTTATCAAACAGTGAAACACATGAGAAAATTAGTACATGTTCATAGTGTGATCAAAATACTTATCCATGTACTTTTCTTACAGAAAAAATAAATTACAGATATTTTAAAGCAGAATTCTAAATTTTGTTAATACGTTCAATGCTGTATTACTTTACGTATTGGAGTGCAGAATGTATAAGACCAAGCACATAATTGCTGTCTACTATCTTTACTTGTGGGAATGGAAAATGTTTCCATCAGAATGAATATAAAAGAAAATGGTAGTATATAAATGAAGATATTAGCTTATAAAAACACTTTTTTTCTTATTCCATATTATGGCTGAAAATATGATCAATCAAAAATTCAAGGCACACATAACAATTTGTACAGACCAATGCTTTTGCAAAAATATTTAATTTTATATTATACCCAACCACTCTGTTTTTTAAACTTGATCTTACCTAAAGGCACTTATGATGTTTTCTGCTGTCCATAGTTAATTGGATCCAGTACCAGTCTGAATTAAACTGGTCAGACTCCACTTTAAAAGAAACTTTTAATTAACCTACAAAAAGGTTTAAAAGGACATATGTGACTATTTGCATTAAGATCCTACAGAGTTGATGTTGGAGTGCATAGACCTATCACTACACTGATGACTAAGCAAGTAGCAACAAAACTAAAACTAGACACTTTCCATTAGAGATCCATATTTACTAAAAATTTCTTAAATTGCTATTGTCTCATATGACAGTTATCACAGAGTTCATTAAAGCCCAGAATTGCTTGCTCAACTTCTCAATAAATTATAGATTGACATAATGGTTTGGAAGGAAGGGCTTTGCCTGGTGAGTCAGCTTTAGTTGTTATCCTAGTGAGTCTCTTCATTACCGGATTTAAGGCTTTATATACCAACAGTACACACAGCATATGTCCAAATTTCAAGAGTTATGAATAATAGGCTTTAACAAATGCTGTCTTTCTTACATACTGATTAGTATAGGTATGCCAAAGGCTAGACCTACCTTAATATCTTAAAAACAAAAGTAATATAAATATCTTGAAGCTTAAAAGAATTCATAGAATTATAAAGTGTAAATTTGCTTTCAGAAAATTAAGCAAACAGGATCACTGTAGTACTAGTATCTTTCACTGATCACTCAGATGAAAGGAGATGTTTGTTATTTTGTGACTGGAATAAAGCTTCATGTCAATAGAAAAATTTTCTGTGGAACCTAAGGTACAAGCATTTATATGCACATAGTGTCTTAGCATTAGATGCACATAATGGCATTTTTTCTAATTTCAGAATTCTAGCTTCTTGTTTTGTGTTAGCTTTGTATCCTAAAATCTACATTTTATTAATGAATATAATAAATGTAAATCGGTAATTTGTCCTATTTACTTATTATGGAAAAATAATCATTAACACTCCCTATTCACTTTTTCAAAATGAGAAATCATGATGTAGTTTTGTTTGGATTTGAAGAACTGAGAGAAAATAAAAATAATTCTCAAGACAATGCATGAAATTACTTGATACCTCACTGGTCCACTTTGGCAGAGCAGATATTTAAGAATGGTCTTTGTTAAAGTACATTAAAGAGAGTTGACCCAAATGAAGTGAAGTTCCTGGCTTTATGACAAACTCATTCAAAAGAAATAGATATGACTGACTTAAATTACCACACTTCATCAAAATATTTCATCAAATAATGACAAATATTTGATGATAAATGCAGAATTATAAGCATTCTGAATAAGAAAAAAATTCTGTGCTTTTCAATAGTCTTGTCTCTAATTGTTATAGTATCTTTAGAATATATCTTTTAAATTTTATTTTCTTAGTCTTAAAAGCATATTGGCACAATGGATACAAGATCATTCAGCTATTAACTTTAGCTGAAAATCTGGTTAGTTAATGACCTCTAAGATACAGATACATAAACAGAAATAAATGGTAGATGAAAATATGTATGTATAGATACATGGAAGCTTGATAAATATATAAGATTTATGTCAAGGAAAATGGTTTTATTAAGATATGAATTCCACTTTAAACTTATTCTAATTTTCAGTGTTGATAAAAAGATGCATTAATAGGTGAAATATTTGCTGGACTTCTACAGTTTAAAATAGCAATCATATTTTCCATGAAAATATTATTATTGTTTATAAAGAATAAATAAATTTCATTTTTTATGTGGAAAATAAAATGCATTATTTAGAAAGCATTTATCTTTTATATTCATTGTGTGAATCAGATTTAGTAATTTTTGGATTTAGAAATGACTTGTTAAAGCAGGAACTACACGACTGTTAAAATATATTAAATGATAATTTGATAGAGTAATGTGCAACCCTTAAACATCTTGATTATGCAGATTATGTAAAAATATGAAGAATACTAATCAGATTGTGTTAGCTGACATAAAAATATATACCTTATGTTTGCACACACCATGATAATTCTATCCTCCTTTTCTTTACTTTTGATTTCATTACATCTGGAATCCTGCAATTGACATTTCTTTTTGCCTGGATAATTCTCATTTACACTTCAAAATTTATTTGAAGAGTTTGAAATATTTATTCCTTTTGTGCTACTATAATAACTAGTGAAGAATCTATTACCAGGCATGCCATATTGCATGGTAATTATCTATATAAATTCTCTTTTGCTTCTAAAATATTACTTTTCTGAAGGCTGTAATTGTCTTTTTCATATTTGCAACCCCAGCACATAACACATGGCTGACATTGTCTTGAGCCTCCCGGAGATTAATCCATTAAATAAACGATACTTTTGTCAGTGCTACTCTCTGCAAGAAGGCACAGGCTGTGGAAAATAAGGCTCTTAATTCTACTACACCTCTAAACAATGTTAAAAATATATAGAAGAGATAAGCAGTCACCCCTCTGCTTACCAGTCTCCTCATCAGCTTATTTCTGGAACATTTATATTGAAAACATTACAATTAGCTATACCTACAGTGTATCGTTGCACCAAGATTTTATCATAGCAGAGGATACAAGATAAAATCACCAGGCAATGCATTGAAAAGTTTAGTGGAAAAGATTAATGAATTCATAAACATGTATCCATGCAACTGGTTAAAAAAATGCCATAATGGACTTATTTTCAATAGCCCAAACTTGGAAAAAAAAACCCTAAATATTCATTAATAGAAGAATGTACTAATGGAATGTGTTAAACTTTTAAAATGAAATCCTGGCCAACAGTAAAGGTAAATTGCCACAAATACATACACACACACACACACACGTATGTTAAAGAAAAAACATGGTGCTGAGGAACAGATAGTGAAAAAAGAATTTATTCTGTGTGAATATATTTATGTAAAATCTAGAAAAGGAGAAAACTATATACGGTGAAATAAATTAGACTATTATTAGTGTCTCGGGTGTGAGATAAAGAGCACCTGAAAAAGGGAATAGTGAACTTTCTGAGGCAAAGGAAATGTTCTGTATGTTGACAGGGATGCAGATTATGTAAGTTTATGCATTTGTTATAACTTCTCAGTTTTATATGATTTTAATAACTGCAGCATGTGCAGTATGAAAATTATGCCTAGGTTGAAAAAATTAAAATAAAATCCCAGTATGCTTAATATAGAAAACTTGAGAAACTTTTGTAAAATGTATACAAAAGTTCAGAAGGCTTAAAATAGCCAGAAAGATACTTAAAAATTAATTAGTAGATATTACACACATGATTTTATGATGTGTTACAAAGGTATAATGAATAAGATATTTCAATGTTGTCATGACTTATCAGACTTCAGAAATGTACTAATGTAGTCAAGGAAATAGGATAGATAGTTGGGGAAAGATCCATATAGATATAGTGAACAAATATTTGAACAAAATCACTATGGAAATGTAAAAAAGGGAAGAACATCTTTCATTTCAAGTTAATATGATGGAATCAATTATCTGTGTAAAACAACTATGAACCTCAAATCATATTATACTTGATACACAAAAACTAATTCAAACCAGAACAGAAAAAAAAAGATAGAAATATTTTAAAAGAAAACTTACACAAATAATTTACACAAATGTATAGTAGGGAAAGATTTCCTATTCAATATAAATTAAACAATTAGACATAAAGGAAAAATGCTAAACAGATGGTCATAAGCTTCAAAAATGTCTGTTTATCAAATAAGTTCTTTAGGAAAACAAAAAGCCTTTCAATAAACTAGGAAAAATATTCTTAAGTATATCTTATGCATATTTGTTAGCAGAATATATGGAGTCTTCCTCTTCCTATAAGTGATTAATTCAAATGAAACAATGCAGTAAAAAAGGAGAAACAGACATGAAAATGTGAATGATACCATTGATCATGGGGAAAACTTCAAAGAGAAAGCATTTGATATCTTCTGGAATGGCCAAAGTAAAAAGATGGAAAACTTGGTGGGAAGGAATAAATGAGTTTGTAGTGAGCAGCTGTAGCTCTAGATGTTCTTGCGGGGGAAGAACAGTGAGAGGATGAGAAAATAAAGAAGAGACAGAAGCAAAGATCAGGTGGAGCCCTTACTCTCCTGATGGGAGAGAAGGCACTGGCCTCTCACTGCAGGGGTGTTTATTTATACCTTTTAGCAACTTAATGTCACGTGACAATCTATTGTCCTAGAACCCACTGTTCAGACTTCTGGGGCTAGGTGTTTTCTGGACTGAAGCAGCTTCTTCACGTGGCTCTTGCCCTGGGCACTCTTAGTTCTTGGGATGACCATGCCCCAGCTCTGCACTTGTGGTCAATTTCCAGATTCAATGGCTCCCAATAGAGTTAAATTTATTTAAAAAAATTTCTCTAAAATATATGAGTATGGGAAACCATTTGGAAGTTTTTAATGAAGTCAAATCTAAAACTGTTGTATGAATTAACAAGCTTGCAGCTAATGTATAAATCATAGTGTCTACTAAACACCTATATCTACCAACAGATACATAAAAGAATGTTTATAGATGCCTCACTCATAGTAGCTAAAAATGCAAAAATGTCCCATATCCATTAATATGACAATGGATACATTTTGATGGAAAAAAAAAACCCTACTGTTTCCCTAAACTAATCATAATGAAGATGGCATGAAGTTCTTGGAGGAGGGTGAATGAGAGCTCCAAAAAAAGACCAGGCGAGAAAGCAAAATATTCATTGACTGAAGACTTAAGTAGAGCATGAGATAAAATTTGAAAATTGAAAGATTTTCTTTAAAAAGTTTGAGTGACATAAGCTTATTAAGGGAAAAACTGTTACCTGTGGAAGTTTAAAGACTTAAATTTTATCTTTTTGTATTTGTCATTTATTATTTTGTAAGCTCTCTGTGTTTCAGATATTTTGATTGTATACTAAAGCTAGTAATAGAACTATTTTATGATTGTGACTATTAAGTACAATGTTAAATATAAATGAATTGGCACATAGTAAAATGAATATGAATGCTAATCCCCCTTTATTTCAGGAAGAGGCAGTCAAAACTCAGTGAAACATAATGTGTGGATTTGTTGTTCTGCCAGGAGATAAAGGATATAAATGGGTTTGCTTAATTTAGCCAGACACTGAAATCAGCAACATTGTAATCAGATAAGATATACAGGAGATAAGAATCCCATATGTCTGGCTTAAACTTTCCATCCATCTCCAGTTTCTGATTTTTAAAATAACATTGAAGCTTTTAAGTACAAATTTAGTCTAGCAAAAATACAAACTATAAAATATTCAATAGGTTATTTGAAGTATTAGACATAAATGCCAAAGTTTTGAAGAAAATTGAAGCTTTCAAAATAACACTGGACTTAATAAAGGTTTTTTACAACATAATTTCTGACCAAGTTTCTAATATCCACAAAGTCACTGCAGAATTACTTTTGGTTCCCCTTTGCCAACATCGCTTTCTCTTTCATCATGCCAATCTTGAGCTTTTGATTCTCTGATAGCTTTCCACATTAGAGAAATATTCCTATTTGCTCTATAAAAGTGAATTCCCAGAAAAATGGAATTTGTAAGACATAGAAATAAATACACTTACTAAAGTTCATTGCAGTAATTTGAGTTGGCTGAGACATCAGTCATTCTCGGTCCTTAAACCAGTGAGAAAGGAAAGCTAGCAAAGACTTGAATGAGCTCCAGTTTCCATGGCAGGGTAAAATTAATTGAAAGTGATCTGGTTATAGAGACGCCATGGAGCAGAGGCCTGCTTAAGTACAGTATCCACAGCAATGAATTCATGACTGCAGTTTTTTCACAATCCAACATTCTCTACAGCACTTGAAAAACAAAATAGAATTTAGTAATCAAAAACAGACAAGCACACATATAAATGTAATGACAGAATGCTCTGTATGTTTCAAAATGCCTCAACTATTGCATATAATGCAAGATAGAATAGTAACATATATTTCAGTGCCTTGCATTAGTCAATACACTACAGTTTGAGTAGTTCTGGTCTATTTTAGTCTTCTAAAGGGTGAGTTGATAGTGAAAGAAACCTAAAAGAGAAACAAATAAAGAGAGACAGAGAAAGAGAGAGACCGAGAGACCGAGAGAGACTGCCTAGCACTTCCTGATTTTATGATAAACTTGTTCCTTAGGTGACATCAAGCTACTAATACCACATAGATAAATTTACAATTGGGGAAAAAATAGTGCATTCTTTTGCCCTTTGAGGCCATTACTCAAATTAAATACTAAAATGCTAATTAGCATACTAGTTAGCAATCCTTTTTCCACTATCATTTGTTATTGGTTGATTTCTTAATTATAGCCATTCTTTCTGCCATGAGATGGAATCTCAGTGTTGTTTTAATTTGCTGTTCATGAATGACCAGTGGTGTTGAACTTTTTTTCATGCATTTATTAAACATTTGTAAATCTTCACTAGGCAACTATCTATTCATTTCAAATGCTCATTTTGGATTGGGTCTTTAAACTTTGGGGGAGTCTAATTTTTTTCAGTTCTTTATATATGCTAGATATTAGTCCTATCTCTGAAGAGTAGCTGACAAATACTGATTCCCATTCTGTAAGTTTTTTCTTTACTTTGTTGGTAGTGTCTTTTGGTGAAGGCCCACAACTTGCTGGGAATGCATTTTATCTTACCAGACATCAGGAAAAAGGCAAGTTGCTGTTTGCTATCCTGGGAGAAACTAGATGAACAACCTCATTTGGAGGATCACAGCATCTACAGTTTGAATTGTATTATTCATTTCAGAAGTTGATCAGAACCACAGAATATTTTATAGTGTCAAATAACCCACTCCTCTAAGTTACACATTTTCAGCTACTCCTGCCTAAACATGAGTTAGATATTACTGTTCTCATATTCCAGAAGAGTAATGTAAAACCAAAAAAAAAAAAAAGTAAATGAATTGCTTATGATCTCAAAGCCAGAATATGATAAAGCTAAGATTTTAAAAATGATTGTGATAATTAGAGTACAGTGTCAGTTTTGCTGCTTTTGGGATCTATCTAGGCCATTTGTGCAACCCCTTCTGGATGCGTCTGCATAGTCCTAGGGTCCTGGGTCATTTTCTGATCTTTCACTCTATCCTCTCTAGCACTTTTTCCCTGCTCTAATTCCCAGCTATATTGAATTAAGTATATTTTCTGTGACATACACTTGTGTCAAGATCTTTCTGTCTTGGAGCCAAGTGATCATGGACTGAATTCCCTGAAACTATAAGCCAAATTAAACCTCTTCTTTAAATTGTAGGCACTGGCTATTGTGTTCCAGAAATGAGAATGCCAATAAAATGGTTTGCTTAAATCCAAAACACATCTTCTCAATCTGAACATTACACTCAGTTTTTGCAACATAACCTAAAAAAAGGAGAGAAGTTGAAAGCAGGATTTTTGATTTTTAAGTGTCTTTAGCTGTCAACTTTCAGGGAATTTTCTTAAAAAAATTCATGGAAATCCAGCAATATGCCAAAGCCATGTGAAGTCACTTACTAATTGACTTGGTTATGATGTAAACTGTCTATGGTTTATTCTCAGATCAGTAAATGTTGTACAATAAATGTAACTATATTGAAGAGTTTAAGTCCCAAATAAAATAATTGTCCTATACAGCACGTATGTGGTAATAAATTTCCACTTTTCTAATACTTGTACAAAGTCCCTGACCCCTGCAACCTAAGGAAGGAGAGAGGTATTTTGGCTTATGCTTTCATAAATTTTAGTCCATTTCTGCTTAGCTCCAAAGCAAACATGGCACAGTAGAAGGACATAGGGAATTAAAGCTTCCCAACCCATGGTATCCTGAAAGTAGAGAGAAAAGAGAAGAGCCAAAGAGAAGAGCAAACCTTCTAGATCATAGACTCAGTGACTCACCCCTCAAATCTACCTCTCATGAACTCATCTATGGACTAATCTACTACTCTGTACATTGCCCAAGTGATTGAAACACCTTTAGGCCTATGTCTGAATACATGAGTGTTTGATGGGACATTCTGGATCTAAAACAAAACAACTTATTAAATATTATATTTTAATCATTTAGATTTCTATCAGTTCACAATTTAGTCTATATTATGGTAGATTGTGAGAGTTCTAATAGATTTAAGCACAAAGTGCAGAGAAATGAAATGCAGAGGAATGAGCACTGATACAGCTAAGTCTCTCATGTCATGAAAGGCTCAGTGTGAGATATACTTTCAGTGGTCATTCCTCACTTGCACTCAGTTCATCCAGTATGCTTAGATAAACATACATGAGAATGGCAGAAAGTAGCTGTCACTTGATTTTCTTTTAGCAGATGGTGTTCATAAGCAACATTTTTACTAACAGAAAATTAAACACATGGTATTATATTAGTGTATTTGAACTTTGAATTTTGTCACTGTGAGGTTAATATATTCATATGTAGTATTGATGAACCAATTCAAAAAAAGTGAAAATGATATGTGTGATACCAAGGTCTGAAGCACAATGAAAATAATTTTATTCTTAAAGATATAACTAGACTTATTTTAATTTGCTGAGTTTTGGATAATGTTAAGGAGCACTAGAAACCGAATTTGTAGAAATTCTTGTCTGCATCTCAGTTTAGTATAGTTGCTAACATCACCCAAAGCCTTATTTATATCCTGCTTTAGCAGGAAAATATTCCTTAATTTCAAGCTTCTTTTGATTATGTGCTCTTTTAAAATTCTTTTTCAGGTGCCAGGTGTTCTCCTGACAAAAGCATGCCATGGAGGGAAGCTTTCTTTTGGAAAATGAATCTCTAGAAGCTTTGAGCTTCATGTAATTAGCAAATATTGGGTCATATCTCTCTTGATATAATTAGATACATTAATTATTTGATGCCTCTGTCAGTTCATAATAAGTAAAAATCTACAAAGCTCGTCATAATTATTGCTTTCCTTTTATGACTTACTTCAAAAACTTCTTCAGTTTAACACAACAAACCAAAGACTCAACTTAAAATATGCATATTATGGAAAAATGTTAAGGTAATTGCAGGTACCTAATCTTTTCCTGGAAAGAATTTTGGGAATCAGAAAAAAAAACATGTTTTTTAGTATGCATGTGTTTTAGTTAGAAAGTCAGGGCTCAGAACACAAGGTTGAGACTATAGATATGGTCACCTGCAGAAGTAGGTTTCATATGCAGAAGGACACAGTAGACATATGGTAACCCAGTAGGGTGGGAGGCAGTGGACTGGAAACCCTGATTTGTAGGTTTCCATTTTCTGATTTTCTGCTGGTGTCTATCAGAGGTCAAAGCCAGCTGGGTAGAGAAAACATAGGAGCCATTGCAGACAATCCGTATACATCGCATCCCAGGAATAAAAGACCAAATGATAAAGGATGAAGACTGGATCAAGAATGACAAAGACTGCACAACCTGACAGCCAAAAATGCTACATATAAATTTTTTAAAATGTGCAGATGGAGGCAAGTAACACAGAGAAAAGTGACAATAAATACAAAATGGAAGATGGTTCTAAGCAACAGACACAAAAGGTTTTAAGGACTGCTGAGAAATCTTTCCATTAAGAAATATCTGATAATAAGATGTCAAAGGCCATGGGTTCATATTATTATATTTTTTCTTATCAACGTTTTGACCATGAAATCTTCCTTCACTACTACCAACAAATTACCATATATACTTTCAGTTAAAGCCTGTCACATATTTTTTTTTAACTTTCAATTTGGAGCAAGGGAGAGTGAATGAATCTGACAGAAAGATAATCTGAAAATGAAACTATAGAAAAAGTCAGTGAACAATTGATCTCAGAACTATTTCCTTCCCTTGATCCAGCACATTTTGTCCAGACATTGAGAGGGATACTCCATAGAGGTGAATGAGATACTGTTAAAACTTTATTTCTCCATCAAATGACAGATTTAACCCATACAGGGTGAACAGAACATGCAGGGTGAACAGAACCATGAAAATAGACTCAGTATTTTTATATCTGCTTCATATCTCAATGGTTAAAATACTACCATTCTTCAGTACAAAAGGGAATTTTAAAAATTGTGGAAATGAATGAAAACATGTCGTTATTGACAATTTTATTTTCAGAAAAATCACATTCTACCAAAAAAAAGAAAATTAACCCTTGGTATTTCCTTCCTGCCTCTCTCTCTCCCTTCCTTCTTTTTTTATCCCTTCTTTCCCTCCAGTACTTGCAATACTAGTAACTCTGTTCATACTTGTATATAAAGGTTATATATATAGGTTGATGTTTTAAGCAGGTTTAGTACATAAATTAATGAAGATAATATCAATATAAGACCAGCAGACTCTATAATTCACTTGGAATTCATACTGATTTAATGATCATTTTGCACAGGTGCAGAGTAATCAAATACTGAGATACACTCTATATATTGGCAAAATACAGCTGTTTTTAAAATTACAGAATTTACTTGAAGAAATGGGATTTTTTTGGAAAATTCATTTGCAAAAAACAAAATTCTGAGAAATTTATGTTTATATAGCATCACACCTAAAATATGTAAGTAAGCTCAATTTTCTGTGGGAAACAATGCTTTCAAAATCAGTGATTACCAAAGGAGTTCATGAACTTCAAGTAAGTAGTAACATGTTAATATTGCCTTTTATTTCTAGTACTGAAGGTTTTTAAGTACCCAAAAGCTTCCTTTTTGGTTAATTTAGGAATATAGATTTATTGTTCATCTGGTTAAAAAGCATAAAGCCATCCTAACAACACTTACTGAATATAAATGTTTTACAGATAAGTGATGATAGCTTTATTTGTAATGTGTGACTTATAGTCAAGGATCCTGTAGATATGAAATATAAAGATGATGATGATCATAACTTTTCTTTGGCTATAAGGATATCCTCTAATTACATAAATTTCTGAGGAATACATTCTGAAGAAAATCGCTGATAAGAAGGCAAAATACCCACTCCAATAATTTCCTCAAGGAATGTATTACAAAAATAGTTGCTCTTGAAAGGATTAATGGTTGTGACAGATAATCAGAGGAATTTGTGAAATGATTGTAAATTTTCAGTTAACTCACAGGAAAAAAAAAGTTTCTACACTTTTGACGATACCTATAACTTCATTATGAATACGCTTCTGTGGTTTTTATATCAAATCATAGAAAATGATCATTAGTTGTGTTGGACAGGTTGTATTAGTCAGCTTTTTGTTACTGTGTCCGATACTAGAAATAAACGCTTTGAAGGAGGAAAGGTTTATCAAGGCTCACGATTTCACAGGTTTCATAGACAATTGGTTCCATTGCTGCAGCCCCGAGGCGATGCAAAGCATCATGGTAGGATGAGGAAGTGTACTTGGTGACACAGGCCTGCTCCTCTTATGAGAGCCATGAAGCAGTGAGACAAGGGAAAAGCAGGAGAGAAATAGGCCAGGGACAAGTTATTGTCCTCAAGGCTATACCCCCATGGTGCCCTTCAAATAGACCTCGTCTTTTTAAAGTTTCCATCAACTCCCAATAATGCCATCAAATTAGGATCTTATCAATAGATGAATCCTCCACTGGAGGCAGTCTTCCTAACCCAATCACTTGTGGAAAGACTCACATTTCATTTTATGTTTCTATAGAGAAAAGTCTAAAGTTCAAGATTGCATTTACTGTTTTTCTGTTCTGCTCTGTTTTCTTATAATTTTCATATATTTGATTGTTTTATTATTATTTATTTACTGAACTATTTCTTACAAGTCTACAAATCTCTGTCATTTGCTGCAGTGTTTAGTCAACTATATTCATGACATAATAATGGGCTTGAGTAGTTTCACGCCTTCCGTCCAGCTGTTTGTGTTCTCTGTGTATCATCTCTTTCCTCTCTCTGCTCACACCACTCATTCTTACTTAATTCATCTCTTTTCAAGTGAGTAGATAGTGTACCATCTGAAAGGGATTTTTTAGATGATTAACTATAATATAAGTATTTTAGTAAATTTTCCTTCAGAATAATACTAACTTAACTCTGATAAAACAAATATTTGCTTCAATATCCTCAGTTTTCCCTTCTTGTACCATTTTAATATAGTTAAAAGAGAAAATTATAATATGCATACATTTCTTTGTTAATTTGCAATGTATTTAGCTTTATAAGTCCTGTTTCTCTTTCAGGTTCCTGTTACAATCTAGTTACTTTTCATCTTCAAGTTTCTCATTTATTATTTTTTGAAATAAAGATAAAGAACAATGAGTTCTCTTTGGGATAATACTTTGGCTGGGTATAGAATTCTTTACTGACCTTTTTTCTTAACAATTTGAATATTTTAGCCCATTGTCTTCTGCCCTTTATCGCTTCTTTCTGGAGACAAGTTCGCACTGAAACCCACTGAAGTTCCATTTTATAAGATAAGTATTTTTCCATTTATTGCATTCAAAATTTTCTGTTTGTGTTAGGCCTTTAACAGTTGATAATAATGTATCCAGATGTGGACCGCCTGTGTTTATACTAATTGTATTCATGGCCCTCTTGGGTATTTTGTATTTCATCAAGTATGTAAAATTTTGGTCTAAAATTTCCCAGGTTTTTTTTTGCTTACTTTTTCCTTTTCTTCTTTCTCTTACATCTTTTGTAACTCCCTTTATGCATACTTTGACACCATCAGTAGAATCACTGGATCTATTAATTTTTATTTACAGGGTCAAAATTTCTTCTTTTTATCAGAGTGCATAATTTTTGCAAGATGCATCTTCAATCTATTTTGAACCAATTCTATGTTCTTTCCTTGCTCCTTGAAGGTGCTGTTGTTTTGTTCTTATTGTTGTTTATTATTCTCTACTGCTTCAGGGTTAACTTTTGGCACCTGTCCCTTCCATTTAAGTTGTCACTGATGTATCTGCTCAATGTTTTGTTCTCTTTCTATGTTAGCAAAGGTTAACAGATATGGGTTGCTAGTCAGTAATTGGTAAGAATTTGTCTTTAAACAATGACTCAACAAGTCTTCCACACTTTGCTGGTCATAGGGATTGAATACCAATGTATTTAGCTTATTTTTTTCTTTGGTACTGGGCCAGGAAACTGATACATTTAGATATGATGTATTGCATTCAATGTTTTGATATTAAATTATTTGATTTCTAGTGGAAATCAAATAATTAGCAATGGCTTCTTTATTTTTATTACTCCTAACTTGTATAGTGGCTATCTTAATTTCAGCCAGTTTCATTTTTTCTTCTTAAAAATCTTTTCCTCCCATAGATCTTTAGCAAATGAGATGGACATCTAAAGATGTAGTTGGGGGAGAGGGAAGAGAAGAAAAGGTGAAGTAGACAAAGAACTGAATTAACATAAATGTGCCAACTCTCCACAATGTATGTAATCATTATGTATAGCAAATATATACTAATAAACTTTTTTAAAAAAATTAATATTTCCATGAACATTCAGTACACGATCACATAGTCTAAGAGAATTATTTTGATTCCTTCAGATTTTGGTATTGGTATAGTTATTTTTCTTAAATTTTTGTTTTTGTATTCATAAATTATCGAGACTGTCATATTTCATGTGTTGAAAACTGTGATATGATGCTATAGACATTATTATTTAATACGTCTATTTATAATTAAGAGGAGAAAAGCATTTTTTAATTTTAGAAATTTCTAAATTTCTAATCAGAAGAGGAATGAACACTAAAAAGAATTTCCTTGATTTGGCTCTTTAAATTTGGAAAGGTCTGATTTTTTTTTTTTAGCTCTTTATATAGTCTAGATATTAGTCTTTGTCTGAGGAACAGCTGGCAAAATCTTTCCCACTCTGTAGGTTGTCTCTTCGCTCTGTTGGTGGTTTCTTTTGCTGTTCAAAATCCCTTTAATAAGATGAGATCCCAGTTGCTGATTCTTTGTAATATTTCCTGTGTGATCAGGGTTTGTTCACAAAATTCTTTTACTTACATCTATGTCTTTAAGAGTTAAACTTATACTATTTCACAGTAGATTTAATGTTTGTCTTTTAATATTTAGAGCTTTGATCCATTTTGATTTTAGTGTGGGGTATAATGAGAGATAGCTTTAGCTTTTGGTATGTGGAATGCCCGTTTTTGCAGCACCATTTATTAAAGAGACTATCTTTCTTTGAATGAAGGTTTTGGCTCCTTTGTCAAAGAGAAGGTGACTTGGAGTTTTCCTACATCTTCTAATCCACTTCACTGATTCTTGTGTCCCTGTCTGAAAATGAGCATCTGAAATAAATAGACATTTCTAAAGTACAAACTGAAAAAAAATTCAACATTACTGCTTTACTGATCATTTGAAAGATGCAAATTAAAACAATACTGAGACATCAAGATTCCATCACACTTCAGAAAGAATGGCTGTTATCAAAATATCAACTAACAACAAATGCTAGCAGGAGTGCAGGAAAAAAAGGAACCCTTCTCCACTGTTGGTGGGGGTGCAGACTGCTGCCACCGCTGTGGAGATCAATGAGGAAATTCCTCAAAAAACTAAAACTAAGGTTCCATTTGACTCAGATATCCCTCTTCTTATTATCTTCCCAAATAATTAAAACATCATACCACAGTGATAATGCACATCCATGTTTATAGATGTATAATTTGTAGCAGCTAAAATTTGGACATGGCCCAAATGCCGGTCAATGCCGGAATGGATTAAGTGGATGTGGTTATTGTCGTTATTCAGTGGAGTACAGCACCTCTCTGTCATAAAGAAGGATAAACTGGAAGCATTTCTAGGTAAAGGGATGCACTTTGAGAACATGCTCTTAAGTGAAATAAATTGGACAGATATGTTTAAATAGCATTGTTTCTCTAGTGTGAGACACTGAAAGTATAAAAAAGGAACAGATTGTATAATGGATATTGAGAAGGAGGAAGAAAGTGTCCAGTTGGGAAGTGGAACAAAAAAGAGGAGAGGAAGGAAGAGAGAGGAAAAAAGAATAGAAAAAAATGGAAATAAAGCTTTTGTAAATAAGAGGAAGAGGTATTGAAGGGAGGGGAGGTGATTGGCGAAAAAGAAGCATCAAGATATTTTATGTTCAGGTACAAAGTCCCTATGATAAATGTTATCATTATGTGTAACTAAAATGTACATCAGCACATACAGATGAAGAGATGTTTTTCTTCATATTGGAGGCAGAATGACAGAAAAGTCATTTAACAAATTAAAAACATACAGTGACTTTTATATTTGTATATTTATTGCACTTTCAAAAAAATGCTTGTTCAATGAAACAATCTTTCCCTGCCTTTCTGTTATCATCCATACACATTTGTTTTGAAGTTGTCATATGCTTTGAGTATTTTCAAATGGATCAAGCATTTGTTTCTTCAAATATCTCCTTCCTCTTGTCTCTATCCTTTAGCTCAAACTTCTTTTCATTTTTATTGTACTTTTTCTTGAATTTACAATACATATATACAACTGTTAGTTTATCCAGAACTCATAGATGGTTTTTCATTTGCCTATTTGATTATTCACACCCATCCATCCTCACATAAATACTAGGATCAAATTGATATTTAGGATTCTTTGCTCAATTTGAAGAGCCTATAACTTAATTAGGCAACATACATGTATACTAAGATATGAAAAATCTGCTGTGCTTTAACCACAACACTTCCTAGTTAAAAGTGCAAATTAACAATCTTTTTTGACAATAAATTTCACTCATTTGTTCTGTCCATTAATCATTTTAAAGTGGTATTTCAAGTGTGTATTTCCATTTTGATCTGGTATTTTAAAGGAACATAGACAAATTCACATGAAGAGTGTAGATTACCTTCTGTGTTCACCAGATGTCTGTTATTACAAGCTTAAATATTTGAAGTGCAACTACAAACATAACTTCCCATGTCTTACTTGAGCAATGAAAGACAATCTTCTGATTTTTTTAATAACAGCTACTTGGATCTGATTTAGTCAGTACGTTGTTGAGCTGGACTTTAAACTCTACTTCTGTATCTCTTTATATTATCCTATTTTCTTTCTACTTTAAAAGTCTTTCTCAAGCTCTATTGTTACTATGAAGGGAGGACAGCTCCTTTAAGGGGCAAATTTCTAGATCTGAAGTGGAGCTACCTGCTATTTTAAAGGACTAATAATGCATCTTTGAAGTTCTTTCTTTTCAGATACACCTCTTTGTAGAAACTGACTGAGTCACTCTGACTCATTCTATTAAACAATCCACAATAAACATAGTTCATTAAAATACTTAACTGAGAATGCCCAGAAGTATTTTTGTCTACTATTTTTCTTTATTAACCATGTGGTCTATAGCTTTCAACTGAGCATGCTCAGAAATGTTCCTTGTCTTTCCTTTTTGAATATGTGCTCTAGGACTTTAAATGGAGCATTCTCATAAGTGTGCTCATCTCATATGTACTTTCCTATATGGATTCTGTATGTACAGGCTCTTCAAATAAATCCCCATTCTTTGAAACTTATGCAATTGAAATATGTGCATACTTATTAGCTGATTTACCGAAAGACTTTTATCAAATTATACTCACTCATCTAGGTAAAACATAGATAATATAAGAATATTGTGCTCATTATATGCTCTGATGTGCTTAGCAAAACTATGGTGCAGAGTAGAAGTTGGATAGATTCTAAAACTGAATAAAAATTACTCTCAAAAACATTTTTCATGATAACATTTGGACTCATGATTTGAAATTCTTCACAATTTCAAATTCTAAATTCCCTGCTTGTTAGTTCTCTTTGGTACTTTAACATAATTATCTACAGATTTTTCCCAAATTATTTATATTTAATAGTTTCTACCATATTCCATTTTAATAAGGTACAAATCTCTAAAGATTGAAAGCTACTTTTCTTAATTCCCCCTAAACCTACAGCACTAGTACCTATTGAGTTACTTCTCATTGCTGACATCCACAATTTGAAATAGGAAAGGTTTATTTTAGCTCACAGTCTGTAGAGGTTTCAGAGTATTACCAGCTAGATCTAAGGCAGGGTGGTGGCATGGTAGAGAAGCATGGCAGAGGAGAAACAGCCTATGTCACAGCAGACAAGAAGCAGAGTAGACTTTCTTCTTCTTTCCCTTTTTATTCCACCCAGGCTACAAGCCTATTGGCTGTCCGCACCCACACCCAGGGGGACTTCCCTCTTCAGTAAATCCATCATCCACACCCAGTGCTATGCTAAACGTATAGGTGGACTGATCTAGTGTGACAAAAACATGACCCAGTCACTATCAAAAGCCCTACTTCTGAGAGTCTCAGGCCTAATGGCAGTGGTGTGGAACCTATGACAGTTTGGTTACATTTTTTTCTTTTAAGACAGAAAGTGTTAATGTATGAGTTTCTCTTTTCTGAACTAAAACCTCAGTGTTCAAGTTGGCACTTTGCAGTACATAAGTAGCTTTTGGGTTGCAGTTTGAGCGCTTGTCTGTAATTTTGCCAGCACTACTTTAAGGGGACCTCTTCTATAAGTCATGACAGTAACTATAGTACAGTAACAAAGAAAATGATCTCTTCACAAATTACAATGGCATAAATAGGATCTACCTTTAAACAGGTAAAAATTTTATAATAAAAAATGAAGAGGTTTTTATGACCTTTCTTGTAATCAAATATATATGTTTTTTTTTGTGTGTGTGGTTGTTTTGTTTTGTTTTCGTAATGGCAATTGAACTAACAACCTCGTGTTTGCGTGGCACTCACTTACACAGCTGAGCTAAACCCCCCTGGACCTATATGTCCATTTTTATGGCATAAAATTTCCCCCTAATTTTTTCTACCACTCTAATGAAAACTATTCATTTTCGTTCTCTTTTTTCTTTTTTTATACTGGAGACTGAACTCACCACCTTTCGTGCCAGGCAGGTACTTATGCCACTGAGCTAAATCCCCAGCCCTAAAACTGAGCATTCTTGAACACTAGACAATTGGACTTAGACAAGCTACATCTCAGTACAGTGTGATATTTACCATGCCCTATTTGACTGTTGCAATTTACTTTGTTCCAATTCTTTTTAAGTTGATCTAGCAAATCAGGTACAGAACAATTTCAATGGAATAGTAACAAAATTTTGTCAAGTTAGAACAAAAGACACATGCAGAATTTATTTACAACTATTTCCCAGATATGCCTGACACTATGAAATTTCTTTCACAGCTGAGAAAGTATTTCTATTTTCTGTAGCCTCTGCTAACAGTAGGACTAACTAATGCCAATTATGATGACTTCCTTTACTTGAAAGATCTGTTTCCTTTGCTTCTAAAACATAGGCAGGGCATCACAGTTCCTGCAGTAATTGTTTGCATTCCACAACTCATAAAGGAAAATACTTCATGCATATAGACATATTTTGCTCATTAACTTGGACAGCAATGGTAAGTCAGGTGGAATTATAGCAAAACTATACAGTTATTTTATGATTTAGAATCAGATCAATAAAATAATGCTTAATAGATAAGGTTATATTATAATTACAATACAGATTAATGGATGATTGAAAATGCTTCTATTTTCTTCCTAGTAGTAGGCATGTCTCCCCATTTTGTGATCTCTAAACAACTTTATCCTTGTAGATCAAAGTTATCCTAAAACATAATTAATATCCTTACCATATTTTCACTCAACTTCTCCAACCAAAGAAACACAGCTTTGTATGCTTGTCAGAAACAATTAACCCTGACTAATAGCAGCTGTCCAAAATGTTCCTTTTAGAAAACAAGGTTATCATTACTTATGCTGGCACAGGTCTTCACATTAGCAGTTTATAGTTCTCTAGTGCTTTCATTAAAAAAATGAAACACTCATTTTGAAAGTTTCTAAGTTCAAGTAGTAATGGAATGCATACTTTTTGGATCAATTTCAATGCCTGTTAGAAAATTCTAGCTATTGTAATATAAACATAACATAGAAAAGAAAGCATCAATAAAATCTACAAACACATGTTTTCTATTTGGTGAAAGTGGCTGATGATCACTTACTGCTCTACTTCATAGGCAATTCACTTAGAAAGTGTATTTTAAGTGCTTAAAGAAGGAAAGTATTAAATAATTACAAATTTAATTAGTTGAAATCTGGAAAGACAAATCTTTTGCATTCCAAAACTGTCAGCTCTCACCTAAATTAAATTCTTGATTGAGCTTAAAAAGTAATTAGACAAAGTATTCCTTAGTAAGCAATATTTGCATATTAAATTATAATTTGTCCTATGTCAAAGGATATTTGTGAGGGAAGTAATATTTCCATAATCACGAAATAAAATTATGTATGTGTTAAAATAAACACAAGTGTGAAAGAGTAACTTTATGCTTTAATACTATTTTCTGGAATAGGCTGAGCCTTAAGTATAGAAATATGTGTTGAGGTCTGATAATCAGAAGTCTTAAAAGTTTTTGTATGAACGTCTTTGTAGTGCTTCCTATGTATGTGATTGGGTAAATCCTCTGTTGGAAATAAACAAATTTTGGCCAGAGGAAAAGAAAAGAAAAAGAGAGAGATAAACACAGGTTAAATTTATGGACATATTTGTATACTCATATACTGTAGATTCAGCAGTAACATTTGATAGTTTTATTCATATTAATAAGCTACAAAATAAATTGTTTGACTCTTCTCAACAACATTTCTCATAGTCACAGAGGTTGAAGTTAGAATTTGATTTCTCATATTCTCCTTTTCTGATGAAGCTAAATGTGCAGACTTGACTTTCCATCCTTCTCCTGTTTCTGTCTCTAGGACATGTAGTTTGTCCTGTATACATGCTTAGACCCGTAGTCCATTTGAAAAGACTCAACTATTTCTTCTTCCTTCCCTTATTATTGACAGATCCCATGTAACAACATTTTGGGTCTAGCAGTTTTTGGACCTTGCTTTGGGGTTCTATCCTATGAGTGCTAAATATCTATAAAAAGCCATGGATATTATGTTTAAATCAAATATAAGAAGTCTCTGAGAGACAGAGAAAAGGATGGACATTGCCAGGAAAATCAGCACTCAGGAGCATCATGGCAGTTAGTTCTCTGGGTCTCTGGATCTTCTATACCTTATACACCAGACGTAAAGAAGCAGGCAACCTAGAAATATTCATTGGAACAGAATAAAAAAATATCCCAACACAAGTCCATTCTCTAGATACAAAGACTATGGACAAGGCATCCTAGAAAACCAATAAACTTTTAGACAAAAATAATCCCACTTTAACCAGACAGTACTGAACAACAACAACCACAATTTAAAAAAAGAAAGAAAGAAAAATGGAGAAAGAAACACAGTCCTGTGTTCTGGGGAGGGATTTCTGAGAAGGCATAGTCAGTTCCTCCAAGTCATGTGACTCAGGTTAGGGACCTTCTTACCTTGATTTAACAGCAATCTGAAAAAATGCTTATATCATGTTTGGAAAACTAACACCAAAATAAGTTTCAGTGTGGTATGCATTGTACTTATTTGGCTTAAAATATTCATTCGTACTTCAGTATGTATGCTGTAATTTATTTTGGCATTTTTAATATTTTAACAACTATTTTCAAGGCCATGGACTTGTACATGTTTTGCCTAAAATGTTTATCTGAACTTTTAATATTATGAATTATGAATGAATATAGTCTTAATTTACATGTGGGACAGTCACTTAAACTTCTAAATATTTAGTAGATATTGTCTTGCCTCCAACTTTCATATGTAAAACAATAGTTAATTTAAATACAATATGCCTGCCACTCAACTCCATTAGAAATAATGTTTGGCTTCCTCAAATATGCAAGTGATTTATTTTTTCTTAGTTAATATAGCAGAGGTGCTGGATTAGTGTTTTAAAGAGCAAGATATGATGTTTGAAGCTCTCTATAAAATTTGGACATATATATTTTTATCTCTATATATGTATATAGATAAATCTCTGTATTTATCTCTGTGTCTCTATAGATAGATATATCTCTGTAGATATAGAGAGGTAGATACACACACAGTGGTAGCTCAGTTCATGAACTTTATTTGTTCCACAATTCTGAGAAAAACTATCATTTGTGTTCCTGTAGGAAGTTGGACACTCAATGGGGAGTTTGAGAAGGGAAGCAAAATATTGCCAAATGTTTCTGTTTGCCATCTGATTTATGTGTAAACAGAAGCATTCCTAAGCTGATATACACAAGGCAAAAACTGATTATAGGAATATACATTTTGTATTTTATGTGTTATTTATATAACATATTTCATAGTTTAAACTATAATATAATGAATATAATTATATTCTAATTATATTTAGGAATGCTTACAAGTACATAATTATTTGACTTTTTACAGCATGTTGTTAAAAATATATATATATATATTTTAAGATGAATATAAGTTATTCTAAAATACCTATTGGAACTATTTCTTACCACAATCTGTCCAAAGATAAAGCTAAGCCCTGGAAATTGTTGTTTATCATTTTGCAAACACCTATTCTCTTTTATTTTATATAATTTTTAAGTTATATATATATTATATAGTTTATAATATATATCAGAAGATTTACATATATATATATATATACCAGAAGATTTACTTATATTGTTTTAGAGAACCAAGTTAATAAAAACTATCTTGTAAATATAGATAGCAATTATTTTATCTCTCTGGACCAGTGTACTTATCTGAAAAATAAGTTTTCAACCAGTTAAATTTGTCAGTTGTCACATTAAGTAGGATCTAAAATATATTCCTTTTATGTACTTGTTTCACACCCTTAATTTAATTAATTAAACATAAACATATACGTATGACTTTTCTGTATGTAAAAATTTATTTTTAGTGCTGTTACTCTAGTTTTTAGTATAAAATATCCAAATTTACATTTCAGTGTAAACGTATTAATTTTTATGAGTGACAATATAAAAGAAGACAGAATTATTAATTGAAATTAGGTTTTAGATACATATATACTAGGATTTAAAATATTTCACCAATATCAAAACATATTTACCTCAAACTTCTCTATAAAAACTATTGTTAAGTATCAAATTGAGATCTAAGTATACAAAATGCAAAGTGACAAAGAACCAAAGAAAATCATTTTAAATGTCACTTTTTTATGAATAACCTATTTGCTTTAGAAGACAAAAGGTACTATAGCCATTAAACCTTTTGGAATTGACAGTAAATACGTGTTTCATTGTCTTTTGCTAGTTCCAGCACAATTTCTTTGAAACCTGCAAGTCTAATTGTGGTCATTAAATATGATTAAATAGATTGTACTTCTGCTATAGATGAGTAATAAGTCTAATTCTGAACTTTCATTAATTCTTTAGGCAAAACTATAATTTTACTTTATTGATGATAATCTTGCATTTTTAAAATTAAATTTAACAATAAGTGCTCTAAATTCCTATACATACACGATGTCGTTATGCAAATATAAAATGTCATAAAATTTTAAATGCAACTCATGCATTTAAATGGTTACCATATTTAATATTAATAATGTTATCTATGACACAATCCCAAAATTAGATACTCTTCTGTTTTAAGATGACATATAAAAGGAAACTTTTAGCATTTTATGATTTCAATAATAGCTCTTTTTTACATAAATTCTAGATGATATTACAGATATCTGTAAAATGTACATAGATGAGTATCTAAATTTATAAACATGAAATATTTTTGAGGATTTATTCTGATTTTTTGATTCTGTCTTTGTATTAGCTAAGAGTCAAAAAGTCATTCAGAAACTGTTGCTCATTCCATTTGATCCTTGGTCAAAATGTCTTTCTTTTTTCATTTCCTATTCTTCCTTTTCCTAATTGAATGAAGCAACATTGTAACATCAGTAGTGATTACAGAGTTCACTAAAATATTTGATACACTTCTTCCTTTATTTTGGGGTAAATTTGAGACATTTATTTTTTGTAAGGTTTAGAAGCCTGTTATTTGCAAAGAAGCAAATTGCATGGGATTTTCCAAGGGCCAGACTTTAAAAGTGCATAATGAAATGTTACCTTGGCTGAAACCTCTTCCTCTGTGAAAAATAACAAGAAAATACATAAATAAATATTTATTTTGTTATCACTATGTATCAAGACTTGTGATTATTTTTATCATATTATCAAACTTCATGTCACATTTATTTTGTTGACCATTATGCCTAATTTAAAGATGAGTGGGGAAAGAGAAACAAAGAGAAGTAAATAGTGTTCTTTTTGCCACTTAACAGAAAATAAAAAAAATTTAATAGGCCTTGCCTTACTACAAATAGCAATGGAAGAATTTCATTTTGTTTTGATTTTTATCATTGTTATTTCTCAGGCTATGCTGATGTTGTCATTTAAAAATGAATAAACCTTTATTCTTTAGCTCTTTTTTGCTGAACTATAAGAATCTATAGTTAAAATTTAGTGACTTTTCTCTTCATTACTTTAAATTGACTCATGCATTCTTTTTTATGGAAAACAAGAATAAAGATGACTTTAATACATTAAATGATTTACATTTTAAATAATATATTACATAGTTTGCACAAATGATATATGTAATTTTAATATTTATCATACATTTCCTCAAGAAACTCGGGTATGTATTTAGAACACAAGTTTAAATAAAAACTTTTGATGTTTAAGTGTACATAATTCAAATTTGTTGATATATATACCATTTTTTCTTCTTGGAAAAATTATTACACAAATAATATCATTACAAAATATTGCTTTGGCTTAGTTCATCTGCAGAGCAAAACTCAAAAGATAGAGAAATCTTTTAATTATAGACATGAAACTAATCTGGGAGATTTTTATTGCATAAAAAATAAATATATAGTGAGTTGATTCCGTATTATTCCAATGGAAAAAGAGATCAATTTATGTTATATTGAAAGGCATACCAGTATTTAAGACTAATAGTAAAGTAATATCACTTAGAAAAAAAGAACCCTTATACAAACATAATGCTAATATATATACACACATATATATATATTACTCAAAAAGTACATGTCATATGTTCACAACATATATGAATGTTGACGCATACTGTTCACATAGAGAACTAAACAACATTTGGGTAAATTGCCAAGCAGGCCTTAAGACTACACAATTTGGAGCTAGGTCCTCTGAGAGTCTTGGTTTCTTTCTTTCTTTCTTTCTTTCTTTCTTTCTTTCTTTCTTTCTTTCTTTCTTTCTTTCTTTCTTTCTTTCTTTTTCTGAGACAAAATATCTGTCACACAAAAGGGAGAAAATGTTTATTTAGCTCATAGTTTGTAGAGGTTTCAGCCCCTCATAGCTGGGCCCAAAGCAGGGTGGCACACAGCACAGGGGCAGGAGACAGCAAAAATCAGCAAAAGCAAAAAGGGTGTCTACCATTTTTATCTTATCCAGGCTGCTAGTATTGGGGCAGTGTCAATCCCACCAGTGGACTGATTCAGCAGTCATTCACCCTTAATCCTAGCACTTTAAGAATTTTTTTTTTTAATTTTCAAAAAGTAAAACAAAAAAGGATAGGAATGATATATAATTTCAAAAAATAGGAAATTAACAGTAATTAATATATTGCATATTGTTATTTTAGAAGTAGTTGTTCAGGTTACAAGATTTAGGCACAAAAATGATCAAACAATCTAACAATGAAAGCACAAACTGTTCTTTTGGATGCACTAACAGAGATTAGTAATACAGCTATCTATCTATCTATCTATCTATCTATCTATCTATCTAATCTTTTCCCTTCTTCCTTCTTTCTTTTCCCTTTTCCTAGTTGTTCTTTATTTTTTAGCACTTTCTTTCCCTTTCACTATCATAATATCTATTGTACATTTTGGATTTTATTACTCTTTCAGTTTTTTCTTTACACTAGAGAGACAGTACAATATTTACAAATGTGTATAAAGAAAGTTAATCTTGAGGGTTTTATAGGAAAATGGAAGCAACTTGAGAGCATATTCATAAGTGAAATAAGTCAAATCCTAGCACTCTTAATCCCAGAATTGCAGTAGGAATCAATCACAAATTCTATATTCAGTTGCTTCCAAAAAAAGTACTATCTAAAAGTACATGATATTTTGGGGAGGCACTTAGACACAAACATAACATTCTGCCCTCAGGTACATTTCTTTACACAAAGGCTTAAGGCCATCTCTAAGAGTTGTCAAAGTCTTAACAGCTTTGGCATTGCTGAAAAATTATCCCAAATGTACTCTGAGATTTAAGTCAAACTTTTAGCTGTGAGACCCTGGAAGAATGAAAAGAAAGTTAAACTTCCAGTGTTCAATGGTACAGATAGCCACTTCCATTCCAAAAGTTACAAGTAGGGAGGTGCAATGGAATGGGAACAAAGTAAGTCCAAAATTCAGCAGGGCAAATATTAAGTCCTGTAATTTCTCCTGAAGCATCCAAGGCAATGTGGGGCAAGATATGAACAGCAAAGGACATGAATATCTCCACCCCTGTGGCACTTATGGTGGTTGTAGCTCACAAGCCTTCTCTCTTGGGCTCACTCTGCTCCCTCTTTGCAGTTTTCCATGGTTAACCCACATTTCTGGCTTCTCCAAACTTCTAAGCTCTCCACTGCACCTTTGGCTTTGGACTCGCAGATTCACATACTGTCCTCTTAGGCACATGCTGCTTGAATTCCCATGCCCTCTAAAATCTGGGTGGAAGCCTTCATGACTTCAAAACTCTTTCATTCTGTAGGCAACTAAAACCAGCACCATGTGGATGATGCCAAGATCTGTTGCCAGCTAGAGTAGTAGCCAGCCTTCCCTCTCCCTTGGCTGTAGGAGTCAAGTGCCTGGACTTCTGAGCATTGTGAATTCATTTCTGAGGAACAAATTCTCTATGTTGCTGTTACTCTGAAAGGTGATGTGGTGGCTTTCTTCTCAAAGCAAATATTTTCATTTTTGCAATTTCAAGGCTGCTGAGTATGAAATTATGTGGCTTCTTTTGATGAACTCAGGCCATTTTTTCAATCCTGCTGTTTCTTCTCAACAATCAAGAGTTCTGCTGCTCTATCTTTGCAATCCATGGATTTATTGGAACTTCATGTCTTGCCAAACTCACAATGTTTTATATCATCCTGCTTGTCTCTTTGCTCCTGATTCTCAACATAAATCTGGTTAAAAGTCCCCAGCAGTAGCCATGCAACCACCTCAACATTCAACTGCCTTGAAATTTCTTTTGCCAGATTAATTAGTCTGCCACCATATATCTCAATCTCAGGCAAAATCCTTGGACATGAGAAAAATGCAGGCAAATTTTCTGCCAAGGGATAACTCATATCCTCTGGAGCCCAGCATCCAGTCCAATCCTTCCCAGCAGAAACCTCCCAAGCCTGTCTTTACCATCAAGATTTCTACCAGCGTTCTAATTTTCTGAGCTCTGACTAGAATTCACCATAGAGTATACTCTAAGATGTTCCAGCTCTACATTTTCATCAGGCATCTCAGAGCTTTTCCAAACACTTCCTATAATCCATTCCCAACAATTCATGATGCACATGGTGAAGTAAAGTCACAACAATGACCCACTATTCTGGTACCAAATTCTGTCTCCATTGTTTTTCTTGTTGCTGAGACAAGATACTTGACACTCACACTTAGAAGAAGAAAGATTTATTTAGCACATAGTTTATAGAAGTTTTATAGAAGTTCTAGCTCATAATTTACTGGGTCCATAGCAAGGTGACACACAACAGAGAGGAAAGAGTTCATGGCAGAAGACAGTAAAAATCAGCAAGAACAACAACAAAAAAAGAGTAATAAGCCTCTTTCTATCCTTTCTATATTATCTAGACTGCTGGTATTAGAGCAGTCCTAATCCAATCAGTCCACTAACTCAGCAGTCATCCTCCCTTCACCCTAGCACTCTTAATACCAGCACTCTTAATTGTAGCATTGCACTACAAAACAATCAAAAACTCTGGATTCAATTGCTTCCAAAACAGTCTGATCTAAAAGCACATGAAGCTTTGAGGTACCATCTAGACACAAAGCATTACAGAAAATAATTCCAGAATCTAACACTCATTTTTGTCTATACAAATTGATCAAAATATTTATCTTGATGAGTGTATATATTAAATAAATAACTCCTATGAAACTATCTTAGAACCATAATTGGCCAATGAGCATTACTTGAACCAATGTAATTGTTACACAGAAAATAATATCTGTTGTGTATATTTAATTATAAAACACAAAGAGATGCACAAGAGAGTTTCAAAAATATAATTTTAATGTACAAATTTTATAGCTAAATAGGAATGATACTAAAACATATATGTTAAATATTCAATAATTTCTTTTTAAAATTTTACTTTGAAAAGAATAAAACCAAATGAGAAAGAAAAGAAAATAAGTTCATTCAAAATGAAAGGATGGACATAGAACAAGATAAAAACCACAATACAAGGTGATTTACAATGGTTAATATGATGTCTCTTGTTATCTTCAATAGAATTGTCTATATCATCAGGCATAGTATAATTTAACATAGCAGTACATAACAATATTAATAAAAACAAAACATTGGAGACATTATAAGATTTCAAAAGCAGATAATAGTCAAATCAGAATGGGTATCTTAGTGAATCTTGTCATCTTCAGAGTAGTTATCTATACTCAAATATAACAGATTCGAATAAAATCAGTCAAGACAAAACAGTGATTTAACAAACCAGATCCAAATAAGATCAGTCATAATAAGACAGTGTAAGTAATACAGGGCTTCAGAATAAATTAATAGGAAATTAAAGATGGTTACCATAGTATATCCTGCTATCTTTGGAATAGCTCTCTATGCCCTCATATCTAGTACAAGTAGACAGACTGGAACAGAATATAATCAAACTAAACAGAGTGAAGAGAATTTTGTGGGTTTTAAATCCTGATACACTATTAACAATGTCCTCTGTCTTCCTTGTTTAGACAATTCCTCCCCTTTCACTTTCACAGGCTGAAATGTCCATTTTGGGTCCCACTAACTCCTTTTTAGAATAGGGGGACAACTTGCTATTTATCTAAGTGGTTCTAAACCTTTCCACCCCTGAGCTTGATCTTAAGTTTTACTCCTTTACCTACAAAGCCTCAAGGTTTTCCTTCCTTATGGCTTAGAAGTTCTCTACTGCACAAAAGTGTCATGAGTTTCCAACCTATCTGCAGCTGCTGGATGAGCTGTCCCTATTTATCTCTGGTTCTCTGTCACATATTTTCTCTGTCATTTATTTTCTCATCTTTGACTTTGGGTCCATAAACCCTCCTTCAGGTTGATTATATTTCTTATACAGAGCATCTCAATGGACCCTATCTCCTGATCTACTTTGCCTGTATTTCTTTTTATTAGTGCATCAAAGCCATCTATGTTAGAGATTATAGCCATGATTCTCTGCCTCATCTCTGCTATGCTATATTTTTGCCATTGGTTGTCTACTTTTCTCCTTCATTCCACTGTCTACCCCATTCATTGAGGCCTCTCTGCCACTGCTCCTGAAACTCTGTTGTTTTTTCTCTCTCTTTAGAATGTCCTTCAGTATTTTTGTAGGGTTGGCTTGGTGGTCACAAACTCCCCCAGTTCCTCTTTGTCATTGAGGCATCTTGTTTCCCCACTAATTTTGATAGACATTTCTGCAGGGTACATCAATCTGGGTTGGAGATTATTTTCTTTCAGGGTTTGGAATACTTCACTCCAAGATTTCTTTGATTTGATGGTTTGTGGCAAGAAGTCTGTCATGATTTTGATGGGTTTTCTTTTATAGGTTATCTGTTTCTTTTCTCTGACCACTTTTAATATTCTGTTCTTGTGATGAATTTCTTGGATCTTGATTATTATATGTCTGGGTGTAGATCTGTTTTGGTTGTAAGTAGCTGGAGTTCTGTGTATCTCATATATATGAATATCATTTCCTTTTCCTATGTTTGGGAAGTTTTCCTTAATTGTTTCTGTGAATACCTTTTGTATTTCATTTATGTTTACCCCTGCTTTTACACTCACACTTTTTATTCTTAAGTTATAGATCCTCTTGTCATCTTCTAGCCTTTGTATTGTTATTTCCTGGTTCCTTGTTATTTTTAAGAGATCTTTCCTTTTGTGATCACACATTGCAAACCTATCTTCAAGTTTTGATAGTCTATCTTTAGTTTCTTTCAAGCAATTTTCCCAGCTTTTGATGGAGTTTTTAATTTCCTGGTAATCTCTTTGAATCTGTTTCATGTAGTCTAGATTTTTTATTATATTCATTAAAGGTTTCCCTCCTTTTTCTGTGTTCTTCCATTCTTCCATTTGTGTCTTCTTGAGAGGTGCTTAGCATTTTTTTAATTAATCTTCTTATATCTTGCTATAATGTCATGAAGATATTTCTTTATGTCAGCTGATGCTATTTCTGATATTGCATGTTTGCTGCCCCTGATCTCTTCTGTATTTACCTCTCCTGGACCCATATTCCCTGGGTTGGTGGCTGGAGACTTTTTCTTGTTTCTTTCTCTTGTCATGCTTCTGGTTTCTTCCAGACAGGTGTTATATTGGAGGTCTCAAACTCTTTCTGTATTGGTTACAGTTATTCTGAAGCATGCTAGCTAGGGATTGCTGCCCTCTCCAGTTTGCTGTTATCATTGAGGTGCAAGCAAGAGCAGTGTAGGCTGGCCCCTCTTCTCTCAGCCAGTCAACCATGTTAGTGGAGGCCTTCACCATGTTAGTGTGTGCTGTGTGGGCAGAACCTGTTCAGGACAGTTTCAGGCACAATTCCATCCTTGGCTATTGGGTCCTGTCCAGGGGCATGACCCAGCCCAAGCAGACCACACCAATCTGCTCTGTGCCAGGGTCAGCCAACTGAAGCCATTGCAGTTCTGGGTTCAGGCCCAACCTGCCCGATTCCAATATGTCATCCAATTACTCACCCTCTCCCGTGGGAGGACCAAATTCTGAGCACTCACTGTGGGCCAGTGAAGATCTCCACACTGGCTCCATTCTCTATGGCAACATGTCCTCCTACCAAGAGCCTTGGATTTGCCAATGCCTGACTTCAGTTCGACTGTGAGTCATCTGACTCCAGGGTGCCTAGCACCATGTAGAACCGGCTCTGGTGAGAGCACATCTGGCTCCAGCCTCCCATCCAAGTTTTTCTTTTCTTTCTTTTTCTTTTTCTTCTTCCTTAGTTTCTTCCTGGGTCATGAGAATCCCTCTTCTTTCATCTGGTCTTCTCCATGGTGCTAAATTCTAGCATCTGAACTGTTTCTCTCAGAGAGGCTGGTAGATTGGTTGCCTGATGAAGACTCACTTTCTGACTTATAAATGGGATATCCCTGAGTGTTCTCATAAGAGGCAAAGGAGATCTTTGGAGTGTACTTAATAAGGGCATTATTTCATGGTGCTTGTGTTCTCATCCTATAACCTCCTAATGCCATCTCATTGGGGCTTAGTTTTCAACACAAGAATTTTAGGAGACATATCTAGTCTACAAGATTCTAATTACCACCCAATGTCTATTCACATGACCATGATATATGTGGTTAAAATTCAGATCAGGAAATGAAGTATTTCAAAATCTATTCTCAGCAAGTATTTATTGTTAATTAAATTTAACAAGCATAATTTATTAAGTCTTATGAAAAGTAAATACACTTTTTCTTAGATAATTACAATGTGAAAGGAAGTTATATTTACTGAACTCTTACTCATATACTAAAAACTTGCTCAGCATTTATTCAAGAATGGCACAATGTAAATGAGTTGTTGGTTTCACCTCTTAAATTTGTAGGTTATTAAGATAATGCACAAAATTAAATTTATTTAGTTTTGCATTAAATTAGAAATATTTTCTGTAAGTTAGCAGTGAAAGAGTATAAATCCAGACAATGGTAAATGTCACTGGCCATTTGGTCGTGGGGTTGATTATAAACACTCACACACACACATACACACACACACACACAAAGTATAAGGATAAGCCTCTCTTATGAGACAAGTGTGAGTGAATAATTTGACTATTTGAAGACTGATAGAGGTAATACTATTGATAGAGATAATACTTCAGTCAGAGAATAAAAATAAGGAGACAAAAGAAATTTGACTTCTCTGAAGAACTGTAGAGAAGGCAGTGAAGAGGTAGGTATCAGATGAAAACCATGTGGAAATAAAGCAATGCATGGTTTTTAAATCTATGGCCAGCATTTAAATTTTATTGTGAATGAATTAAGAAGCAATTAAGAGGAAAATAATTTCAAGCAAAATGGATTCTATTGTATAACATTCATTTTATTTCTGTGACAGTAATATGTTAACAGTTTCTTGAAGGTTAAATTTGTTGGAGCAATTAAGATGCCCTTGAAGTAAGGTAGAACAGAGATGAAATGGGCTTCAGTGTGAGTTTTAAAAGAAGACATGAAAATGATGAAAAAGGTAAAGTATACATTTTTTATCTATACAAAAAGATTGCATAAATTTTATTTTTGCAATATAAGGAGTTTTGTTAAAGTTATAAAAGAGGAGAAAATCAAATTCAGTGTCCATACATTCTAGTATCTGTAAAGGGCTGCTAAATATCCTATATAGAATTCAACAAAGGGAGAGTCTGGTAATTACTTTGATTTACCCCTTTAATTTATTGAAATGAACATTCCTGGAAGAAGTAAATAATTTATGGTATAAATATATTTGTTGGAGTAAATTGTGCTTTTTACTCTAACCTAATACTAGCTCACCAATTAAAGGAAGAGGGTGTTAAGTAAGCATCATCATTAGAGGATAAGATTACAGAGACAAGAGATATAATGCATGTTTCACTCTAGGGATGGCTGCTGACTTAACTGGAGAATCACAAAGAATCATCTTCATCAGGGAGAGTACAATGGAGTGGATTCTTCAGATGTTTGGTATGGATAAACCTAAAATTGATCAGTGTTAATCCTACTCTCAAAAAATAGCCTTGAACACCATAATATCAAATGTTAAAATCTCACAAAATTAAAAACCTTAAGGTCAGTCATTCTAAAGATCAAAAAAACAAAAATCAGAATCTAGAAAAATCAAAATTCTAAAGTTTGAAATCCAGAAATCGCAAAACTCCAAATCCAAATTACTATTTTTAAAGGTTATGAAAAAGTAAAAAATAAAATTCTGGATGGAGATTATTGCTTTTGTGATGTACATAGGATAGTTGCCAAATTATTCATTTCTATATTACTCCACATATAGCTTCACACTTGCATTCAAATATGTTCTTCACCAAAGAATAAAATAATTGGACAAGTTTAGTCATTTGCTAATATACAGATTACTGCAATGTTACAATCCACATTAAGTGTTAAACAGTTCTTGGTAGGCATTTGTCTGTCACAGAAGACAGACTTCTATTACTAAGTCCACCATGGAAATACTAGCACATATTTTACTATGAATAATGGATAACACTTTATAAATTACCCTTACTGCTTTGTAATCAAATATATAAAATTAACACCACTTTTGAATTAAAATATTCTAGCATTTATCTGCTTTTTATATATTAATGACTGGCAAAAGTGAAGCACTATTTATAAATATTTGTTTGAAGATTGGATAGATATTGCAGAAGAAAGCATGCTTCAGTTAATCCTTAACCTACAATAAAATACTTGGAATTAAGTTTGATTAAGGCTCCTAAAAGTAAATTTCAAGTTGTGACCAACATGGCATATTTACATGTAAGTAAATATATAAATATATTTGGGGTAAAATTCACATGCAGTTACTAGCTACTAGATATAGTAATAATAAAATTTTCAGGTTAAAGCTTAAGTATTTGTCTATATGTATTGTAATTCTTAACAACTAATGACTTTATAGGAGTTTTTAATAGATGTAGTTGTATTTGCATTACAAAATTCACAATGTATTTCTATAAAATATTTTTAATACATAAAATTTCCCCTTTCAGCTTTTGATTCTTTTATTCTCTCCTTTTTCCTTTCTGTTCCTTTTTTCTTTCAATTTTTTTCTCTTTTGCTCTGTTTCTCTCTCTCTCACTCTCTCTCTCTCTCTCTCACTCTCTCTTCCTCTCTTTTTTTCTCTCTTCTGCTACTTTGTCACACTATTTTTAATTGTCAGAAATGTTTTCATAATTTGCTCTAATATGCATTTTATTCTCACATAATTTCCAGTAATAGAAGTAAAAATTGTGAGACATTCAGACAGTTGTAATTATTTTATGTAATTTTAACCAGTTTGATTTCATGAAAATGTACATTAACATAACATTGTCTATGTAAGACCATTTTGCATATTTGTATAAATACTAATACTTTGATAAAGGAATTGAGATAAATACATTTTTACATGTGGATTTGTAAAAGATAAAATTTCTCAAGATATTAGTTCTTTACAGAGCGTATATAATGAGCTATTGCAGTTTGTGGTCAATCTAGTCAAATTACATGGGGTATCTGTCATGATATTCCATGTGACTGCAGTTATAAAGGTGAATGCACACAACACCCAACTATAGCTTTATGTATTTACACATTTTTCTTTACGAGCTATTTTCTTAGTGAATATGTTTCACCTACTTATCAATATACTTGTGCAACATGATTAGTTTAACTCAATGTTAATTTTTTCAAAACTATTTGTAACATTGTTTCATTTTATAAAAAGATCTAATGAAGGATTCCATGATATCTTTGTGTCTTAATTACTTAACCTTTTAAAATACAAATAAATTTTTTTTTATTTTAAAGAGAATAAAACAAAAGAGGACAGATCTAAGCAGATCAGAACAGAACGATGTAAGCAAGACAGCACTTCACTACAAGACAATTGGATATTAACAGTAGCTATCATAATGTCTCTTTCTTTGAAATAGTTGAGCTTAGCTTTATACACAATAATGTCAAACATAACAAAATAGAATAAAATCACTAAAGAGAATGAAAGTATTACAAGGCATTCTGAATCAAATAACAGAAGATGAACAATGGCTAGTACATTATTTCATTTTCCATAAAAGATTGTTTATACTATCATACATATTAAAATCCAATAAGACACAACATGATAGAACCAATGGTAACAGAAAAACAAAAGCATGGTAGAACTTCAGAGCAAGATGATATTAAATCAACAATGGCTGCCATATTGTCTTTTCTTCAAAGTAACTATTCATACCATCACATATATTAAGATCAAACAAAACAGAATAAATAAATGTTCTTAAATATTTTTGATTAGCTTTTCTAAATCTTTTAAGATTTTGATAGTTTGGAATTTTAAACATAGGAAATTTTTATCTTCTGGTATTTTAATATTTGATTTGTGTTATTTGGGATTGTGTCTTTGAGAATTATGTTCTAAATCAAAATTTGATAAGTCATAATGTGTGGTATCTTCTTTTTAGGGAGAATGATAAAAGTGGAAGAATAAGTAATGCAATCCAATCAACTAAAACAACAGAAACAAGCAAAAATCCATTATTCAATTGTATGGTACTGGCAAGAAAAGAAAAAGTTAAGCTCATGAGACTAAGCTTGATGGAAGGCAAACATATAGCAGGAAAATATCATAGAAAACTGTAATAGTTAGACTTATAGCATGTGCTGTTGAAAAAGGCAAGTAGACATATAGCATAACATTTCACAATTTAAAAACTTTGGGAAACTTTTCTCCACTAAGCCATTCTGTCCTGTGACTTCTATCATGGAGTTAACCTGTTGTAGAAGACAGAATACTGGATTTTTCAAGTGGGGAGGGGTCTCATTAAGTTAAACTACAACTCTATCATTTTGCATCAGCCTATCAAAGTGCTGGGATTACAGGCATAGCCATTGTACCTGGCTGCTACTTTTTAAAAGTAAATTATTTTGAGTGAAATATGCTTTGAGGCACAGATCAACAGCATGCACAAAGCACCCTGAATTGTCCTGAAGAAAACACATCTGATCAATAATCAGAATCTCTCTGCAACTAAGAAGTCTCAGCAGGTAACTCCTTCCCAAAGTGAAGTTTTCAAGACATATCCAAGATTATTAAATGATGTGAGTACACAATCTAAGAAAGAGAATTCCTGTTTGGATCTATCATCTCTCTACCATATGAGAAACCATGATAAGTCACAATGGAGGGGAAAAACTCTGCCCATTGCCTCTTTGACATCCTGGGAACCTCAGCCCTAGTAAACCAGATGCCTGACTAACTTTCCTACACTGTGGGAAGGGGAGCCAGAAGGAAAGCATCCAGGACTTTGCAACTGACTGATCTGGATGAACCCAGGGTAAGTCCAACCTAACAAGGTGTAATTGCTTTACATACAAAACCTTAAGCTATGATTGCTTCTGTTATATAACATAGATTTTGCTTTTATGGTCTAGAGTACAAAATAAATAATTACTACAGTCAATTTCTAAATCATGTTTGATACTATATTATTGCTAATTGTACTTTCTGTACCTAGGATGTCATATCTGTTTTAATCAGTTCATAACCACAATGGGAAGCTCTGGGGTAATAATATTACCACAACCCTACACAAAAGACTGGGACTGAGCCAAACAGGAACCAATGTTCCATTCTCAATTAATTGAGAAGATAGAATCTTGGCATAGACACAAAACAAGATTCTCCAACAAACAGAGGATATCCCTAAAGACGTTACCTAGAGAGGCTTGATACTAGTGATATTGCTACCTACTACCAAAACTCATAAATATCATCACAGATAACAAAATAAAAATAAGATATTGGCTTATTTTTGTCATGTTAACTTCCTGCTGTTAGTTCCCTACCTATCTCCTCTGTTTAATCATTAGCCATACTTTGTGGTTCCTTTCTGTTGTTGCACTTGGAATTCTATTCATTTTATCTCTTTCTGGAATATCTTCAAGTATTCTTTATAAAGTTGGTTTGGTGATCATGAATTTTGTTGGTTGTTCTTTATTGCAGAAGTTTCCTATTTCTCCTTTAATTTTGAAATATAATTGTGCAGCGTACATCAATCTGGGTTAGAAGTTGTTTTCTTTCAAGACTTGAACTACTTCACTCCAAGCTGTATTGATTTAATGGTTTCTGTTGAGAAGTGTGCCATGATTGTGATGGGCTTCCTTTTATAATTGATATTTTTCTTTTCTCTAACAGCTTTAATATTCTTTTTGTGTATTTGTGATGAATTTCTAGGATGACATCCTAGGTACAGAAATTGGCTTTAATTCACCAATTTCTTGATGCAAAGTGCATCAAGAAACAAAGTCCAACAATATTCTGTATACAAGAAACACATTTAAAGCAAATTGACAGACTGAAAGTCAAAGGAAGGAAAACTATTCCATGTGACAGGAATTCAGAAAAAAGCACAGGTAGCTATTCTGTTCACAGATAATGTGAATTTCAAACTAAGAATGTTCAAAAAAAGATAAAAAAGATCACTGTATATTTGTTAGAGGAAAACGTCACAAAGAAGAGATAACAATCATGAATATATATGCAACAAATATAAGAGTACCCAATTATATGAGACAAATATTAATGAACATAAAAATCAAGTAACCAATAGCACAATTGTAGCAGGGGATCTGATTACCCCATTGTCACAAAGAGATAGATAAACTGGAGAAAATCAGCAAGGAAATAAAAGAATAGAACCAAACTTGTGAAAAAATGGACTTACCAGACATTTACTGAGTGTTCTAATCAACAATATAGAATACACATCTCATTTTCACTTGGAACATTCTCTAACATACTCCATGTAGTAGTCCACAGAACATGCTTGAATAAGTGAAAAAGAATTGAAATTATACCATGTGTAACATCTGATGATAGTGCAATGAAATTGCAGATTAGAGACAAAAGAAATCACAAAAATGCAATAAGCACATGGAAATTAACTCCTTCCTGAAAAAACAATGAGTCACAGATGAAATTAAAGAATAAATTAAACAGTATCTACAGTCAAACAAAATACAAATACAATTTACCAGAAATGTGGAATGCAATGAAAGCAGTTACAAAAGGGAACTGTGTAGTGGTGAATTCTCACAACAGGAAAATGGAGCAAGCACATATAACCTAATGCTGCACCTCAAGACACTAGAGCAAGAAGAGCAAATGGAACCCAAAATCCAAAGAAGAAAAGAAATTGTTAAGATCAGAAGAGACATTAATGCAAATGAGACTAAGAAAACTATACAAAGAATTAATGAATTGGAGTTTATTCTTTGAAAGAAGAATTAAAATTGTTAAGCCTCTAGCCAAACTTGCAAAAAAAAAAAAAAAAAAGGAAGGAAAAAACTCAAATTCATGCAATAAGAAATGAAAAAGGGTAAAATCGCCACAGATATTGTGGAAATTCAGCAGATCATCAATACTTACTTTAACAACCTTTAGTCTCATAGGATATAAAATACAGAAGAAATGGATACATTCCTAGAAACACATGAATTACCAAAGCTGGATAAAGAAGATATAAAAATTCTGAAGAGCTCAGTATCAGTTAGTGAAATTGAAATCATAGTTCGAAACTTACCAACAAAGAAAAGTCCAGGATGCACAGCTGAATTCTACAAGAAATTTACAGAAGATGATGGCAATAGTCCTCAAACTATGTAATGAAATTGAAAAGGTAGCAATTCTCCCTAATTCATTTCTGGCCACAAGTCTTACCCTAATAACAAAACCAAAGTAAGACCCAACCAAAAAGAAGAACTACATGTCAATCTCTCTAATGAACATAGATGCAAAAATCCACAGTAAAATACTAGTAAACAGAATGCAGCAAATCATGAAGAAAGTTGCATCGCATGACCAAGAGTGATTCATCCCAGGAATGCAGGTATGGTTCAACAAATGCAAATCTATAAATGTAATACACAGTATCAATAGAGTCAAATACAAAAATGATGTTAAGGTTCCAAGACAAAGTTTTTGATCAAGTCCAACACTCATTCCCATTAAAACCCCACAGAAAATTGGAATAGATGGTCCTTACTTCAGTCTGATAAAAGCCATCTATGACAAAACTATAGCAAATGTCATACTAAATGGACAAAACTCAAAGTTTTCAAACTAAAATTAGAAATAAGACAAGGAGGTTCACTATCACCAATACATCCAAAAAATAACATCCAAAAAATGAAATACTTAGTACTCTGAAAAGCCAAAATGAAGAGGGTCTCAGAAAATGGACAAATATTCCTAATACATGGGTAGGAAGAACTAACATTGTGAAAATGACAACACTTCCAAAACTTTTATATAGATTTAATAAAATCCTGATCAAAATACCATTAACGTGCCTCATAGATTTAGAGAAGATATTCCTAAAATTCATTTGGGGCCAGAAGAGATCTAGAATAACAAAGATAAATGGAGAAAAAAAGCAAGGCAGGAGGCATCACAATCCTTGACATTAGATTATGCTACAAAGCTATGGTGATAGTATCACCATGGTACTGGTAAAACTAACCTGAGGATCAATAGAAAAGAATAGAAGATGCAGACACAACTACAAACACACTTGGATACCTTTTCTTTGACAAATGTGCCAAACACCTTCACTCAAAGATAGCTTCATTAATAAATGTTGTTGGAAAACCCAGCTTTTCATATACCAAAGACTAAAACTAGATATATATCTTTCACCATGCACTAAACTAAAGTAAGAATAGATCAAATATCTAAATATTAAAACAGAAACACTAAATCTACTGGAAGAGGAAATAGGTAGAAATCTTGAAGATGGTGGTAGGCAAATGGCTCATGAATAAAATGCAAACTGCAGGGAGAAGTCAAGATGGTCAATCAGTGAGCAACAAAATACAAAGCCTCCTGGGAGAACAACTCATAAGCCAGAATAAAACATCCTGGAGAGACCCAGACAGAGGGAGATTGATCCTCTTGGCACAGGAAGAAACTGAAACATAAAAAGCACATCAAATATCTTGGGACTACAACTGGAACAGCTAAAAATTACAGGACACAGCATTTTCCTTCATGGCAACCTGCCAAGTTTGCAATGGACTGAATCAATCCGTGCCAGCCAGGCGGAGCCGCCCAAACTCCCACAACCACTCACAAGAAGCACAGCGGCACTGAAGTAGGGGTTGGTGAGCCCAACAGAGAGTGGAGCCAGTGAAGGGACCTTCATTGATCCACAGTCAGTGCTGGGAATGAGACTCCCCCCACAGGAAGGGTGAGACCAAACTAGTGACATGTTGGAATCTGGCAAGAGGAGCCTGAACTGGGAGTGACAGTGAGTTCAGTTGGTTCCTCCCTCCCCAGAGCAGATTCATGGGATTTGCTTGGACTGGGCCAAGTCCCTGGCCTGGACCAAATGAGCTGTCCCAAATCTATTCCCTGCACCTAGCAAGCACTAACCAGGTGAAGACCCCTGAAGTTTGGCTGGCCTGGTGAGGAGGGGCAGGCATATGCAGCCGCTGCTTACACCTCAGTGACAAAAGCAGGCAGGAGAGGGCGGAAGTCCCTTGCCAGCATGCTTTGGAGGAAACATGGCCAACAGGGAAGGGGCCTGGGACCTGCACTGTAACCTGTGTGGAGGAAGCCAGGGCCATGGCAGGACAGAGAGGCAGGAGGAGGCCCCTAGCCCAGAACCCTGAGAGCACTGATCCAGGAGAGGCAAAAACAAGGGAGACTGAGGGTGGCAAACACGCAACATCAGACATGGCTTCAATGGACATTAAGAAATATCTTTGGAACCTTGCAGATGAGCTCAAAACTGAAATATTAAATCAGGTAAAGCAAGATATGAGTAGAGTAATAAACAAATGTTCTCAGGAAGCATCTCTCAGGAAGATACAAATGGAAGAAGAGAGGGACACAAAAAAAGGAGAGAAACATTTGATAAAGCATACAAAGAAAATATAGAATATATGAAGCAGATTCAAAGAGACTACCAGGAAATTAAAAACTCCATTGAAAGCTGGCAAAATGCCTTAAAAGAAACTAAGGATAAACTATCAAAACTTGAAGACAAGTTTGCAATGTGTGATCATGAAAGGAAAGATCTCTTAAAAATAACAAAGAAATAGGCAGTAACAATACAAAGGCTAGAAGGTGATAAGAGAATCTACAATTTAAGAATAAGATACGTGAATGAAGAAGCAGGAATACATATAGGCAAACCACAAAGGCTATTCACAGAAATAATTAAAGAAAACTTCACAAGCATGGGAAAAGAAAATTACATTTAGTTATTACAGAACTCCAGCCACCTACAACCAAAACGGATCTACACCTAGACATATAATAATCAAGACACCAGAAATTGAATATAAAAACAGAGTAATAAAAGCTATCAGAGAAAAGAAACAGATTACCTATAAAGGTAAGCCCATCAGGATCAAGGTTGACTTCTTGACACAGACCATCACATCAAGAAGAGCTTGGAGTGAAGTATGCCAAGCCCTGAAAGAAAATAACCTCCAGCCCAGATTGATGTACCCTGCAAAAACATCACTAGAGATTAATGGAGAAACAAGATGCTTCCATGACAAAGAGGAACTGGGGGAGTTTGTGACCACCAATCCAACCCTACAGTGAATACTGAAGGACATTCTAGAGAGAGAGAAAAAAAATACCAGGATTTTAGGAACAGTGGCAGAAAGGTCTCAATGAGTGGGGCAGGCCGTAGAATAAAAGAGAAAACTAGACAAAGGCAAAAAAATAGCATAGCAGAAATGAGGCAGAGAAGGATGGCAAGAATCTCTAACATAGATGGCCTTGATACATTATATTGTTAATAGTGTACCAGTGTTTAAATATGTGGTCTTTTATACAATGGAGTACAACTCAGCTATTAAGAAAGATAAGCTCCAGACTTTTACAGATAAATGGATGCAAGTTAAGACTATACTCATAAGGGAAATAAATCAGACCTGCATGTGTAAACATCATATTGTCTCCCTAGTGTAAGAATCTGAAAGAGTAAATAAGATCCAAAAAGTACAATAGATACTGGGAAAGAGAAAGAAATATCTCAAAAGGTAAGAACTGGAATGAATGAAGAAGATAAGAAAGATATATATATGATAATTTTAATATTCATTCTATTAGTTCATTGAAAAGAAATATTAGTGCTTATATTGATTGATCAATTTTGCATGACTATATCTGGTAATCTGAGCAACTACTTTGAAGAGAACAATGTGCAATAAAATAATCATTGTTAATTTCCTATCATCTTGATTTGAAATTCTGTATCATTTTTATTTATTTTATTTTATTCTCATTAAAATAAAAAAAAAATAAAAACTTTAAGATCATTTAGACTTGACAGTGTGCTCAGAGAGGTTTAAGGTTTCAAAAATATAATAGTAAAGAAAATAACTAAAATCAATGAGGTAAGTAGCTATCTCAATATATTAGACAATAAAAATAATACTAGCTCAATGAATATTATCAAAAGAATAATGGATTGTATATTTAAATTTTCAAGACAAGTTTCATGTTGAATGTTCTTACTAGAACAAAATAAAATTAAAAATAAATTCATAATTGAAAACCTACTTTTGAAAACAAATATCCAAATCAGATCTTTATGAGCATAGGCCACCAATTATATTAAGCAATAGCAATCTTGTACAAATGCTATCATAGCCTGGGAAAAGAGAGATCATGGAAATACTCATTTTAGACCACTGCCATAAGCTTGATACTACAACTCAATCAAAAAGGGAAAAACAAACATGCTAATCTCACTTATAGAAATAATATATCCTAAAATTTTTAGTCAAATTTCATTACAATTACATTCATGATTTGTTAAAGTTTACAAATATAGCAGGAAAAGTTAGAGTTGGTTTTGGGGATGCAGTATTGATATTTTAAAGATAATGCAATTTGCCACACTATCATGATGTATCATAATAAATGTTCTTAGTAGGAGAAAAATCATTGTTTCCAAATCCATTAAAAATTTCTTATCCAGTTTTTAATAGCATCATTATTGTTTTGTTTAATATCCTGTAAAAACTCTACAGAATATCACACTAAATGATAAAACGTTCATATCTATCCTATGAAATCAGGGAAAAAGTTGATAACTACCGATAGTATTTCTATTAATATTGCATAAATTGAATAAAGTGAAAAAAGAAATGAAAGAAATCTTGATTGGAAATGGATTACAAATAATGTCTGGTTATCTAAAGAGAAGATAATTAAAGAGAAATTTTGATGCTTTTCAGCTCAATATTTTAAAAATAAGCCTCAAATGACAAAACTAATATAAATAAATTTTAAATCATTCATGATAGGAGAGAATGTATAAAGATCTTTGAATAAGTCTAATGAAATTTGTACAAAACCCAGTTTGGTAAAACTATACTGTTTGCAGAAACAGCACTTTCTAAACAATTAAGAGTTATGTTGTGTTTATAGATTGAGAAAACCAAACTCCTCTGTCTGACATACTGTTCCAGTGTTCTCTCCACCACAATCATTAACTGTTTTAATTATCCTTTTATTATTTGCTCAAAATTGTAAAATATAGTAATTCAAGAATAAATAAGACACATTAAGCGAATCACTGAAGTTGGTGGACTTGCACTGTGATGTGAAACTTAACTTTAAATCTAAAATAGGTAAATTGATTCAGAATTTCAAAGAAAAACTCTAAAAAAGGTCCTTAATTATAAGAATTTGAGATTTAATAAGCACTGGCAGGATAGAAGAGGTACAACTGAGAGCCTTTAAAGTAACTGTAGCTTTCAAAATGAAAATGAAGGATTTGATCATTACTCAAAACCACACAACAGAGTATATTCTAGTACTTATAGATCTAAATATGAAATGACAAGAGGTAAAATCCAGGAAAATATTATAGATAATATATTTGCATTCTCAAGATAGGAAAAGTTTTTAAATATATATATAAATATATATATATATATATATTTATATACATATATATATTTATATATATCAGAATATAATTAAGAATTTCTCTTCACCACTAGAGAAAGAAAAAGAAATAGAGAAATAAAATGTATTTATGATACATATAAGAAAAATACTGTAACTTCAGTGTTTGTTTTAATTCCTTCAAAACAATAAAGAAATACATACTTATCTCACTTATACAAAGACATACAACCCAGAAAAAAATGATCAGGTAATTTGAAGAAACATTTCATAAAAATATAATTTGTCAATATATGCATGAAAAAATAGTAAGATTTTTATTATAAGTAAAGCACATTAAAATTACCAAAATTTCATTGTATGCCTTTTGCTAGAATTAAAAAATACTATTGAAAATTCAAATACAGTGGGAGTTTAGAAAACAAAGACTCTATATAATAAATTACAAATATAAACTTTGACTAATTTCTTAGAGGTATCAATCAAAACTGAACATAAGAATATTCTTAGCTAGCAATTTACAACCAGAGTTAGATGCCCAAGCAAAATATAAGTTAGCAAGTATCAAAACTGTGTACAGTAACACTCCCTGTAGTGTAATTTATGGGTACCTCACATTGGAGAGCTCACTGTTAAGTGATAATGATATTTAACTCTGCCCTTTCATGAAAGTAGCCTTCAACAATGTACAAATAAATGATTGTGAATGTATTACACAAAACATCAGTTTCAAAGCAAAGTGGACCAGAATTTCCCCAAAGTCAATTGTTTGCTGATCTCTCCTATTAAAGCAAAAAATACACAAACTTCAGCTAAGCACAGAATTGATGTGTCTCTCAAATACAATACTGAACAGAAGAACCCACACATTAAAAATAAATTGTAATACTAACAAATGAAACCAAGGACGCTTGGCAAAAGAATTGATTTTTTATTTAATTGAGGGAATGTACTAAGCCTGGAGCATCATATAGTACAGGAAAGTATGACAATGCTCAAAATACAAAACAATAGAGATGAATGTCAAAATGGCACAGAAGTTGGTAGGTTTAGATCCAAAACATCTTCACAAAAGGTCACACGTTTTGAGAATGATTGAACCATGAGGGCACTCAGTGGATTCACCCATGGTTGAGTTCTGGGGCTGACTATGCAGTTGGAAAGGGGGACCTGGTTAGAGGTGGATCACTGGGGCATAGCCTAGAAAGGTGTATTCTTGTCCCCAACTCTCCCCTGTTATTTTCTGCTTCCTGTCTGCCTCAGATGGAGCAACTTTCCTGTGCCATGTCCCACTGCTGTGTTCTTTCTGTGTTGCAGCCAACCAAACACGAACTGACTCATCCAAAACATAAGCCAAAAGAAACTTCAATTTTTAAATTTCTGGCATGGGCATTCTGTCCCAGCAATAGGAAAGTGACTAAAACAGAAATCAAATGAAAGAGCTCCAAGTGACCAAAGCTGGAAATGTTTAAGCAACAAAATACATTGCATATTATTGTATTATGACACAGAGTATAAAATAATTAATGAGTCTTTAATGACCTAAAGAAATATATGAATAAAGAAATATATGAATAATTTTAAAAATGGAAGATAAGAACCAAATCTACCATGCAAAAAAATTACAAATAATTTATGTAGATAGTCTGCCATCCAGGACTGTACATAAATAGCATGCCTATATCGCTGCTCCTTAGCTGTAGGTGGCATGTGTGAATTCATTCCAGACACACATTATGGAAATGGAACTGGTAAACAAAAGTAACTTCAAATAGGAAAATCTTGTTAAATGCCAATAGAGCCGGATGACCAGGACTAAAATTATTAATGATAAGAGATATTGATAGTATGTATCCTTGATATGAAGGGACGTTAACGATGCTTCGGCTTTGTGATTTTCCTTTCAAAAGCCATTATCAAGATACACTCAAAAGAAAAAACATGTAATAGAGAAATAGAAGGACACAGACAACAGTACTTCGCAAATCAGTCAAGATGGGAAAAAATGAGGAGAACGGGTTACAAGCCTAAGTAGACATGATTATTTAATGTAATGTGTATCCTACCTGGTATTTGATGTCCATAGTAAAAAAATACAAAGTTACATGTTAGTTCTCTGTGAATAACAAACTACTGAAATAACAGTATGTGAGTCATACTAAACTATGGCATGTCGTAGATGATTGAGGCAAGGGGAATCATTTAAAAGCAAAAAGAGTGTCATATATAAGCTACTTGGATACAAAATTCCTTGATCATGAAGACTGGATTCAGGAGGTAGAAGTGTAGTTGGTGAGCAAGGAATCTGTACAGGACTTGCATGCTATTGTCTTGGTCTTAATGAATTTGAAAAATAAACTATATCACCAAAATCAATGCATGCATATGAGTTGCATAAAGTATGAAGAGTAACGAATGACAATAAAACATTTGAAGGCCTGTGGCAAGGCTTTTAGAAAGGACTTAGGCAGGCATGAGTCTTCCTTTTTCATAATTTCCTGCTTTAATTTTTCTTGGTGTGAAAAGAATGATTTTATTTTAATATCATCTAAATTCACACAGGTTATAGATATAGGGAACATTTGATAAAAACTAAATAAGTACAAAGTATGAGCTTGAGTTAATAGTCACATATTAAAATCCATTTATTAGTTGATATAAGTACATTATTTCATACAGTGTGAGTTCTAAAAGCATGGTAAATTAACATGAGCTAAAAAGAAACTACATTATTTTTTCAATGTTTTAAACCACCTTGTTAAAGTTTACTAAAATGTGCAACAGATGATTCCATTTATGTAAGACTCAAAACACATAGTCAAAATCCAAGTATAGTTTTTAGATGTAACTTGCTTGAATGGTAACGTATAGAGAATACAGGAAAGTTACTTTTGTTAAATTGAGTTATCACTTATGTTGGTGCAAATAAGTAGAGAGAAGCTGGAAGACAGAACAAAGTGGATTTGGAATGGTAGTAGTGTTCTGTCCTTTAACCTAGGTTGGTGGTTACAAAATATTTGCTTCCTCATAAATTATTCAGCTGCATATCTTTGTATATTTATGAGCCTATCTGTTGAATGTAGGCTATGCATAATGAATTCTTCCTTGAAAAATGTATTATATAATGTGTTCTTCAACAACAAACAAACAAACAAACAAACAAAAGACTAACTTTTCAGAAGAGAAAATTGACAAACAATCTAAAAGGATCACTTTATCCTGGTGACCAAATCAAACATCCTCAGTTATAAGTCAAGCTGAGAGCGTGTGCCTTTATTTCCATGTGATGCGAGTACCACTTTATCATTGTGGTCTTCTTTCTAAAATCTATAACCCCTGAGTAGTGATGAAAAAAAGCACTTAATAATCCAAACCTAAGGGAAATTTTAAAACACCTGACCAGTACTTGAGTGCTGAAGCTACCTATGTATGTACCTACCTATTCACCCATCCATAAAGAAAAGCACCATTCCAGAAGAGTGAGAGGATTCCACCAAGAAGTTGCAATGGACATGCAGGAAAGAGTGCTTGAAGAAGTCAGCCAAAGTAATCCTGTCTTCTGACTCATGAGAGCTAAAGGTCAGGGCTTGCCATAGAAAGGACATTGAAAAAAATTATGTTTTTATAACTTGTACTTGAATGTCAAATACATTTGCCAAAAAATACCAGTGGTACTTTTAGGCATTTAATTAATTATAGTAGACATCTTTCAGTACATTTATGGAGTGAATAAATACAAATTTAGTGTGTCACTTAAGTGGAAATCATGTAAAAAGAATTTATTACCTGGTTTAAGTTCCCCAAGAGCTACACAGAGAAGATGTGATGGATACAGTTTGATTTATATCTATGGAGCATTGAACAGAGGTCTTAAACCGTACAAGGTCAATCAAAAAATAAGATAAATGTTTGAATTATAAACATTCTTGCATAAACGACACATTTTCAGGAATGCCCCTCAGATCACGCCCATTCACTTCAAACACTTCCCATCATTCTTGCCACTTTCTGAAGCAGTTCTGTAAGTCGTCTCTCTTTGAGTTGTGCTGCCAAGGTTCTGTCATTTCCCTGAATCCATTCACAGTAATTAACTTTCATGGTCATGTTGATTTCAAGGAAGAAGCAGAAGATGCAGGGAGTCAGACCTAGTGATCCTCATCAGCCAGATGAGGTTCACACTGAAGTTTTTAAGATTCTACTTTTTCATTGCATGCAGTCAGAAGCAACATTTATTACTCATAAAGACATGAAAGAGGACTTCCAGACTTGCTTCAGAATGTGGAAGAATGATTAGTGTTTTCAAAGTGAGACAGAGTACTCTGAGTGAGGTTAACGGCAGTGCGTCTTCTATTCTAATCATTTTAGTTTGATCATTTATTGTATATATGGATTACAGCTTCTTTTATAAATTTAAGTGACGCTGATACAAAGTTATATTAAGCTATGAGAATGAGTGGGAGTACCCAGGAATTGAAAATAAAGAATGAAATGAAGAAAGCCTGAATGTAAAGCTCACAGGACATGCAAACATTGTTCAACAAAAAGGCATAGAGTCAGAAAAGTAGAGAAAGAAGAATAATGAAGATAGAAATAAACCCACGACAGTTTGATACTGTATCAACTAAACTCACATGGTTTATTTTGAGAAGAAAGAGAAAATGTCAATTGTGAGGCCTGCTGCTCAGAGATGTAATAGGATGGCAAATGAAAAGTGACCAATAGATTCAGTAACTGAAGTCTTTTATGAGTGGGATGAGAGCATGTCTGATGCCCTTGTAAAGATATGAGCCACAGGATAAGTTTTAAAAGACAAAGAGAAAGAAGAATGTTGAGATAACATAATCTACATATTAAAGCCTTTTTTACTGAAGAGAAAATTTGAAGGTGGCTAAAAGGGTAGGAGGTTATCTGAAATATGTGTCTAAATACTTACATCATTTTAGGGTAGCAACATGATAGAAAGGGCCAAGTGGAAATTGCCTGATAGAATGTGGGCAACCAAAGGAAATGTGTCCTGTATAAAGCATAAATGGGAGTCAGAGAAACTCCCAGTCTATTAGTCAGAGGAAATTTCTTGGAGGCCTTACTGGTTTCTATATTCTCTATTAAATAGGCTACAATATTTTGATAGGAAGGACAAAAATCATGTGAGAGTCTGGTCATAGAAGAAAAATGGAACAAGTAAAATGGTATTTTGAAAGCTGAAAGTAAGCTTCTGGAGAGACACTGTTGGCTGTAAGGTCTAACATTTGTTTGAGGCGAGATATCACATAGTAAAACTAAGTGAAATCTATCCTGTGTTTTGCATTAGTTTATTCTGTAAAGTTTCCCAGTTTATGGGAAAGCAAAGAGAAAATCTGTACTTGGTTCCAAATTGATTATGGTTTTATACCAGATGGAAATTTATAGATTTTTTTAAGGATGAGTTTAGAGTGGTGGAAGAAAAGCAAGGGAATATATTACTAGAGTAGAAGGATAGGCAGATTTTCTGGATGAGGGTTTAATATTAAATATCTAAAGAAAATATTTTCAGACAATATTATTACTATTCTATATCTGAACACATACGTTTACCAAATTGACTTATTCAGGACTTACGCAGAGAAGTAATTGCTATTCAAATATTTCTCTTCCCTGTTATTTAGATGAATGCCAACACACGATTTAAATGATTATTTAAACAGAGGAATTCATAAAACCCCATTGTTGATGCTCATTCTTTACAATGGGAATGTAGATTCACAAAATATGGCCAATCCTGCCTAAAGTTTAACAAATAAAACATGAATAGGTAGGATACTTGAGATTGAAACTGGAAATAGTCTGGGCAATTTTTCATAGTGAAGGTCAGTCAAAAAACATAGCAAAAGTCATCACCAAGCACTTGGAAACATAAATGTTTCCACCATAGATCTCATTTTAAAGATCAGTTTTTGCTAATGGTTAGATCCATATTAAAAAGTCATAATATTGGTAAAATAATGCTTGATTTGGAGCAGCCCCTCTTAATTTGTTCATAGTCTCTCTGTTTAGAGCATGGATCAGGGTCTAATTGAGCTCCTTTTGCTTCCAATTGTGCGTTCCCAGTCATTTTTTTCTACAGGCAGCTTTCAGCCACATGCATAATTGTATCTGATTTCAGGAGTCTCAAAATCAGATCGTACTGACTCCACGAGATCCTTTGTTTTCCCGCTTGCCGAATATGACCCGTGAACCAAATTTTCTACAGATAATTGGTTTTTAAGACATTATTTTATGTAAGAGTACAATAAATTTTCATGTCCAAGTAAAATGTTATTTTAGAGCTAGAAAAAGCATTCATCCCAGAATCTGCTTTCCTGTAGGAAGACATCTTAATGTTTCTAGCATTATTAATTACAACGATATTGGACATGTAGTATTTGGAGGAGACGTGTGAAGAATAATTTTTAATAGTCCTCTGGATTAAACCTGTAGCTGGTTCCATCATCATAAAACCAATCACAAGACACACATTTAGAGAAGGAACATCTAGGCATATGGATTTGGGACATATGTCATTCTATAAAATTACTGTCAAAATACATGACAAGAATTACAAAAAAATGCACCAAAATAATATCAGAAAAAAAACCCAGTTATCCCTCCCCCGCCCCCCAGATCCCAGGCAGTCACTGTCGAACTTCCTGGCAACATCAAACAGCAGGAGCCAGCTAATGAGGCAAGTCATCCGTTATCATTGCAGCGCTTAGCCTGATTTAGTTATCTGAATCAAAATGACAGATTCAGGAGGAAGGCTCCTGGGAACTTGACTGAAAATGTTATGTTGATGTAACCAAGCATTGATCAGTCCAGAGGAGTGCTTCTTAGTCTCCACGCCAACAATAAAAAGAAACAAAAAATACTGGGTTAAAGGGCATGCTTTAGGAAAACGGATATTGGGCAAGATATTTTCTTTAAAAACAGCCTGAGTTAAACATTGAAATAAGCTCCATGCCCTGACCAGCTCAGGGCTTTTCAACACATAAGAGGTTTTATAAAGTAATTTCAGCTTGTCAGGAACAATTTTCCTCTTTCCCTTTAGGATTACTTATAACTTTAGCTTTTGCAACTATAACTCATGTTATTGGCAGCCTATTAACTTTATTCCTGTGTGAAAACTGAAGGAATTAACTCTTTCAGTCCATTTCTAATCCTCTACTGTCCCCCAAAGCCAGTAGTAGACAGCAGTTTTTAAAGTGCATTTGACATGCTAGGCATGAATTTAAGAGGATTGATAAAAGATGTACTAAAAGGAGTAAAAGAAAGGATCCAAATTACCTGAGAGGAATACATGCTGTTGACAAATAGCTCTGTATGCTGGCCCTGAGTTTGAGAAAGATTTTTGATCAGAAGGCTAGACAGATTTTTCTTGTTGTAAGAAAACTGTCAGCATTCAGAAAATAGCGCTGAAGCACATTAAAAGCCACGTATGATGAAGAAAGACTACTCTACAAGAGATAGAAGAGTTCAGTGTGTGAATCTTATTCTGTCGAAGATGACAAAACTGAAGATCCTTTATAAAAGAAAGGGATTTTTTTGTTGTTTGTTTTGGATGTATGTACAGGTTTTTGTTTTTTTTGTTTTTTTATTTTGATAGGGCCTGAGGAGAATAAAGAAGAGAAACCCACATGTGTCTTTCCATGTGATGTGTCTGGCTTATTTTATGCTAAACAGTGCAAATGTATAAGACATCATTAACTACTGCCTCAGACTCGTTTGAGTTGATTTGGGCATCACATTAGGATTTAACGATTTTCTAAACTGATCCAATTTAATGCTTTTTAAAAACCCTACTTTTTTGGTCTTTCAAGCACCCACTCTACATCTCCAAAGCGAAGTACTCAGCTGTATAAATGAATTAAATAAGGGCCTGCAGTAAGCCAAAATCCTAATTTTAACCACATGCTGCAAAGTAAGAGAATTTATCTGTTTCATCCAAGTTTTTTTTTTAACCTCTTAAATAAAGACTGTGCTTTGTTGGTGATTTTTCTTTGAACATAATTCAGTAATTTTGGATGCATGTATATAAAATAGTAAGCAGTTTATTGTAATTAATCTATTATCACATTTTTGTATGATACCCTCTACCTCAGATACTCATACGCCCTGGATTTCTCATACTTAGCCAAAAAGCAAGGATCTCAAGTCCTCCTCTGAAAATTCCTAAAAGTATTCCAACTTTTGGGCACATAGCAGTTCCGTGAGTGTTCTGCTTGAAGACAGACATGGGATCAGATAGCCAAGTTATGTTGCTCCATGTCCTGCCCTGAGCACAGGCATTCTTGTGGTGGGCTGTACTGGCTTCCGAAACACCATTCCTAGCTGTCAACAGCACATACATGAGACAGGATAGAGCCGGGTGTCTTGCGGTGAGCACATCTGAAGGAAGAACTGATAAATCCTGTTGGGTAGTCTGTTAGAGTCCTGGTCATCTCCTATCATGCCCATGATGTTCTTAGTTTAATCAATCTCTCTCTCTCTCCCTCTCTCTCTCTCTCTCTCTCTCTCTCTCCCTCCGTCTCTTTCCTCTAGCCTGTTTTGACTTTCTCCTTTCCTTTCCTCTTTCCTTTTCTTTCCTTTTTCTCGTATCTCTTTCTCAAAACTTCCCTTTTATTGTCTTTCTTAGGTTCAACCAAATCCATTATTTTCTTATCTTAATAGAACACTGATAAATAAGCCTTGGTACAGAAAATGAATTAGAATAAATAATACATTTTTCACAATTTAAGAGGTTCTGGATTTTCATATATGATTATAACAGAAAAAGTACAGGGCCAGGGATTTAGCTCAGTGGCATAAATGCCTGCCTGGCAAGCATAAGGTTATGCATTCAATCCTAGGTACCAAAAGAAAAAAATAAAAAAGAACATATTTCACTAAATTTTTCTAAATAGTGTTTTCTTAAATTGTTGGTACAACTTAGATATACATAATGATCAGCTTCATCATAGGATACTTGAATCTTTTGTGATATATCTTGATTCCTTATTTCTTATCCATTCCCCTCTCCTCTACTCAGCTCCTCTTCTCCTTTGTTTAAAAAGCTTTGTTTCCATTTCATCATTTTTTTCTCATTTTTCTTTTCCATTTCTGTCCCCTCCAATTCCTCTTTCCTTTTGAATAATTTCTTATTTTACAATATCTATTTTACATTTTTTGCTCTTATTCACACTTTCAGTTTTTCACACTAGTGAGACAATGTGATATTTGCACATGTGTTTGATTTATTTCACTTAAGAATATGATCTCAGCTTATATCCATTGAGCTATAAATGGCTTGTTTATCCTTCCTTAGAGCTAAGTAGTACTCCATTGCATTAAAAACCCAAGTCTTTCTTTTTTTATTATTTAAAGAGAAAAAAACAGAAAAAAGGTAGAAATATTACAGAATTTCAAAAAAAAAAGGATAAACATAAGAGATCATTGGTTGATAAATTACATATTGTCCTTTTAGAAATAGCTGTTCAAGTTACAAAATTAGAGCATACAAAGCAGACATTCAAGCAATGAGACTGCAAACAGATCTGTTCAACAATCCAACAAGAACTTTGAAGTATGGTTATCAATTCTACACACTTAAATATTCATGCAGTTATATCTTTGATAGCACTTCCTATTTCCTCTCTTTTTTACAATACCAATTACACATTCTGGGTTTTATTACTTTTACAGTTCTTATTACTTTTTACACTAGAGAAACAATGTGATATTTATAAATATGATTCTTATTTATTTCACTAATTAGGATAGTCTCAAGTTGTCTCCATTAACTTATGAAGGCCTCAAGATGATCATTTTTTATAGCTGAGTAATATTCTATTGTGTAAAAATACCACATCTTCTTCATCCACTCTGCAGTTGATGGGCATCTTGGTAGTATCCAAGATTTAGCTATTAAAAATTGTGCTGCTACAAACATGGTTGCACATATGTCACTGTGATATGAACTTGTCAGTTCTTCTAGGAAAATACCCAGGAGGGGAATAGCTGGATTGAATGGAACGTCCAATCCTAGTCTTCTGAGAATTCTCCATATGGATTTCCATAGTGGTTGCACCAGTCTACATTCCCACCAACAGGGGAGCAGTGTTCCTTTTTCCCCACAGCCTCACCAACATTTGTTATCAGTTGATTTCTTGATGACAGCTATTCTATCTGGAGTGAGGTGAAAACTCAATGTTGTTTTGCATTTCTCGAATGACCAGTGATGGTGAACATTTCTTCATGTACTTAGTTGCCATTTTTATAAGTTTCTCTGAGAACTGTGTGTTAATTTCAGATGCCCATTTTGGGAGAGGGTCTTTGAAGTTGGGGACCTTGGTGTTTTTCAATTCTTTATATGTTATGGATATAAGTACTTTGTCTGAGGGGTTGCTGGCTAAAATTCTTTCCTACTCTGTTGGTTTCCTTTTCACTCTGTTGGTGATTTCCTTTGAAGTGCAGAAACTTTTCAATAATATGAGATCCCAGTTGTTGATTCTTTGAAGTGTTTCCCATGCATTTTGTGTTATGTTCATGAATTCTCTGCCTATCCCTATGTCTCCAAGACTTCTACCTACCTTGTCTTCCAGTAGATTTAGTGTTTCTGTTTTAATATTTAAGTCTTTGGTCTATTTAGACTTTAGTTTTGTGCATTTTGATATGTATGGATCTATTTTCAGTCTTCGGCATGTGGAGAGCCAATTGTTCCAACACCATTTATTAAAGAGGCTATCCTTCTTCCAATGAACATGTTTAGTCCCTTTGTCAAATATCAGGTGACTGAGTGTCTTTGTAGTTGTTCTTGCATCTTCTAATCTGTTCCATTGATCCTCAGGTCTATTTTTCAATCAGTACTGATTTTATCACCATAGCTTTGTAGCATAGATTCAAGTCAGGAATTGAGATGCCTCCTGCCTTGCCTTTGTTGCCAAGAATTGGCTTTGCTATTCTAGGTTTCTTCTGTTTCCAAATGAATTTTAGGAGTGTTTTCTCTAACTCTGTGAGCTATGTCAATGATATTTTGATTGGGATTGCTTTAAATCTATATAACAGTTTGGGGAATATGGCCATTTTCACAATGTTGGTTCTTCCTAGCCTAGAGCAAGGAATATTCTTCCATTTTCTAATATCCTCTTTAATCTTCTTTTTCAGTGTAGTATAATTTTCACCATATAGGTATTTTACATTTTTAGTTAGGTTGATTCCTAAATATTTCATTTTTTAGATGTTATTGTAAAGAGGGATATTTCCATAATTTCTCTCTCAGTGAGTTTTTTGTGTACAGGAATGTTATCAATTTTTGAGCATTCACTTTGTATCCAGCTACATTGCTGAATTTGTTTATTACCTCTAGTAGTCTTTTAATGGAGTTTTTTGGGTCTTCTATATAGAGAATCATGTCATCTGCAAATAGTGGTAATTTAACTTCTTCCTTTCTTATCTTTATTCCTTTTAGTTCTCTCTCTTGTCTGATTGCCCTGGCTAGTGTTGCCAGAACTATATTGAAAAGGAGTGGTGATAATGGGCATCCTTGTCTTGTTCATGATTTTAAAGTGAAAGCTTTTAGTTTTCATGCATTAATATAATGTTGGCTGTTGGTTTGTCATAGATGGCCTTTATAAGGTTGAGGTAGACACCACGTATTCCAAGTTTCTGAAGGGTTTTTATCATGAACATGTTTTGGACTTTGTCGAAAGCTTTTTCTGCATCTATTGAGATGACCATGTGGTTTTTGGTTTTGGCTCAGTTGATGTGGTGTATTACATTTATTGATTTGTGTATGTTAAACCATCCTTGCATTCCTGGAATAAACCCCACTTGGGCATGATGTATAATCTTCTTAATGATTTGCTGCATTCTATTTGCCAGTATTTTACTGAGAATCTTTGCATCAATGTTCTTTAGTGAGATTAGACTATAGTTCTCCTTTTTGTCTGGATCTTTTTCTGATTTTCATATCAGAGTAATACTTGCCTCCAGGAATGATTTAAAAAAGGAGGATTGCTTTCTTATCAATTTTGTTGAAGAGTTTAAGGAGTATTGTCATCAAATCTTTTCTAAATTTCTTGTAGAATTCAGTTGTGAATCTATCAGGACCTGGGCTCTTCTTTGTTGGTAAGTTTTTAATTATGTTTTAATTTTTTAATGTTTTAATTTCAGTAGCTGATATTGGGTTATTCAAAATTGTTATATCTTCTTGGTTGAGCTTTGGTAGTTCATATGTTTCTAGAAATCTGTCCATTTCCTCTGTGTTTTCCACTCTTTGTGGGTACAGATTTTCAAAGTAGGTATTCATGATCTTTTGAATTTCCATGGGATCTGTAGTAATTTTCCTCTTTTTAGTCCTTATTGCATGAATTTAGGGTTTTTCTTTCTTTTTCTTTATAAGGTTAGCTAGAGGTTTGTCAATTTTGTTTATTCTCTCAAAAAAAACTAGCTTTTTGATTCATTAATTCTTTATATTTTTTTAGTTTCAGTTACATTAATTTCTGCTCTAATCTTTACAATTTCCTCTTTTCTATGAGCTTTGGGTTTATCTTGCTCTTCTTTTTCTAGAAACTTGAGATGAAGCAATAGGTTGTTTATTTGTGCTCATTCTGTTTTCTTGATATGACAGCTTATTGCTATATATTTCCCTCTTAAATCCACTGATTTCATCTCACAGATTTCAGTATGTTGTTTCTGTATTTTCATTTAATTGTAGGCATTGCTTTATTTTTTGTTTAATTTCATCTGTAGCCCAGTGGTTGTTCAAAAGGCTGTTATTTAATTTCCATGTATTTGTGCAGGTTTCACAATTTCTTTTGCCATTAATTTTCAATTTCAGTGTGTTATTGTCAGATATTAGGCATAGGATAATTTCAATACTTTTGCATTTACTTAAGAATGTTTGAGGGTATAGTGTATGGTCTATTTTGGAGAATGTCCCATGTCCAGCTGAGAAGGGTGTGTATTCTGATGTGGTTGGTTGGAACACTCTGTAAACATCTACTAATTCCAACTGCTCACAGGTATGATTCAGTTCTATTATTTCTTCATTGACATTTTGTCTAGTTGATCTATCTCTTTGTAACAATGGGTATTAAAGTCCCCTGTTACAACTGTGTTCTTTTGTATTTGGTTTTCCATGTCCATTTTTATTTGTCTTATATAGTTGGGTGTTCTGTTTTTGGCACATATATATTTATAATTGTTTGTTCTTCCTCTTGAATTTTTCTACTAATGAATATGTAGTGACCTTATTTATCTCTTTTAATCATTTTAGGTTAGAAGTTCACATTGTCTGAAAATAGAATAGTTACCCCTGCTTTTTTCTGGGTTCATGTTACACAGAATAGTGTTTTCCATCCTTTGACTTTTAATCTATAAGTTTCATTTTGAGTCAGATGTCTTTGTTATATACAGAATATTGTGGGATCATGTGTCTTGATCCATTCTGTAAGTCTATTTCTTTTTATAGGTGAGTCAAGGCCATTTACATTTATGGATATCACTGATATGTACTACCTTGACTTTGCCATGCTATGCTCCAGTTGTTTGTTTTCTGCTTTTCTCCTTATTTAGTTGCTTATCCTACCTGGTGGTTTCTTTCTGTTGTTGTTTTGGGGATTGTGGTTGTTTTTAATCTCTGTGTAATTATGTCTTTCAGTACTCTTTCTAGGGTTGGTTTGGTGGACATGAATTTCTTCAGTTATTCTTTGTCATGGAAGTATATTTTTTCACCTTTAAATTTGAATTTTCATTCAAATTTTGCTGGGTACATCAGTCTGGGTTGAAAGTTGTTTTCTTTCAGGGCTTGAAATACCTCACTCCAAGCTCTTCTTGACTTGGGGGTTTGTGCTGAAAAGTCTACTGTGAATCTAATGGGCTTTCCTTAGTAGGTGAGTTGTGTCTTTTCTCTAACAGCTTTTAGTATTCTGTTTTTATGCTGCATGTCTGAGATCTTAATTATTATATGTCTGGGTGTGGATTTATGTTGATTGTGAGTGTTTGGTGTTCTATATGCCTCACTTATCTGCATATCAGATTCTTTCCCCATGTTTGGGAAATTTTCTATTACTTCTATGAATACTTTGGCTATGTGGTTTGCATTGACTCCTGCCTCTTTGCTGATGCCTATTAATCTTATATATTTTCTTTTGGCATCATCTTGAAGCTGTTGGATTGTCACTTAATGCTGCTTTGTTATTTTTAAAAATCCTATCCTTTCATGATCACTAATTGTGATCCTGTCCTCAAGGTTCAAAATCCTATCTTCAGCTTCATTTAAGCGGTTTTTCCAGCTTTGAATAGAATTTTTTGTTTCTTGGATGCCTCTTTGAGTTTGTTTCATGAATTCTACATGTTTTCTATGTTGTTCATTCAAGGTTTCAATCAATTTCCCATCTTCCTGTACTTTTATCTCGATTTCTTCTTTAGCTGCGCTCAGCAACTCCTTTACTATGGTTGTTATTTCTGTCTTTATGTGGAAGAGTACTTCTAATTTGATTTCCTCTATAGCCTCATAGAGTTGTGTTTTTTATTTCTCTTGCTATCTTTTCAGAGATTCCCGGTGTGTTACTTTTGGGATCCTCCATTTCAATATCTCCTGTGCTTGCTTCTGGTGGACTAGATGTTTAAGACTGCATTTTGCTTTTTCGTTTTGCAATTTTCACTCTGCTTGAGGTTTTCTTCGTGTAGGAGGGGGTCATCCACACTCTTTTCAGTCTCACCAAGGTCTTACAGTTAGTTGGAGGGGGCTTTACTACTGGCCCTATTTACCCACTGTACACCTCTATGTTAGGGGCATACTCACCTCACTGGCACAGTTAATCCGCTGTAGTCCAAGGTTCGCCACCTGGGAGCTAAGTTCCAAGTTTTTTCCATGCACTTGTATTTCTCTAGAGTGCTGGGTCTGGCCCCAAAGCTAGAATCTGGGTCCCGCTCACTGCTTGGCATTCACTGGGCATGGCCCAGTTGGACCCCATTCCTGTGTGTGGCCCAGGGTGGTCTTGGATGCAGAGCGTAGTATTACCACCTGAGTGCAGGCTCAAAGTCCCTTTCTGTGCACTGGGATTCACTTCTCAGAAGAAGTGCAAATGGCAAATAAATATATGAAAAATGCAAATTAATTAGAGATGCAAATTAACAGTGAAATTCCATCTTACTCCAGAAAGATTGGCTATTATCAAGAAAGCCATCAAAAGCAAACATGGTGGGGCTGTAGAGAAAAAGGGAACATTCTCTACTGTTGGTGGGAGTGTAGACTAGGGTAACTAGTGGTTTAGAGGGAAAACAGACCACCACAAGTTATAAGATTTCAAAATCCTTTCCAGGTGTCTCCATCTGCGAGACTCAAGTGCTATGTACTCTGTGGATTTAACCACATTTCAAGTGATGACTTTTTGTCAAAGAGAAAAGGGGTAGGGACATATTGCTGGAGGTAGGATGAGTCAAAGATGAACAACATATGTACTTGTGTTGCTTTAATGGAAAAGAAGATTTTATTTAGTGAAGACTGATCATATATTGCAGTCTACAAAAAATGCCAAAATGTTATTAACACTTTTCCAGAGACAGAGTGGTGATTAATTAATTCTTAAGTTTTGGTAACAGATCCCAGAAGGAAATTGTTAGGTTTTTTGTTCAGAGTTCCCTCTTTTCTAGAAGAAATATTTTCAATGAAGTCAACTGAATTTATAGTCATGGTTTATAGCTGTGCAGACACAATTTAAAGTAGTTAGTCATACTATATTGTCACACTCTCAAAGGACAATGAGTTATACCTGTGAAATTTTTGGATTTAGTGACATTTTTTTATTCATTCAGGTTATGTGAGAATATAGAAATCCTATTTTATAACAACATAAAAACTGAATGGAACTGAGGAGAACTTAGTAAATTAAACACTTGAAATGTTCCTATTTGTCTCTTTTATCTGTGGTACAACAAAGAGATATTTGAAGTTATTTCTGAATGTATTTTCTGATACCTTCCAGACATGCTAAACATAGTCAGTATTCTTTGTAAAAGAATGCATACAGTTGGTTCAACACCTAACTTCGTGTTTGACTGCTTCTATATACTGCTCAGTTAGACACCTCTTGCTGGACTCTAGCCCCTCCTTGTAAAAAAGAAACATTTGTCTTTCTCAGATTGTACTCATGTTTGTTAACTCCTCAGATTCAAACTAAGGGAACATGTTTTGTATTCAGTATTCTAAAAGGGGGAAGGAAAAACATCCTGACAGATTATTTTTCCTTAGAGGATTTCAGTTTAAGCTATTATGTAAAAAGAATACTAAATTAATGAAAACTGAGAAGCAAGAAATATTCCTTCTGGTCTCTGAACACTGACCATGACACGTGATAGTGTGTGGTGTTATGTAAACTCTTCAAATCCCCAAAGAATTGCAAAAACTTCAAGCCAGCAATGTATTACTTTTTATACTGTATGAATGTCATTTTAATTATCCAAACTTAATGGGTGTCTACTGAGAAACGCCATTTTCAAGCTTCCTTTTATCCTCCTGGGTGAATGAAGTAAAAACACAGGGAAGCTTTAAAACATAGTGTGCAGCAATCTGAAGAAACAAAATTCTACTGCTTTGTCTATGTGTATGTTACATATGCACAATGATTTTATTTATATGTGAATGCTTATGAAGCCTCAATCCCAGATATGTAACCCTTGATTGTTTACTCCTGAAGTATTACCTAGCATTTAGAATGTGCCATCATTTAACAACCCTGGCTGATAGTTTTCAGGTTGTATAATGAAGGTGATCATTTGATGGTGGTTAGCAGAGCATGAATTGAGCATACTTTTAGGGCCTGTGTTCCTAAGAAAATGATGCTTACCCCAATTAGCTTTCATTCTCTGCTTACCTGGATGTAATATATTTAATTAAACTTCTTTAACTCTAATTATAACTCTTTTTTTAATTAAACTGTTAACTCTCTCAAAACTAGATTTTTTGGTACCTAGAGACAAAGAAAGCAAGTCTTGTTTCTAATTCCTGCCTTCAAAAACATCTAACTCCCACTTTTTGTAACCTATCAAAATATTTTATACCTTTTAATAATATTTAATGTTGAGATGGTGCTATTAATAATATGCCACCATATATTTTATAGTACCAAGTTAATAATGTAAAGTGTTTCAAACAGTTCAAGACACATATAGCTAACACATACTGATAAAATCTCAGTTACATGCACTATTAAGTGGTGTAAAATAAGAATCAATAAAAAGCATATGATTATGAGATTGTGCCTTTACTTTTTCTGAGAATAGCAAAACTTTCTTCCTCTCAAAGTAGTTTGATAGAGAAACTATATGTGACACAGTATATGCATATGTGATAAAGTATATGTATATGTGATACAGTGAACACTGCAACATTAAACAGAAGATGGACCATGGTGTAGTGTTCTGGATCTTAATATTGCTGGTATGATCTACTTTTCACTTTCTATATCAGATATTCTTATGAACACTGTAACCTCAGCATTTGAAATATCAGAATTTAAAATGGTCACTATATATTGCTTTAGTTTGAGTCTTAACTATCCCCCCAAAGGTCCATGAGGCCACCACCCAGTGGCATTATTTGGTGTCACTGAGCCTTTCAGTAGATGCAGTCCACTAGGAGGAGGTTGGATCTGTGCTGTCCTGTGAGTGATGTGAACACGAGATCCCAGATTCTTCCTGTCTTTTCTCAGCGTCCAAGGTATAAACAAGTATTTTCTGCCGCATATTCTCTCTATAATGTACTGTGCTGCTACAGACCCAGAGAAAGAAGATCACGAGATTATAGACTGAAACCTCTTAAGACACGAGTGGGAAAATACAATCTTCTTAAGCTGATTATCTCAGCTATTTTGTTATAGCTTATAAAAGTGACTAACACCTTTAAGTAGAAGAATGTAAAACTTAGGGATGAATACAGTGAGAATTATTTTAAAATAACTTATTTCACTGATGAAACTAGCAAAAATATGCTACAGCTAAATTCCATTTTGTTTTTTCAAACTTGGGATCGAACTCATGACCCAATGTTTACCAGGCAGGCGCTTGAACCGCTAAAATAAATCCCTGACCTAAAATGCAACTTTTAAGTTAAATAAATATGTCACCAAATAAGATGGGTAAAATGCAAGAAATGTTTAATTAAGTGTGGAAAATTGTGGTTACTTTATATTGTCCAAGAAGTGGATCTTCTAATAAAACCTACGATAAATTATTCTTCATGGCATATGTCTTTATCTCAGCTAAAGAGAAAGTCAGTTACCTAATCTGAAACTTGGAGCCTTCCTGTCTCACATAATAAAGGTGAAAAGCTAATGAAAGTTTAGGAAAATCACTGCCTGGGTACAAACTTCCACTAAAATACACAGAGACAGTAATAAAATTATAGATCAGTTTTTCTCCCATACCCTTCCCTACCAAAAAACTGTACAGTAACAGTGAAGAAACCTGAAGGAAAAGTAAGCTACAGGATCAATGTAGGAAAAATACTTTAAATACCACTGACAAACAGAGAAAAGAAAACCAGGACACTAGAGGAAACAGCCACCACAGTGGCTGTAGGATAACAGGATGACGGATGGATACCTAAAAACATAAACATTAGCTATAGCCTAATTCCTAGTTAGACTAATGTAAAACCTGATATTTTGACTCAGTTCCTAAGTCGATTACATTTCACAAGGTCCTCCCTTCAAAACAGTATTATGATGTGTGCTAAGAGACAAAACTACTATAAAGGAAATTTACTAAAAAGTGAACAACAGCCTGCCAAAAGCTATCATAGATAAATAGCAACATGTGAGAACATCAGATGAATTATCACAGATAAGCATTATGATGAGTAACAACCAGTGCCAGTTTAAGTGGCCAGAGGATAGTCAGACAGTTAATCAAACAATGTTGTTGGTGTTTCTATGAGTGTTTTTTTAATGAGATTAAAAATTAAGTTGACATTTAAATGAATTAACTTGCCCTGTATAGTGTGGGTGGACCTCTCCAACCAGTTGAAGACCTAGTGTTCTTTGGAGAACTTTAGTATACCCTTTCTTCATGGACTGTTAGTCCTATTAACCAAATATGAACCTTCCAATGACATTCTTTTTGTTTAAAATCAAGTTCTTTGTAATTACATGGAAGCATTATTTCTACCTAATTGGTATTTCTTCCTACTTAGCTTCTGATGATCTCAGTCTTCATTCTATGCCCTTTTACCAGTGTTAATCTACCTGTGCTTCCCCAAGTAAACCTGGTCATTTTATTAACTTTGTCAACCAGAAAATGTTTGATATTTATTGTATACTATTTGAATGGCAGTGTATTTGTAATATCAGTATATCTAGGGAAATCAAGAAAAATCTGATTCATAAAGAGTTTTAGAAATATATGTTATGAACTCAAAAGTCAGAAAAACTATTACTGTAGAAAACTAAAAGTTTACATAAAATTCAAACTTTTTTAAACTTCATAGACAAGCCTGAAAGGCAGTAACAGTAATCTCTAAGGTGGTGCCAGGGAGAGAGAAAATCTAAAACTGATAGCTGTTAATAAATACTACTTTGGGGACACTTGCCAATCACTATAATTGAAAGGACTTGGGAATAAAGGGTTATAAAATGCAGGACAAAGGTTTCCAGAAAATTTAAACAGCAAAGTGTAATGGAGATTTTCACATGATGTTTGAGTATGTGAATAGTGATGTATGTGGTGAAAGTCTAAACTGAAAAAAAAAAAAAGCTATCATTAGGGATGGAAGATTAAAAAAAACTCTAGATTTCAGCCTGGGTGCTAAAAAAGGAAAAATTTGCTTCCCAAACTTTTATAAATATTCCTACTCAGTTTTAGTTCCCCACTAGTAATTGAACCTATAACATAAGCAAGTAGCTAGAATGCTGTTTCTTTTGGATGTCTGCAAATAAATGTAAAAACATTTCCACTGTATTTGCAAAAATAAAGCTCTGAGGAACTTATAGTCTCAGCATGCACAAACACTAATGAGGTTAAGTAATAGCTTATAGCACAATTATTTGTGTCAGAAATGAGTAATCATCTCAGATAAAGATTATGTAAAAAGATATTTAATATAAAATAAATCAGGTGGAATTGAATTTTAAAAAGAAACTATCAAGTATTCAGGAAGGTGTAAAATAAATTTAAAAGTATTTATGAAATGATAAATCAGCATTTCTGAAATTGTAGTATTAAGTTGGTTTACACAGAAAAAGACATAGCTGAAAATAAAATGAGTAAGCTAGAAATTAAAGCTAAAAAAATCACTAAAAGTGTAAATATAAAGAAAAACAGATGTAATACAATAGAAGGGATAAAAGGCACTTGGAAAAGAATGGGAAAATTCTCTGTCTATAATAGAACTTCTAACCTAGAATAATACAGGTCTATTAAGCAGAAGCCATTTTTGTAAAGAGAACAGCTGAATCTTACTGATAGAAAATACAGGTCTTTAGGTATCATACTCTTGTAAAACTACTAGAAATCTCATAGTACACAAAGATGTAATTCAAAGATAAGGGGAGAAAATTGATTACTTATAAAGCAAATTAAACTGATAGTGAAATTCTCCATGGTAGTAAGGGACCATGTAAGAACTATACACTCAGAAACCTGGAAGATAATTTAGTTATTCATTAATACAGATAAATTCATCATTAGACAAATAAAATTTATAAAATTTATTTGGAGGACTGTGTGGCAATATTACATAAATCTAAACATAATCTAACCTGATGGAACAGCAATGTTATTCTTACTATATAGTTGACAGTATTTTCACATATATAATACCAAAAGATATGTGCAAGAAGTTAATAGCAGCATTAAGTTTATGCACAATATTAATTGCAAACAGCTTTAAATTTGATAAATTATGGAACAGTATGTTACAACATTCTATAAGGTAAGTTAATTTTTCTATAATTCATGTGATTTATCTCAAATAGATTAATAAAAGAAATAATTTATAACAAACTAATGTAAAATATATGAATTTCAAAGGATGCAAAATTATTTCTGGTTATCTCTGAAGAAAAAGGAAGTAAATAGTTGAAGTAGGAGGAACAGAATGTTCTGGGGTGCCAGTAATATTTCTTTTCTTTATTTGAATAGTGATTGCGCAATATATACTTTGTGAAAAGTCATCAAATTGCACACTGAGGTTCTGCACACTTCTGTAAAATATAAATGACTTCCACACTTTTATTCTTAAAACAGAAAAGGATAAAAAGAAGCATTTAGGAAGCAAAAAAAAAAAAAAGGCATTGACAAGATACTCAGCTTTGTTAACAGGAAAATAATAATAGAAGTATATTTTATTTAATGCCGAACAGTGCCATGAATTAGTAAAAACTAACAAGAAAGACAAGAGTGGGAAAATAAATCAATGTCTTAATTACTTTTCTTATTGCTGAGACAATATACCTGATATCCAAAGTTATGGAAGGAAAAGTTTATTTAGCTGGTAGTTAAGAGGTTTCAGTTCTTAATCAGCTGGCTCAAAGGCAGATGGATGGAAAAAAAGAATAATTCACAATGTAGCAAAGCAATGAGAGACCCTAGCAGTGTCTGCCTGCCCTTTTCATACTTTATCTAGGCTACTAAACCAATCTGTGGACTGATTTAGTAATCACACACCCTTAATTCTAGCATTGCACCATGAATCAATCACACTCTAGATTCATCTACCTCTGAAAAAGCTCCATTTATAACCACATGAGGCTTTTGGGGGACAGCTAAACACAAGCCATAGCAAAGAGAAAATTTATCCTTTTAGCAAATTATTATTAAGCGTTCAGGAAATAAGCATGGTCTATGAGTATAGGATGTAGCAGTAACCATTCCAAGGATAGTCAACCCACCTCTATATACCCATCACTAATATAAAACCATATACTGCTTGAAATCATGTACTGTTCTTCTTTCTTCTGTTGAAAAACAATCAAAATTTTCTCCTTACTAATTCAGTGACCCATGCAGAATTCTAAGATAGGCATCATAACTGTTTTGTGCTGTTAACCATAGACTAGTTAATAAAAGTTTATTTGGCTCACGTTCTGGAGGCCAGGTAGTCCATGACTGAGGGGTTTCATCGAATGCCCTACTTGTTGCATTATGACATAGAAAAAGGCAACACCTTGACAAGGAGTTAAGAGCCTGAATTTATTCTTTACAAGGATTTCACTCTTGGATAATAAACCCACTTCCTTGATCTATCACTAAGGCAGAAGCCTTATGATTATAGCAACTTTTAAAGGACCCACCTCTCAACACTATAATATTGGAGAACAGGTTTCCAGTGCATGAACTTTGAAGGGCGTAGTCAAATGATTGCTGAAGGTAATATTGTAACTATTTTACAGTGGAGAAAATGGGCTCAAAAATTTATGGTATTTTCCTAAGTTTAACTAGTTGTCAAGCAGTGGACTGGGTTTGAACCTAAGTTTTACTGGTTGATTTAATCATTCAGATTAGAAATTATTGAATAATTCTATGTCACCTACACACTGCCATAAATATATGTATGTAATATACATATTGATGCTATGCTGTTTCTTAAATTGCATAACAAATATTCATTGTAAAATCTTTATGAGCTGTGCTTATATGTATAAGTGCATACACACATAAAATCTTTCAATTAAGAGATCACTTATGAAACATTAATATAAATATAATATTTTAAAATATAAAATTCAGATGTCACAAATTTGTAATCATAGGACATGAGCCACAGATACTGTATTCCAAAATAATGCAATTAAATATGAAATAGAAATATTATTTCAAATGATATACAAATGTTAGTCTTGAAAATGTCACTGACTTATTAGTTCTGGAAAATAAAGAATGTTATGTTTGACATTGCATAGTAAGCTGATGGTTTGAGAAAATAGGCAAATAAACATTGCTTTGTATGTGAACATAGGATCCAAAATCCCAATGGGTATCAGAATCAAATGATTAATTACTAAAAATTCAAACTGATGTAGCCCAACCTAGAATTCCTGATTGATATCTTTTCTAGAATGGAGCCCAAAATTGTGAATTTCTAACAAGTTTATTGATTGTGGTGGACCATAGACCATAGTTTGAGGGATATAGCTTTGTAAAGTTATAAATGATTTTGAAAGTTTATTAAGTAATATACAGTTATTATCTTTCATTGAGAAAAACAACCCATTTTATATTCAAATGAGTAATCTCAGATCAGAAGTTCTCTTGACAAGGTCAGAAAGAAACTTTTATTTATATGCTTTTGAATGTCTCTATCTTCCCTTTGAATATTGTCTTCCTTTTTATTTGATGTCATACTGCTCTTTTAATTTATTTCTGTCAGATATCTTTAGATACAATCCCATGAATCCTTATTTCTTTCTTAGAACCTCTCTTTTTTACTGTTAAAGGGTTTCAGAAACTCTAGTTCATTCTCATGACACAAATTAGATTTCCATAAAAATAAATTCAAAATCTTTATTTTCTATCACAGTTTTGAAATTTAGACTAAAAATGTGAACTTTTTTTTCTAAAGATCAGTATTTAGAGGTCTACAAATATGTTGCTGTCAAAATGCACAAAATAGATTGCTGTCTCTCACAAACATCATATCAGCATCCCTATAGTTTACTATCTTCTTGCTCTTTTGCCCTAATATTTCTTCCTTTAGTAAATCCCATCATATCTACTCATGTCAGTTCTCAGAGTATCATTTATGATGCTTCCTTTTACAGGTACTCTACTTCATTTGGACTAATTCACCATTTCTAGAGTTCTTGAATCCATATATTTTGCTTTATCCTCATGTAATTTCCTACCTCATCATAATTTACAGAGAATATTCTAACTCTTCTTTTATGATGTTTTCTTTTAACCCATTCTCTAGAATGGAAGGAGAGACTCAGCAATTAAACTTGAAAATTATCATATTTAAACTTTAGTAAAATTATTACTTCTGCTTATAAGTAGCAGAAGTCCATGTAGTTAAGCTAGAGTAAGCAATATATTCTATTTTTAAGGCTGCTTCACACAGTGCTCATGGACCACACTGGTATCTAGTGACACACTGATATTCAAATATTGCACTGAGGAAGCCATGCAGGTCCTGAGAAAAGAAACAAGCCAACTCGACCTGCTTGTGAGCTGGCACAAGCTATGTGGGGTCCCGGAAGAGAAACAAGTGAATTCACTCTTGCTGTGAATAGGCAGAAGCCATGCAGAGCCCAGGAGGAGAAACAAGCTAATTTGCCTTTGCCATGAGTTGACAGAAGCCATACTGGGTCTGGGAAGAGTAACGAGAAATCATTTCATCCTTCCTGTGAGTCCATGAAAGCCATTGGGTCACAGGAGGAGAAATAAGCCAATTCATCCTTCCCATGAGTCATAGGATGCAATACTGGGCCTGGGAGGAGTAACAAGAACCAATTTTTCCCTTCTGGAGAGCCAATTAACGCATGGGTTGGGAGACGAGAACACTGCCCCACTTCAGCAACCAGCTGATTCAGAAGACAGGCTGAGTTGATAGCAACTTAGATACCAAAACAATTTAATGCTTGTATCCTTTGATTGGCTTTAAAAGCCAAAGGCTGGTAATTTGAACATCTGCTAAGAGAATAAAAATATGCAAAATAGAAAATATGGGCGATTTCCTTCTGTCTTGTTTTTGAAATTCAGTATTGTTCTCACCATTTTGTTTTGCTACATTTTACTGTTTTGTTTTATTCAATGTTCTGTTTTAGTTTATTTCATTCTGTTCTGTTTTGTTTGATTTTATTATATCTGATGGTGTGGGCAACAATTTTGAAGATAACAAGAGGCATTGTGGTAGCCATTGTTGCTTTCCTATCATCCTGTTTTGAAATTCTGTATCATTTTCACTGTTTTATTTTGATTGCTTTTATTCTATTTTATTTTATTTGTTTTGTTTTGTTTTATTATCTTTAAAGTATGCTTTCATTCTTTTGTTCTGGTTAGTTTTATTATGTTTTTTTCTGTTTGATTTTATTATGTCTTATGGTATGGACAGTTATTTTGAAGAATACAAGAGACATTAAATTAACCATTGTTGATTTCCTATTATTTTTTTTTGAAGTCCTGTATCATTTTCATTTTTCTCTTCTGATTAGCTTTATTCTGTTTTGTTTTGTTTGATTTTATTCTCTTGAAAATAAAAAAATGCACTTGGTGTAGCCTAACAGTTCCTTTTTTTTTCTGTTCCATGTGTAGTCTTTGCTTAATAACTATCAGAGCATACTTATCCAGTTACTGGGGGGTTAATTTTGACAATTATATTTAGGTATAATGTCAAATTTCCACAAGAGAGATTCTCAAAATCATTCTTAGTGAATGTGTGTGTGTAGTTCCTTCTTATAACCTCTCCTATTATATGTCTTCATGTAATTTATGACAATTAAGTTTTATTATAAATTTAAATATAAAATTTTAAAATTAAATCTATTTAAATGTAAAGAGCAAATGTAAAATAACATTAAGCTGTATACTGATGTAGGGTTGATCTAAAATGTCTTCCAAAGGTCTCATCAATTCTTAAGTGGAGTTTTTGGCAGATGGCAGGATCATGGGGATGACACACATCAGCGGTTTAATCCATTGATACCTTCACAGATGAATGCATTTTTAGGAGGTTGGGACTGATTGGAAGCAGGTCATGGAGGATGACTTGGAGGGGTTTATTCTTGTTCTTGGCGCTTCCTGTCTCTCTCTGCTTCCTACCTGCGACAGCCTGAAGAGATTTTCTCTGCCATGCCCTTCCAATCTGTCATTTTTGCCTTGGAATTACCAACTGTGGTTGAATGTTAGCCAAAATAAGCCAAATCAAACCTCTTTTAAATTCTGGATGTGGGATGTTTTATCTCAACAACAGGAAAACTGGCTAATACAGAAAATTGGTGCCAGAGAAGTAGTCACGGCAGTGATGATATGCAATCACATGGCTCAAAGCATTTAGAACTTGAGAAAGAAATTTTTTTAAAGTTCGTACAAATGGCTATAGAAGCTCAGTGTTGCTGTGGGTGGAGTTTGGTGGGTGATTATGGTCAAATCTCATAAGACCAGAACATTGATAGCAATATTTGCAATAAAAGCCTGGCTCATGAGATTTCAGGTGGGAATAGGAATCTACTAGGTAGTGGACAAGTGATCATGAATATTATATTTTAGCAATGAATTTGCCTATATTCTGTCGATATCCTAAGACTTTGTGAGGAGCTCATTGTAAAGGTCATATACTAACTGATCTTGGGAAGGTAATTTCAAAGTAGCCCAATGGTATTGCATACTTCTGACTGCATTAAGACCGAGATACAGAAAGAAGCAGGAGCAAAAATGCAGAGCTGAATATTTGAAAATGCTGCAGATTTCAAATATTCAGAAAGGAACATGTAAAGTTGGGGTCAAAGGTAATGTATTTTCTGAAAATATTAGCCTAAAACTAAGTCACTTACTTCTTATGGAGACAGTAAGAAAGATGTCTTGATGTCAACTCGGAAACTAGCGAGACCCCACCTCTTGCAAGCTAAATGTTATGAAAGGGTAAACATTTGAATAATTTGCTTTGAAGATAGAGTTACAGGGAAAATTGCTTACGGACGGCTGCCTGTGGAAGTTAATCCTCGAGTTCAGCCATCCAGCTCCCCAGAGTGTGATGTAGTCATAGTCCTAGAGGGCCAGGCTACTGCTCAAGTTGGTGGCTAACTTTTGCATTATCCACTAGGAGCCAGTTTTTCAGAAGTGCAGAATGCAAGACTCATTGGATGACAGAGGCTTCTCCTCTGTTTTCAGAAGAAAGTCTGAAAACCCAGGAAAAAACAGGTGACAGGGTCATAATGTATCCTAGAAGCCCCAGAAAAACAGTGTTGAAGCTGTAGGAGTGAAGAAGTCAGAGTTGCTCAAGGAAGTAGGAGGTGAAGGGTGTGAGAAACAACTGCTGAAGAAAACTGCAAGCAGTGAGCAGAACCAGCCCCAGAGAGAGAGAGACAGTGTGGCTTTTCACAGCAAGGCCACAGAGGCAGAGCTGCACAAGCCCTTTGGAACTCACATTTCACTGGAGGCTGATCCCCTGCATGGTGAACATGAATTTATAGGATTTCATGTTTGTCCTGTTCAGTTTTGGTTTTTCCTTTTTCCTGTTCCCTCCTGTCTCTCTATTCTTCTCTTTCAGTATGGGAACATTTACCCTGTGTTAGTGTACATTCTAAGTATTTAAAATATTTTTTTAACATGGGTACCTTAGTGTTTGCCTGACTTTCAGATGAGATTCCGCTCTTGGACCTCTTAGCAATGTTGGGGTTGTTAAGACTTTGACAACTCTTTAAGATGGACTCAGTATATTTTGCATAATGATATGGGTATGAGACTTTTGGAAACAAAGGGCAAAATATTTTGGTTTAAAGGTAAAACTTCCCCTCACATTATTCAGAATTGGGGCTTTTTGAATATGATTGGCATGTGTGTGCTATCCTATTCATCAGCAGATTAATCCAATGATGAGTTCCTAGATAGATGTGCTACTAGAGCATAAATCATGTGTGCAAGGAGGTCACTGAAAGTGTGACCTGGAAGGATCTGTACTTGTCTTTCGTCCCTGCTTCTCTTTCTGCTTCCTGGCTGCCCAGAGTTGAGAAGCTTACCTCTGCCATATGCCTCCATCACACCATTTATACCTTGGACTGAACTGTGAGGAAAAATAGAAATTTCCTCCTTTAAATTGAAGGTGTTACTTATTTTTTCCAAGCCATGAGACTATATCTCATGCATATGCAGTTAGAATTAACATCCTATTAACAGCTAACTTAATTTTTAGATTTTGAATTTCATCCAATTAGGAAAAAGATATTTTTTGATTCACCCAAAAAATCACATTTAGAATGAAAAATTATCAAAATTAAACTAGAAAATACTCAAGATGAAGATAAAATTTTAAAATAAAAAAACAGTAAGAAAAATATTTACTACAAAGGAACCAAAAATAAAAGCTGAATTATCCTTAACAAATATAGAGAATAGTCAAACAAGATATAAAGATGCTGAAAAAAATTTCAGTCAAGAAACATAATCTTAGCTAAGTATCACTCAACCTAGAAGTACATAAGATAGATATATTTTAGGCAAATAAAAAAATGAGATTCATTATAACTAGTTCGAAAATTGTACAGCAAGAAGAAAAATGATTAAAAGTGGGATCTGAGACAATAAAAGGAACAGTATTTTTTTTAAATTTTGTGATTATATGAAAGTAACACTAATTTTGTATTATGACAGGGATAATGACTAAATTGTAGAGCCAGTTTAATGAATAATACACTACATACAGCATTCTAATTTAAATAATTCTCATGAGTTTTTTCATGGATAGAAATAGAAAGAAAGACACATATTCACTCAATTATATCTTAATGTAAATAGGAAATAACTAAGTTGGCAAAAATATATTATAACATAGAGAAGGATAATAAATGAAGAAACCCTAAAGAAAAAATATAAAAACTAATTAAAACAATAACAACATGGAAAATCAGAAGGGAGATGAAATTTAAAAATAGGATGAAAGAAATAAAAATATTCACCAGCAAATCCCTTAATACAGTATTTTCAAAAGATCCCAAAATAAGTTGAGAAACTGACACTCTAGCAATATTGTATGTGATCTTTTAGAGGTAGTAAAATATCAAGTGGACCAAATAAATACATTTAATATGTATCTATACAATTTCTCCTTCTGTCTTCCAGACACACACACACACACACACACACACACACACACACACTCACACACGCACACACTGATTAGTGTATATTCCTTTTGGAACCATGGCAAATTCAACAATATTGATCACAATATAAACCATACAATGTGTTTGCCAAGTTATAAAGAGTCAAAGTATAAAAATATACTAGAATTGCATCATGAAACATCACACAAAATGTATGCTATTCAGCTATAGACATATCTGGGCTGGAGATTTAGCTCAGCGGCATAAACGCCTGCTTTACAAGCAGGCAGTCATGAGTTCGATCTCCGGTACCGATTAAAAAAAAATCAGCTATAGAAATATCTACAAATAAATAACCCTGCATATCTTTATTAGAAAGATAGATTAAAAATGATGAGGTCTAACTTAAAGAATTTCTATAGTAAAAACAAAAGGAAAGGGTTAGTACAAAAGGAGGGAGATAGCAGAAATTTGTAACATAAAATGAGAAAGATATCATCTTCAAAATTTCTTTCTCTGAAAAAATATTATCAAGAACCTTTTGCATATATGGAAAATTAAAAGTAAGCAAGGCAGAAAAATATTTAAAAATTTTAAAAGCTTATAGTTTTAGCAAAGAAAATGGATAGAAATAATAGTATTTTAAATATATTAACAGTATAGCATATATCAATACACTATAAAACTAGATGAAATTAAGTTGGAGAAAATGTAATTAACTAAAATATACTTAAGAAAAATTAGAATGTATGAATTGTTATAATACTCCTAATTAATTTGGATTTCTGATTAGAATCCGCCTATAAAATCTAAGTCTAGTATTTGTTTTTGACTAAATGTAATAACTGTGCACATTAGTAAGGTTTAGTGTTATATGTTAGTACACACACAAAGGGGGTACAGAGGCAGCAAATCTGCCTTTCTTTTCCCCTCCCCATTCCCTTCCCAATGTCTAGCAATCACTGTGCTATTTCCAGGTTATCTTTCATTGTTAGTCTATACTTACACACATGAAAGAATGCATACAGTACTTCTTTTTCTGGTGTGGCTTGTTTCACTTGACATGCTGTTTCATTCATTTTTCTTCAAATGAAAAGATTTCACTCTTTTAAATAAATTTAAAGTATTCCAGTATCTGTGTATATTGGATTTTCTTTATCTGCTTTTAGGCATATAGGTAGATATTGTAACTTCTGGATGTATTACCAAAGAAAAGGAAGTCAGCACACAAAAGAGTACACATATATTTATTGTGGCAATACTCACAATTCCCTAGATGAGGCCATATTAAATGAAAAAGCTGTCATAGTTTTAAGATGTATTATTAATCCAATACTAAGCAAAATAAAGAAATTCCAACTTGTGCTACTAGCAACCTGGGACCTACATGAAATAAGGACACTTATAAATACAAATGAAAATATTTAACCAAACATTAACAAACTGAAATATTCACATATACAGTATTATAGATCATGACCACTAACTTGTTTTGAGGAAGGTTGATTCAGCAATAGAAAATGTGTTCATGACAATCGTTTTGAAATAAATATTTAAAATTTTTTAGAAATAGGATAAAAAGACAAGCTCTAAACCAGGAAAAAGGATTGCAAAAATTAACTAAAATGATTTATGTAATTTCAAAAAAGAACGCTAAGAAAACCATGGAAATGTCTTTAAGATGAATAAACAAACCTTTCCCAAAAGGAAATTCTAAATTTTCTCTTCCTCTTTCTCTTCATATGTATATACAAATGTCCTTGTATGTTAATATTTATGGAAATTCAAAGTAAAATGAGATACCATTTCATACCCAACACATAGGCAAAAATTGAAATATATATGTTTTAAGGGAACATGGGTGAAGACAGAAGAGAAAGGTCTATTTCTGTAATTTTTCTTCAATTTAATTTTATTTCAAAATAAGTTTATTTTGGAAAAAGTAGTACTTAAAACAATAAAAGTTATACAAGACTTATTCAATAAATATTATTGCATGAAAATGAGAATGTAGCACAATATTCATCAGGACCTATCTATCTGAAGTATAAATTGGCGCACTTTTTAATGCATTCAATAGAATCAATACTTGTGTTTCCCCAAATTTCATAGGTTGAAATTTTAACTCTCATGCTGATGATATTAAGTGAATGGGACTTTTAGGAGGTGATGAGCTCATGATTCTGAACCTTTACATATAGCACTGAGGGCATCATCATGGGATGTCTGGAATTGGTGTTTCTTCAGGCTGTGGATGATGTTTCTAGTAGGGTCTTCATTAGTAAAAGGAAATGAGGAAATCTAGTCTGAAGTTTTGTATCTCCTCAAAGTCTTATTTGCAAGGAGATTTCATATATATGTATATATGCAATTTATTACTTACATGTACACTTTGACTTTTATATACTTTCATAATTCCAAATTATAGCACTTGTAGCAATTATGTCTTACAAATATCAAACTTAGTAAACTTAAATTATTAAATATATATTATAAATTGGAGATAGTCCTTATGAGCAGTAACATGCATTAGTAAATTTTGGTACTTCAAATTTTATACTATATTGCAATGAATATTTAATCCCACATGTATGCTGCAATCTGCATACATGGTCTTGCCAAAGTAAATCAAGAATATAGCCAGGATAAAACTTCTTGTAATGCAAGGTCATTTCAAGTTTGTGGAATTCATATTAAAATTTTCAAAAATAATTATTTCAGTTCATTGTCACTTACAGGTGGAGGCATGTTTATCCTATCTTTGAGAGGCAAAGAATGGAATTTTTAAAATTTGTTAAGGTTCCATTTCTTAAACTCTGTAATAACGCTGGGACATACTTTTATATAAATATCTTTGCATAAAAATACATTTATATATTCAGAAGTACATGTGGTATTTTTTTTACAATTGAAGTGATATTTAAAATATTTATTTTAATATAAATATATTTCATGTATTTATTTGTATGTCTTGAATGTCCATTGATGTTGAGAATTTTTTCATATATTTATTTACTATTTGTATTTCTTCATCTGAGATGTGTGTATTCATCTCAGATGCCCATTTTGGAGTATGTGTTTAAATTTGGGAGGTCTAACTTTTTTGAGTTCTTTATATGTTCTCAATGGTAATGTTTTGTCTGAGGAACAGGTGGCAAGCATGTTTTCCCACATTTTGGGTTGTCTCCTCACTCCGTTGGTAATGTCTTTTGCTGTGCAAAAGTTTTTTTAATAAGATGAGAACCCAATTGTTGATTCTTTGTGATAGTTCCTGCAAAATCAAGGTTTTGTTCATATAGTCTTTGGTTACACTAATGTCTTCAAGTTTTACCTATTCTATATTCCAGTAGTTTTAATGTTTCTGCTTTAATATTTTGATTCTTGATCTATTCTGAATTTAGTTTAGTGCATTGTGAAAAATATGGGTCGAATTTTAATCTTTGGCATTTGCAGAGCCAATTTTTTCTTTTTTATTAAAGAAGCTTTCTTTCTTCTAGTGAATGTGTTTGGCACCTTGTTAAACTAAGGATGGCTCAGTGTGTTTGGAGTTGTTTCTGCATCTTCTAATCTGTTCCATTGATCTCTGGGTCTGTTTTGTTTGTTTTGCAAGTACCATACTGTTTTTGTCATGGTAGGTTTATAGTAGCTTTTCCTTTTGTGGGTATCTTCTTAGAAGAATTAAAAACATTTTACCACAGCAATATAGGTTCACTCATGTTTATAGCAGCACAATTTATAATAATGAGAAATTGGAAACAACCTAAATGCCCATCAACCAAAAAATGGATAAAAAAGAAGTGGTATTTTTTGAAATGGAATACTACTTTATGTATTCGGCTATAAAGAATAAGGCGAAAGGGCCTGTGGCGTATTCTACGTTAAATCCTGAGACTAATGGCTACAAAAAAGGATAAACTTGAGTCACTTATAGGTAAATGGATGTAATTAGAGACCCAATTCATAAGTGAAATAAATCAGACCCATATGTGTTATCATTTTGTGTGAGAAGCTGAAAGAATTTTTATGTATACTAGTTAAGATAGTTATACTATTTTATGTATATTAGTTAAGATAGTTGTACTACTAATTTCTCTTAGTTCATTGAAAAGAAAACTTTTTGCTGATGTTGTTTGAACAATTAAATGCAAATATCTTGTACTCTGAGTAACTAATTTAAAGATAGCCACATGCAATGTATTAACCATTATTACCCTTTAGTTATCGTTTTGAAATTTTGTTTTATTTTTCCCTTTAAAATAAAATAAAAAATAAATATAGTTCATGTAGTATTTATCTATACTAAAATTTATTCATTGGTTTTCTTAAGTTCATATTTAGTGAAGAATTTTATATTTCATATAGCAGTCCTAGTCACAATTATATACCAAGCAAATGTATTTGTGAATTCAACAGCAAAAGATCATAAACAAAGAATCCTTCTAATTTTTTTAGCCACTGAGGAATAATGTGCAACAGCACTGTCATGCATAGGAATGAATTATATCTTTGTATAATGAACTATTCTTTAGAATGTGGTATTTACTTTATTTAGAGTTTTATTTTCACTCAGATGTACAAAGGAGATTGGCTTGAAGTTTTCTTCTCTTTTTCTTTCTTAACTTAGTTGTACGACCAGGATTTTAGAAAACTAATTTTTAAAAACATAATTTATATTATCTGTCAGAAAGATACTATGCTCTTTGGTTGTGAAAAAGATGGAAATATTCTCTTCTTTTGAGGTTTAAGGAGAGGCATCATGTGCATCTAGTCCTACCAAATTTAAACTTTTTTTCCACCATAGGAAAGTTCTGAACAATTCAATATTGTAGGTCGTTTTTGAAATTAGTATTTAAAATTTAATGAACAAACACAAAAATAGACACATGTACTACACTTTCTTTCAATAATATTCTGCAATTATTCTTTTTAATGTTTTTTAATATTTTTCTTTTTAATATTTTTCCCATACTAGAGATAAAACAATTCAAACCCCATGAAAATAAATTCTATCTGAAGTTATATAACGTTTCTTAGTGTTATTCTCATGCTGTATTTGCTTATCCAAATCTCAGTTGACCAACTAAGCAGTGGAGAAGTCAGGTTTATCTATTTATGCTCTTTCTGAAACTGTAAACACACAAGCAAACAGTGAAAGTGATTCCATACCTTGTGGACTGTGTTGGTAACTACAGTGTGAAAAGTGCATTTTGCCAGATTTTACTTAAACTCTTCAGATTTTCTTTGTTCTCCTCTCTCCTATTCTGTCTTCCTCAAGACTATTCCCCCCAAACTCTAAAGGCCTCATTTAGAAAGTTGAAATGGAATACCCCTCGAGGAGGGAAAGTTTCTGAAAGCTCCTAAAGAAGTAAACAAAACTTTTGGACTGAATATAAGGGAATACTTATATTCGTGCTCCTTGATACATGACCCCATGAAAAGTTCTTTTTAGGAATGGAAAAATAGCAGGAATCGTAAGGTGCAAAACAGTAACATAGCACCAGAAGTGTCAGCAGTTTATTTCATGCATAGTCTCCTTCAGTCTGTTGGGGTTTCACTGGTGAAGTGCTTTGCAAGTTCAAAGTCAGCAGGACAATTTGATCCCCATTGGCAGGCCTTGGAGAGAGAAACGAAAAAGGAAAGGAAAGGAAAGGGGAAAGGGAAAGGAAAGTGAAAGAAAGAAATGGGAAAAAAAAGAAAGAAAAGAAGGATCTATTAAATCTTATTTAACACATTTATTATTATTTAAAGCTCACAAGAATTTAATTTTCAACCCTGTGTATATTGTCCAATTAGCAGTTACAAATATCAGCATTATATTCTTTAAGTTTTACCATTACATATTATATTTATTATACTTACTTATTCTTACATTTGACTTTTCTTTGCTATCCACATTATGAATCATTTCCACTTTTTAAGGTGCTTTTTCACTTTGCTTCTTTATTTTGGCTAAAATTTTATTTCCTTAGAATTGTGGCAATTTCTTCTCTTTCCTCTTCTTAAGTTTTGCCATCTACAACTGAGATACATGTTTGAAGTTTTAATTGACTGGTTTAAATTTCACAGCAAAGCTAGATCTCCTAAACTAACAAGTTTTATTATCCAGTTTAAATTATTCATGATAGTAAATATAGGGCATAATTGTACTAAGGACCCATGTTTTATGATTGACCTAATACCAATCTTCTTTTTCCTTGCAGTGCTGAGAGTTGAATTCAGGGATTCTCACTTGCTAGGCAAGTTCCCTGTCACTGAGCTGGATCTCATCCCCCCACATGCTCTGTGATATTCAAAAGCTGTTGGAGAAATATTTTTTCTTAAAATAATGTGAAAAAAAAGCTGTATGTGCTGGTGCAGGCCTGCAACCCCAGCACTCCAGAGATGAAAGAAGGATCCTGAGTTTGAAACTGGCCTGGTCTGCATAGTGAAATCTCCCATCTCAAAAAGTAATAAGAATAAATAAAAAGAAAAATATAATTTCAAGATATACAATTTTATAAAACTATAAATTATGTTATTATAGTTTTCACACCATGTAAGACTTTAATTACAAAAGCAATTAAATAAATTATTGTACTACTTTTTAACTTGGGTTATTTAAAATGAGCATTTCTCTTGATACTTTCCTTTCATATGAATTACTAATAATGATGAATTAAGATAAATAAAGAATTAAAGAATTATTGCTTATATAGCCAGAAAGATTTAGGTAGATTGCCTATTTTGGCATTTTCGAACTTAAAACAATATAAGACAGTATTTTACAACATATATGGAATTATTTGAGTGGTCTTTAAAGGAAGCCATCTACTATAAGGCAGAGTGCAGATTTCTTGTTGTGACTCATTTAAAAAACTGTAGAATTTGATTTAATAAACAATGATTGGGATATTTTTTAAAATTTTGGTTTTAAAGAATCAGTGGTGAAAATAGGGCTTGCAAATAACTGTAGAAGATCGAATAGGAAGCAGCAGGCCCTCTTTCTCCCCAGGTAAAAACTGGCTCAGCAGTAATACATGAACCACTTGCCTCTGTGAGAATCACAAAATCAATTAAGACACCCCTGAATACTAAATGAGAATGAAATAAGATACATATAAAATTGGTAGAACATTGGTTATTAATGACCTACCATGTTCCTGCTCCTGCCAGAGCATGATATAATTAGAAGGAGACTTTGAGCTCTTGGTGTTTCCCAAAGGCAGGAGAGAGAAAGCCACATCATCACATCCTATGTTCTGACTTTTCGAGGCATGAGGTACTTGTTGGCTGGCTTGCTATTGTGTTGATTGAATCCACACATGAATAAGAAAGGAATTTGGGTTGGAAGGCACTGAAAGCAAATACAGCAATTTGGTCTAACCTGTATGACTTGCCGTAATTTCATTCTCCAGGTCAAAGTGTAAAAAACATCTACTTCCATCTTCTCTCTGACAAGAGAAAAAAAAAAAAGAAAAGAAAAGAAAAGAAAAAAACTTGAAAGATACATCCATCATTTATATGTTAAGAAAATATAAATTTAAAAAATATCGATTTCCATCTTCTCTCTGAAAAGAGAAAAAAAAAAAAACACCTAAAAGACACATCCATCATTTACATTTCAGGAGCCTACCCTGGGACTAATCCTTGTCTTACCTGAATCTAACTGCTTACCAAAAGCTAGGGCTGCAAACTGAGGAATGCTGAGAACAAATGCAAATATCTGGACTGGTATACACTATTTACTGTTCCACATTCCTACCAGTTCACCACAGAAAAAGTGGCAGAAAGACCCCACTTCCTACTTCTTTCAGGGGAGAGAAAGATTAGAAAAGTACATGTCCAATGTTTCATCTGTTGAGAAGTCTGCCCAAGGCATTGGTTGCATGATTCAGATTGCTAGTGTGACTTGGCATACTGTATCCAGAGGCCATTGGCAGCTCGGTGACTTACTGGTGCTTGAGAAGCCTTATAATACAGCAAACAGGGATCACTGCAACCAGACAAACTTTCCTTTTGCAAGGAAAAGAAAGAAGAATGGAGCATGCATCCAGAATTTCAGTTTTTTGAGGAGCTACTGCAGGAATTGTTTCTGTCTCTTCTAACTTGAAACGCATACTCTGCAGACTATTCTGGAAGCTTGGCACTGCTGAAAACAAAGGAAATGTGGGTGGGTTGTAGTAACTTCAGAGAAGGTGTAGTCTTGCAGGTATAAAGTCCAAAGGAATAAACTAATCAATCTCTGTAATTGATAATTTACCAGCATAAGTCTAGAGAACAAGCATTTATAGAAAATAGTTGATAGATGATGACCCTCTCTAGCTTGGTTGAGTAGTGGAGATTTTCTTGGTATAAAACTGATCTGAGTGACATAAGTACATTTATTTATTTATTCCAAAAACTCAGATACTAAAATCACATTTTTAAAAAAAGAATCACTATCCTACCAAAGGAAGAAAATAAATCACTAGGAACAAGTCTGAAGAAATGGAAGCACAGGAATTATCTAACAAGGAATTCTAAATAACTCTCAAAAACATGCTTAATATATTCATAAAAATAGTGCATGCACAGGATAACAATATCAGCAAAGACAGAAAATATTGTAAAGACAAATCTTTGAGGTAATATATAATTACTATATGGAAAAATTTGCTAGAAGGGTTAAACAGCAAGCTTGAAATAGTTGGAAAGAATCACTGAATGCAAGCGTTGGTCATATGAAATTATGAAGTCAAAAGATCTAATTAAAAAATACAACTAAAAAATAGTACAGGAATGAAAAAGGATTTATGGTACAGCATCAAGCAGACAAATAAGCAAACAGTTCTAAAAAGAGTTTCCAGAAAAACAGAAAGATGGTGGACATCTTACCTGAACAAATAATGGCTAAAAGCTGAGGAAGGAACTATACAGACAGAGTCAAAGAACCCAATAGATTCCAAACATGAAGAATCCAAAATAATTTCCACTAAAATGCGTTATAATTAAGGTGTCCAAAAAATAGAAAGGTGAATTTGGAAGCAGAAAGAGAAAATCAACTTGTCCTACATGTGGGGCCATCCGTAAGACTATCAATGAGATTCTCATCAGAAATCTTGCAGGGCAGAAAAAATAAAATGATCTAATCAACATGCTAAAAGATAAAATATTTGGCTAGCAAGAATACTGTACCTGGTAAAACTGCTCTTCAATAATTAGTTTGAAGTGAAGACATTTCCAGATAAACAAAAGCTCAGAGTTTGTCACTACTGGACTCACTTCACAGTGAGTAATGAACAGTATCCTTTCTATGGAACTGAATGGATTCTAGGCAGCAGCATGAAGATATAACATTTTCACATGCAAGGTTCACTGGCCATGATGAATGTACTAACAAAATACAGAATACTGTAACATTGTAATGGTGGAACATCAGTCACTTTTACTTCTGAAGTAGAAGCAAAAACATAAAAATTGTAAAGACTATATTTCTCAAATACATTAATATAAACAAAATTATGGAGATGTAATTCATGACACCAATAACATAAAGTGGTTAAAGGAGAAATAAAAGACTAGAGTGCTGAACGCAATTGATGTTAAGTAGTTAGGTTAAAATAAATTGTTGTAACTCTACAAGTTTGTATGTAAACTCTCTAATAGCCATAAAGAAAATAATTATAGAAGATATACAAGAGAAAGTAAAAAATTAAAAAGAATCACTACAAATATCCATGAAATACAAAGGAATACATTAAAGCAGAAAAATAATGACTAAAGCATGCAGATTAAATATTACAAAATAACAGGTATAATTCCTCACAGATCAAAAATTACTTTAAATATAAATAGATTTAACTTCCCATTCAAAAGGCTTAATAGCTAAATATATTTTTTTAAAAAGGTCCCATTAACTGTTACCCAAAATAAATTCACTTTAGAATTAGAGACCAACATAGTTTGGAAGTAAAACCCATAGAAATGTAGCCATTAGAAACAGTGGTTTTACTTTATGCATACAAGTAGACTTTAAGCATAAATTGTCACAAGAAACAAAGAATATTTTGTGTTGTTATAAGGATCAACATAATAGGAAGATAGGAAAGTAAATATACATATGTACACAATATTGGCCTGCAGAATATGTGAAGATAACATTATAGAAATGAAGAAGGAGACATATGGTGACATACTAATAGACTTCACCTCCACACTTTCAATAATGGATAAGACATACATAGAATAGATTAAAGAAAAAAGAAAATGTATAAAATACTATAGACACCAAAGGATAAGTATATCATATAAGGATTCCATGTAAGTATAGAAATCCAAAAGAAGTAGAACATACATTTTTTTCAAGTGCACACAAACATCTTCCATGATGTATCACAAAGTGAGTTTAAAAATACTGAAATCACACCATGTATCTTATTTGATTATAATAGAAAAAGCTAAAATTCAATATGAAGAGGAAAACTGAAAAATTCAGATTTTTTGGAAATTAATTCCTTGAAAAAGAAATGGGTCAAAAATGAAAACAAATCAAATGACTATTAGAAAACTAGCTTGAGACAAATTAAAACAACAATAAAAGATACTAAACTTATGGGATGTAACAAAAACAGTACTATAGGTAAGTGAATATCCACATTCTTAAAAATTGCCAATAAATAACTTTCACTTCAAGGAACTGGAAGCAGGACAACAAAAGCCAAACATTAATACCACGATGAACATAATAAAGATAATTAGAATACAAGTAAATGAAATAAAGAACAGAAAGTCAATAGAAATATATTAATAAAATTAAATTGACATTTTAGAAATCCAAAATTGAGAAAAAATAATGAAGACTTGAATAAAATCAGTGAAAGAATAAGGATCACAAGAGACACAAGAATAATTATGCATCAACAAATTGAATAACATAGAATACATAGATAAATTTGTGGAAAGATAAACTTAAAAAAATTATGAAGAAATGTAAAATCTCTACAGACTTATACCTAATAAGGAGATTGACTAAAAATACCTATAGGACTAATAAACTAATTCAATAAAATAACAATATACAAAGTCAGTATAAAGAAATCAATAGCATTTCTATACATCAACAGTGAATTATTGACAAAATAAAAATTCCTTTTTCTGTACCATTAATTGTATAAACTAAAACAAAATACTCAGGAATCAATTAAAACAAAGTAGTAAACAATAATTATTATCACAAATTTAATAGGCTTGAAAGGATATAGAGAAAAGGAAACTTTGGTCTATTGTTCATGGTAAAGTAAATTGCACATTTGTTTTGGAAAACATTATAGCAGCTTCTAAAAACTTAAACATGAAACTACCATGTTTTTCTAGAATCTTATGTTTCATTATGTGTCCATTGGAGGTGGAGTTAGTATGTCATAGAGATGTCTGTACTTTTAGATGTGTCCTATATCACAGTAACTATTGTCAATAATAATGTATTGTGTCCTTTAAAATTTCAGATTGTATCTTAAATATTTTCACTGCAAAAGAAAATAAAAACAAAACATCTCACTTCACACTGTAAATGCCTATAAACTTTTGTTAACTATACTCCTTCTGAGTATAGAAAAAGCAACACCACAACAATTGTAACAAGAGTCCAGAGCGAGGCCAGGAGTAAAGTGGGGCAAGATAGGCCTAAAGTACACTCAGCCTAGCCACCAAACTTACCTCACCCAAGGCCTACGTAAGGTTCAATAAAGTCCAGGTCATTCCCAATTCTTAAGTTTCCTAATATTTTAAAAATGGAAGAAACATGCTTATAAAATTATGTATTTTATGGATCCTGGGAAAATGGTGGATTGATAGGTAGCAGGGTAAAGAGTCTCTCTGAGAGAAACAACTCAGATGCTAAAATCTGATACCATGGAGAAGACCAGATGAAAGGAGAGGGATTCTCAAGACCCAGGAAGAAACTGAGGAAAAAGAAGAAAGAAAGAAAAAAGAAAGAAAGAAAGAAAGAAAGAAAGAAAGAAAGAAAGAAAGAAAGACGTAGATGGAAGGAGAGATGCACTATCACTGGAACTGGTCCTGTGCTGTGCTGTGCGCGTTGGAGTGGGACAACTCACTGTCATGCTGAAATGGTGGTTGCACTGAAATCGGGGGTTGGTGAGCCTGAGGCCCTTCATGGGAGGATGCACTGCAACAAAGAGTGGAACCAGCATAGAGAGCTGCACTGACCCACAGTGAGTGCTCGGAATTTGGTCCTGCAGGGGGAGGGGTGACCGGCTGCATGACATATAGGCGTTGGGCAGGATGGGCCTGAACCCCAAACCTCAGTGGCTCAGTCTTCTGCTCCTGGCCCAAAGCAGACTGGTGGGATTTGCTTGGGCTGGGTCATCCTCTGGTCCAGACCCAATAGCCAAGGATGAAATTGTTCCAAACAAGTGACATCTGCAAGGTACAGACTAACATGTGAAAGCACTCACTGGTTGGCTAACCCAGAGGAGAGAGGCCAGCCTACATTGCCACTGCATGTACCTCACAGATCAACAGCAAACTGGAGAAGGTAGCAATCCCCAAGCCAGCACACTTCAGAAAAACCATAAGCAATACGGAAAGGATCTAAGACCTCCACCATACACCTGTCTGAAAGAAACCGCAAAATGACAACAGAAAGAAACAGGAAAATGCCTTCAGTCATTGACCCCATGAAAATAAGTCCAGGAGAAGTAAAGACAGAAGAGATTGAGGGCAGCAAACATGCAATATCAGGAACGGCATCAGCCGACATAAAAAAATATCTTTGTGACATCATAAACGAACTTAAAACTGAAATACTAATTCAAGTAAAGCAAGATATAAGAAGATTATTAAAATAATTGCTAAGCACCGCTCAAGAAGACACAGATGGAAAAATGGAGGAACACAGAAAAAGGAGGGAAACCTTCGATGAAGAATATAAAAAAAATCTAGAATAAATGAAACAGATTCAAAGAGATTACCAGGAAATTCAAAACTCCATTGAAAGCTGGGAAAATTGCTTGAAAGAAACTAAAGATAGACTATCAAAACTTTAAGATAGATTTGCAATGTGTGATCACAAAAGGAAAGGTCTCTTAAAAATAAGAAGGAGCCAGGAAGTAATAATACAAAGGCTAGAAGACAACAAAAGGATCTATAACTTAAGAATAAAAATGTGAGTGAAGAAGCAGGGGTAAACACAAATGAAATAAAAAGGCTATTCACAGAAACAATTAAGGAAAACTTCCCAAACATAGGAAAAGGAAATGATATGCAGATGTATGAGACATACAAAACTCCAGCCACCTACAACCAAAACAGATCTACACTCAGACATATAATAATCAAGATCCCAGAAATTCATCACAAGAAGAGAATATTAAAACTGGTCAGAGAAAAGAAATAGATCACCTATAAAAGAAAATATATCAAAATCACAAAAGACTTCTCTACACAAATCATCAAATCAAGAAGAGCTTGGAGTGAAGTATTCCAAGTCCTGAAAGAAAATAACCTCCAACCCAGAATGATGTACCCTGCAAAACTGTATCTAAAAATTAATGGAGAAACAAGATGTTTCCATGACAAAGAGGAAGGGGGAGTTCCTGATTACCAGTCCAACCCGGCAAAAAATACTGAAGGATATTCTTGAGAGAGAAAAAAAAAATCACCAGGATTCCAGGAACAGTGCGAGAGAGACCTCAATAAACGGGGCAGACAATGGAATGAAGGAAAAAAAATAGACAACCAGTGGCAGAAAAATAGCATAGCAGAGATGAGGCAGAGAAGATTGGCTATAATCTCTAACACAGATGGCCTTGATACACTAACCAAAAGAAACACAAGAAGAGTAGATCAGGAGATAAGGTCTATTGAGATGTTCTCTATAAGAAATATAATCAACCTGAGAGAGGGTTAATGAACTGAAAGTCAAAGATGAGAAAACAATGCTCTATGTGACAGGGAACCAGAGAGAAATAGGGACAGGTCGTCCAGCAGCTGCAGATAGGTTGGAAAGTCATGACACTTTTGTGCAGTGGAGAACTACTCAGCTATAAGGAAGGAAAACCTTGAGGCCTTAGTAGGTAAAGGAATACAGCTCAAGATCAAGCTCAGGAGTAAAAAGGTTCAGAACCACCTAGGTAGATAGCTGGTTGCCCCTGATATAAAAACTAAAGGAGTTAGAGGGACTCAAATTGTACAAAGCACCCTGTGAAAGTGAAATGGGGAGAAACTGCCTAGAAAAAGGAAGGCAGAGGATATTGTTACTGGTGTATCAAGATTTAAAATCCACATTATTCTTATCACTCTGTTTAGTTTGATTTTATTCAGTTCCAGTCTATCTACTCATACTAGATTTGAGGGGACAGACAGCTATCCCAAACATAGTAGGATATACTATCCTTAATTTCCTTATTATCCTTAATTTCCTATTAATTTAAATTGAAGCCCTGTATCACTTACATTGTCTTATTATGACTGATCTTATTTGAATCTGGTTTGTTAGATCACTGTTTTGTCTTGACTGATTTTATTCGAATCTGGTATGCTTGATAGTATCAAGTCTGAGACTAGATGCAACTACTCTGAAGAAAATAAGATTCAATAGGATATCCATTCTGGGTTAATTATTAACTGCTGTTGAAGTCCTATAATGTCTCCAATGTTTCATTTTTATTAATATTGCTAGGTACTGCTATGTTCAATTATACTATGCCTGATAATATAGACAATTCTATTGAAAATAACAAAAGACATCATAGTAACTACTGTAGATCACCTAGTATTGTGGTTTTATGTGTCTTTTTTGTTTCGTGTTTTTCTAGGAATTTGCTTTGTTGTCTTGTTTGGATTTGTTTTTCCCTCTAATACAGAATGATAGGTATACATATAGAGACTCATGCATGTGTAGAACTTCTAAACAGTTTACAAGAGTTAATTATATAATGCATGGTGTAATAAACAGATACTTTGAAGAAAAAGAAACAGTAAGGTACCCAGTACTAAATCTGTAGTGTCATGATATAAAATCTAGCAATACTATTATTCTCTTTTCAGAGTGGTATTTGTTTTCTTTTGTTTAATTTCAACATACGTAAAGATATGGGCAACTATTTTGAAGAGAATGAGAGACATTATGGCAGCCATTATTGACTTCCTTATTGTCTGGTCTTGAAGACCTAAAATGCCTTCATCATCCTGTTCTGATCAGTTTAATACTATTTTGTTTAGTATGAATTCACTATGTGTGAAGATACGGACAACTATTTGGAAGAAAACAAATGACAATATGATAGACAGTGAAGATCTCTGGTGGTCTTGCTTTGAAATCTGTGTTTTTAAAATCGTTTTCTTATGATCTGTTTTGTTCTGTTTAATTTTACCCTCTTTAAAATAAAAAAATAAAATAAAATAAAAGTGTCCGGAGCAAGATTTCATTTAATAATTCTAACATATACTTACAAAATAAATAATACCAACCCTTCTCAAATTCTTCTAAGAAATTAAAGAGGACACATTCTAGATTATGTGGCTAGAATTACCTGATACCAAAGGCAGATAAAGCAAAGCAAAAAAAACTATAAGCCCACAGTACTGTTGAAAACACATGCAAAATCACAACAAAATACTAGCAAGCTGTAATCAATAGTACATTAAAATTACCTTACACCATGATTGGATAGTATTTATCATTGAGATTTAATAATGATTAAATGTACAAAAGTAAAAGTAATATGCCTAATTTATAAACCACAAGATAAAAACCATATGATCATTTTGATGCAAAAGCTTTTCATGATAAAACCTCTTAACAAACTAAATCTTCTTCTTACTATGACATCTGTATACGAAAACAGACCACAGGTAAAATCATAAACACTAAAGAAAAACTGAACTTTTTTTCATCTAAGCTCAGTAATTAGATAAAAATTGCCTGTTCTTTTCTATATACTCAGCATAAAAGTGGGTGTCCTAGTATAATAAATTAGGCCATAAATAAGTAAATAATGTCATCCAAATTGGAAAGGTAAAAGTGAAACTATCTTTGTCTCCAAAATATTTTTACAGAAAAAAGCCTAAAGATTGCACAAAGAAAATCTGTTGTAACTAGAGTTTACAAAAATAGCTGGATACAAAACGATCATATAAAGTCAACTGCTTTTTCTATTCATTGACATGAACAATCCAAAAAGGCTCCAAGGAAAACACTATTTACAAACACATGAAAACATAAACTACTTTGGAATAAACTTAACTAAGTGAAAATACTTATAGAGTGAATAATGCAAAGAATAAGAATCCTTAAGGTGTTCATTGATTGGTCTTGACAGTGGTTTTTGGCTATTATACCAAAAACATGATTAAATTTCCAACAATGCCAGTGTCATAACCAATGTCCATGAAGCCAAAAACTACCCACAGATTCCATGCAATCTTTATCATGATTCTGAAGATATTTTTCACAGAAATAGAAAAGATATGATTCCAGATATCATTTAAAATCACTAGTAACTCTGAGGAACCAATATAGAGAGTAACCAAGAAGCCTCATGCTTCTTCCCTTCACACAGATTGCAAAATTATAATCATCAAAATGATATTATAGGTGTAAAATACAGACACATAGATCAGTGGACCAGAATAGATGTGATTTTGGAATTACACCTAAGCAGACAATTTTTAAAATATTTTCATTAAAGATGTAAAGACTATATAAAGGGCTAAAGATTATTTCATTAACAAATGGTATAGGGGAAATTGTGCATCCATATGCAAAATATTCACACACGAAATTGGACATATTTTATAGCATGCACGAAAAATCAACTCAAGATAGACTGAAGACTTAAATAAAAGACTGTAGCAGTAATTCCCAGGAGAAAACATAGGAAACATGGATCTTGGCAATGATTTCTTGGCTATTACACCAAAAGCAAAAGTAATAACAAAAAAGACACAATTGGGACAACATCAAACTATAAAACCTTTGCAGAGCAGAGAAAATAATCAGAAGAATGACAAGTAACTCCTGGGATGGATGAAAATATTTGCAATCCATATATTTGATAAAGAGCTGGTATCTAGAATGTTAGGAGCTTCTATACTTAATAGCAACAACAACAACAAAAGAAAAACCAGCAAGCCAGTTTAAAAATCAGTACAGGATTTGGATTTCACCAAAGAGAACATACAAATATCCAACAGTTATATGAAAAGACACACACCATCACAATATCAGGGAAATACAAAACAAACTGCATGAGGTGTCATTCTGTGCTTACTAGAATGGCTATCACTGAAGAAGCAGGAAATCTGTATGGGTAAGGGAACAGAGAAATTGGAATCTTTTTGTGCTGCCCTGTGAAGGAAAAATAATGTAGCCTCTACAGAGAGATATTGAGGTTTCTAAAATGTTAAAACTAAGATGTAGCAATACAATTACTGGGAATTTAAAAAGAAGAAAAGAAGACAAGATCCTGAAGAAATACTTTCTTTGTTTGTTTGGTTTTTGTATTATGGATCAAACTCATGACCTCACAGGCAGCCGCTTATGCCACTGAGCTAAATCCCCAGCCCTTGTGAAGAAATACTGACCACTTGTACTTGGCAATGCTATTCATAATAGGTAATATGTAGAAACAATCTAAATGTTCAAAAATGAATGAGTGGATAAAGCAAATGTGATGTGTATACAAACTTTTTTTTTTTTTACAAATAGAACATTTTTAAGTGTTAAAACATACTAAAATTCTGACAAATAGGACAACATACACAAGCCTTGGGGCATTATATGCTAATAAAATAAACCAGTCTCAGGACAAATACTGAGTTATCCAATATATTCAGTTCTTGGGAGCAGAAAGTGGAATGGTGGTTGACAGAATTGAGTAAGGAGATATGGGAAATTATTTTTTAATGGGCACAGAATTTCAGTCATGTAAAGTGAAGAACTTCAAAAGAGCTACGTAGTAATATGCGTACAGATCACAATACCCTACTGTGCACATAGAAATGTGTTCAGAGGGTTTATTTTATGTTACAAGTTTTTCTAATAAAAATGAATTTGCACTCTAAAATGTATTTTATAAATATTCCTTTCTGTAAGCATAAATTAATGTACACACTAATTGATTTTAGGGACTGGTAGTTATTTATGGATTTAAATGATATAATTTCTTTTTCTACAATCATCAATATGTGGAGTCTCTCTAAACTAAAGTTATTAACCAAGTTTTTTTTTATGGAGGAAAAGTGAGTTCATGTACTTCTCTGGAGAGATATCCTTTTATACCTCTGTTTTTCAGCTTTCTCACTGCTAAAAAACAGTTGCGGACACCTACAATTTAAGGTAGAATAGGTTTAATTGGATTCATAAGTTTAGGGGATTAGTCCATGGTTGACTGACTCCAAGGCAAGAAATCATGGTAGGAGGGTATAGTATAGCACAGCAAAGAGGTTAGTTCATGGCAGCCAGGGAACAGATTAGGGAGGATAGTACCTGAGATAAATGGGTGAGGGACCAAAGGTTAGTGCTGACAAGACTCACTCAGACATACCCACACCTGTGCTTTACTAGTCTTATCGACAGCTACCAGTCAATCAGATTGATGAAAACTCTCCCAATTCCTTAGCATCTGCATTAGTCAGTAAGCACAGGTCATGGATGCACAGCAGAGCCCAGACACCTCAGAGATGCTGCATAGCTGAGGAGTAGAGAGCTTGTCCCTCCTCCAGGAAGACAAAATTAGTTGTACTCTTATCTGGGTATGTTCTACACAGAGAGTCACGCCACTGTTGTCTGTCTTTAAAAACGGCTGTCAATGTAGTTGTCATCTAATTGTCAAAGTGTCATATTTTTCATAAACAAAGAATTTTCATATTCATCATTTGTCTTCCATAAATGTGTGTGTCTAACATTATGCCTCTGTTATAGAGATTTGGAAACTGAACTTCAGAAACGTTACGGTTCAGGAGTAGACACAGGGGCCAGGCGGTCTGATTCATTCTGATTCAGGGCTCTTCTCAGTCAGCTCCTTTCTTGTTTCTTCTGCCATCGTGATGGACAGGAGAATGGGGGACAAAGGATAGCTCAGTGGTACAAATGCATAAAGAGAGAAAGAAAATAAACTTGAGTTCGACATCCCTTTTTACAATGTTCCTCCAAAATCTGTCCAATTTATGCTGTTATAAAACAAATATACATAGACTATCCAGTGGGGACCCTGTAGCAAAAAAAAAAAAAAAAAAATTTATCTGTTTATTCCTTTGAAGTTTGCGTTGTTTCCATTCTTCACATCAGAAACATTATAAGAAGTTAGAAATCTAGAAAAGAAATCTTTCAATTTCTAAGATTAAATGCAAATTATATAATACAACTGAATTTGTAATAAATTGTTCGCAGATTTCATATTATTAAATTAATGTATCCACTTCACTTCACTTCACTGCAAATAATTATAGACTCTGTAAAACACAGGGAGGATTACATAGGAAACTGTTTGTGTGTTTACAGAATGTAAATTATTGTGGATCAGAGAGCAAATAGTGTGTCCAAATATCTAATAGTTGACCTTTGAGAGAAAAGTTTTACAACATGATTCCATTCCTGAAAAACCTTAACAGTAATGATTCAAAAATATCCATTTCCCTTACCGATCAGCCAACAGGCAGTCAAGCGCTAATATCTGAGATTTTTGCAACTCTCTATACTCTAATTTTTTAATAAATCATTTAAAAGATAATCTCTGAAAGTACACATTAGTTTAACAAGTAAAATTATATTGTATTACTTTTGGTTCTCCTAACGCTATATATTACAGTAATTATGTTCCAGAAATTCACTAAGTGCAACTATTCATACCTTTTCTGAAATCAAACATCTGTCATATCCTGTCTCCACTTTCATATTTTATTCAGAGACACATTGCATTACATACTTTCCTAATGATATAAAACTTAAAATTTTAATGTGAAGCCAGAGATTTACCTGTATCTTGAAAACTAAAATATTTTTGCATTGTCTTCCACCTCTTTTTTAAACTTCTTATTGTGTACTCTAGTTTTCTCACACTAGATATTGCTTTAAGACCATCTTTGCAGAGATCAGTAAACATACAAATTCAAAACTATTATTTTCATCCAAATATTGATTTTAATTTTGCTACCTCTGATAGACCTCTCACATATCTTTATGCAATATAATAACATACTTTATCCCTGTTTAGTGTACTCTAAGGTTAACTGTAGCAATCTCTAAAGCATGCACTTTTGAAACATTAAATCCTATTAAAACTTTAGTATTTTTCAGGTCAAACTAGCTACGTTTAAGACATGAAAAGATGAGTAACTAATTCTTCATTTGTTTGGGTACAGGCCACCATTTATAAAGCAAACAGATAAATCTCTTCAAACAGAGAGGACACTCAAAACCAAGTGGTATACTTCTTCAATTGATACCGCATGACCTTTCAAGATGAAAGGATAATAGTCATCCACCCCGAGAATAGGGAGAAAACTTCTATGTTCTGTTTATGAGATTTCGAGGTCATTTGCTTTATGCTGAGAACAGGACACAATAGAAACTGCAGAAAACACGAGGGAGAGGAACCATGGCTGCATATTTTTCTAAGCTTCCCATTCACTGCCAGTTTCCATCTTTTAATAAGCCCCTCTGTTCCCCAAACTAAGAACACATTCTGTTTATTGTGTAGCTGAAATACCCTTCCTCTTATGTTTAGCTGTCTATCTGTGCCCTCTTTGGAGTGCAAGTAATGGTCTAAATCAAAATCCCAACTGGCATGTCTAACTCATTCAGCATTCTCATGATCATATGACAGAGCTTGGAGAATTTGAGGGAGGTCCCGAGAAACAAAGGAGGATATTATTCCCAGTGCAGTCTTGTGGCTGTGTGCACCTCTGTTGCAAGGACAATTAGAGTCTTTGTTTCTCCTCTGATCCTGAGAGTCAGCTTGACTATCCCTTTGAAAAAACTTAAAGGACTTCTCATAGCCTTTGACTATACACTGTGTATGAAATCACTGTATTTAACCCTCCAGAACATATGTTTAGGAAAAAAAAGAGGAATTTTTTTTCTAATCCACTGGTCACAGTTTGTTGTGTTTCTGAATGAAGTATAATTATGATGGTTAAACCTTGATACAAAAGGCACACAGTAACTTAAACATAATAAGTGTGTGCTTTAAACATGTCAAATGAAATGGAACTTTGGTATTCCTGAGTCCAAATTCTTGGCTTAATGTTTTACTTGTTCTTTAGCATGGCCATTATCCTCTACTTTACAAGTTCATTTGTCCACATTTTGAATGAAATCAGAATTCTGCTCAAAGACTTTTTGAAACTGCAAAATACAGCAAATTTTTTTTTTTCAGAAACACACTGGAAGGTACAATTCTATGAAAATTTAATGCTACTACAGGCTGTGGCACATACACAATTACTTCTTTTATTTAAAATGAATATATCTTATTCAGTGAATATCAGGATAAGAGGGAAACTGAAAGTATGAAATGTTACTAATTTATTTTATAGGTGAGATTTGACAATGTTTTCAGTCATGATGAGAGGTCAAGAATTCAATAATTGTATGTAGTTCAGTATCCTCACCCATTCTCTCTTCTCTGAAGCTTAAGAGTACTTGGTATTAATGCAGAGTAAAAATTGCTTTGACTTCATAAATTATGTCAAGTGGTTACTAATTTTTACCTCCAGTGTATGTCTTCTGCCGTCATCCTGTAAAAAAGAGTAAACTACTTCAATTTCCACAAGACCATGTAGCAGCAAAGAGGAAAGAGGTTGAAGCTTCTAAATTCTGAAGATTTCTTTCTATGATTGCCTCAAACCAAAGCTCCTCAGCATGGATTTCATAGTGGTATTGTGCATTCATGAGTGTTTTTTAGGTATTGTGTTTAATTTTGAAACAAGATATTTCCTGAAGGAAGTATATTAAAAATTAGTTACCTTACTAAAATAGTTGATACCTTGAAAATAGTTCAACACCTTGAAAATTTATTACTATATATGTTCAAGAAACTTGGAAGCAACTACTGTAGTTTACCTTAAACTTTATGGCACTTGGTATGTAAGACAGTAAAATAGGCAGAGCAGGCTTTGGTGATTTGCATCCATTCTAACTCAGGGCTGTTCACATACATATAAAGGTACCTTAAGTGTCATATACTGAAATTGAGCAGCTTTGTGATGAGCTTTATGATTCCACATGGAAATTAAATCATTTTTTTTTAATTTCTAAAAACAAAATATCACAATCACTAGACGCTGACATCTTGGATAATGACCAGAGAAAATCAATGCATTCTTAAACATGAAAATAATAAATAAAGAGAGCAAGGAATCAGCTCTGCAGTGTAAGTGCCTGCCTGGGAAGTGCGAGGTCGTGAGTTTGATCTGCAAAAGGAAAAAAATAAAAATAAATAAATAATAATACAATGACCTTTTTGAATGCCTCGAATAAGTGTCAACACTACTCTTCCCAGGTTCAAGTTATAGTTTTATAAAATTAAGAGATTGGATTAACTGACATCTCTAATGATAAAACTACTTCATCAAATGGTATTAAAAGTGAAGACATAATAAAGTATTGCTAGGTATAAAAAGTGCCTTGATTTGTTCTCAAAATATTTTTTAAATGTTATAAAGTGTAACCAATAGAGTATGACAAAGCAGGTTTTGTTTCTTTGAGCCCTGGAGTCAGACTTTGCTCTATAACCACAAATATTCAAAAATTAAAGACTCTACATTTAAAAACCATCCATTTAGAACCCCTTTATTTATCAGTGTGAGACTTTAATGAGGTAAAATATTTGCTTTTTGTGAATAAAGTGTTCCAATAATTAAGGTAAGATATACAAACATGTATTCCATTTATCAGAGAGAAACAAACCATAGCCTTCAGGCAAATATAGACTGTCATATGTTTTCTCAAATAAGGATTTATTGGAACACAAACACATTAATTTGTTCACATCTTGCCTATGGGCACTTTTCAGATACAATGGACAAGCTGAATATTACAACAGACATCGTATGACATTCAAAGCTTAAAATATTTGCTATCTGGCCCTTTCCAGAAAAATGTTGACATTTACCATACATTAAAACAGAGGAGGGAAATATCATGCAATTAAGGTTAAGATTGTAAAATAATGAAAAATTTATTTGCATTTTAATGACTGGAAAGTGCAGGACTTACCTGTGAGGGAATTAATAGTAGTAACAACATAGGAAATAAGTTCAAAGGGGTTTGTTTAAATTGTGCTTATGTAGCAATAACACCTCCTAGTTGTTAGTGCTAATAGCATTAAAATGTATAATAATGTGCTTTTAAACCTATTCATATTATATATCATTGATTACATTCTTTCAATAAGTTTTTCAACTTCAAACTATTTTAACTCTGATTATTGTGAAAGTAGAGTTTCTAAATGCCACAAACCCAGTTCCTACTTTATTAACATCTTATACTACTATGATACATTTGTCATTTGGCATAATATGATCAATGAATTAGTGTTGGTGCATAATTATTAAATGCACTCTTTACTTTTTTATATTGCTTTCATCTTTTTTTAGTATGATAACTGAACATAAGGTTTAAAACATACTGGACAAGCAACTGACCACTGAACTACATCCCCAGCTCAATTTTATCCTTAGTTTTATATCAACAAATCTTTTAAATTTGAGACTATGTAATTTTTTTATTTTTTATTTTATTTTTATTTTTTTATTTAAAGAAAGAAAGAAAAGAAAATAGAAAAAAGGTAGAATAATACAGAATTCAAAAAATAATTAACACCATAAATCACTAGTTTATACATTACATATTGCCATCTTAAAAATAGTTGTTAAAGTTACAAAATCAAAGTATAAAAAGTGACTAGACACTCAAACATTGACAGTGCAAAACCTTCTGGTCAATGATCTAACAGAAATTTAGTGATATGGTCATCTATCTTACACACCAAACATACCATTAGATCCTTTAGAGCACTTTCTTTCCCTTTCACTTTTACAATATCTATTATACTTTTGTATACCATTATTCTGTCCATTATTATTTTTTACACTAGAGTGACAATGTGATATTTACTAATGTGAGTCTTCTTTATTTCACTAATGAGGATATTCTCAGGTTGCCTCCATTTACCAATAAAGGCCTTAAGATCATCCTTTGTATAGCTGAGTAATATTCTATTGTATAAAAACACCACATGTTTTTCATCCATTCTATGGTTGATGGGCATTTTGGTTGTTTCCAAGATTTAGCTGTCACAAATTGTGCTGTTATGTATATGGGTGCACATATATCACTTTGACATGACCTTTTCAATTTTTCTGGAAAATACTCAGAAGGGGAAGAGCTGGATTGAGTGGAACTTTCAAACCTAGTTTTTTCCACAGTGGTTTCACCAGTTTGCACTCCCTCCAGCAGTGGAAAAGTGTTTCTTTTCCCCACATCCTCGCCAACATTTGTTACCAGTTGTTTTCTTGATGGCGACCATTCTTTCCGGGGCGAGATGAAATCTCAGTGTTGTTTTAATTTGCATTTCTCGAATGACCAGTGATGGTGAACATTTCTTCATATATTTATTTGCCATTTATATATCTTCATCTGAAAACTGTATGTTCATCTTCAATGCCCATTTTTGGAGAGGGTCTTTGAATTTTGGGGGCTTGATGTTTTTCAATTCTTTATATGTTCTTGATATAAGTCCTTTATCAAGGGGTTGTTGGCTAAAATTCTTTCCCATTCTGTGGGTTTTCTTTTCAGGCTATGTAAAATGTCAAAGCCACATATCACTAAGGGTGGTGATGTACACCTGTCATCTTAGCACTCTGGAAGTCTGAGGCAGGAGAATTGCAAGGTAAAGTCCAACCTTGGCAGTTTAGCCACTGAGCAAGACCCCAGCTCATAATAAAAACCGCAGGTATCATAGCTCACTTCAAGGACTCTGGTTCAATCCTCACTATTCCTTCTGCCCCACACATATATAACAGATCTCTATATGGGGGAGTATATAATATTTTTGTTTTGGGGACAAAGAATCCTTTAGACATAAGGGTACTTTCTCATCATACCACCTCAAAATCACATACCATCTACAATACTGTTACTGTTATAAAGGAATGCACCTTTTTATTTTTAATCCAGTTTGAGGTAATGCGTTTCTTGTTTCTGTACTATAATGTTATTTTTTTTTCACCTTTTATACAGTTCTCACCAAGCAGAAGTTCTTGTGTGTGCATAGGTAATAATGTCTATTTTCCTCGATGGTGGATTACCCTTATAAAATTTTTGGAAGGCTACTACATGGGATACTGGTCTCCTTCAGCATACTTATGTGAATATATATTTATTATATACTTTCTGTTTAATTTAATTTTATTTTATTGTCATGCTTTGGCTATTTTGACATGTCTTCAAAAGTTTCTGTGTATATTAGTATGTGCTGAGAATTTTCTAAATTTCTGAAACTCAAAAGTGCTCCAGGGTCATCTTATATAAAAATTTTCTTTCCAGCCTCAGCATCAGGCATTTCTCCAGTTTCTGGTGAGAATGGTGTTAGCAACCATGATGTGAGTGACTGTTATTCTCATTACAACCAGAATGTCATTGTTTCTAAGCAGTTCAAACTAAACTGACAGATTAAGTAAGATACATGTTTTTATAATGGCCTGTGTACATGTCCATATTGATTAGTGTTTCTCTACATAGCTGTTATCTTTATTAACTAAATATAGGTGGCAACTGAAGTCTCCACTCTCAACACATGGATCATTCTTGCCTCGTTAAAAAGTGAGACACCTAGCTTCCAAAATATTGGCCACCATTTACACTAGAAATGTGCTCATTTCTAGTACCCAATGTTTGAAAGAGGCAACTCTGTTCCCTCATGAGAACTTTAGTCATTAGAATATAATTCATAAATACATTTTCTCTTTTAGCCTTACAGACTTTTTATTACAACATTATTTACATAGCACCTTATTTTTTCCCACCATGTTTATTAGGACAATGTCATACATTTTTGTCAAGTTCTTTTGTCAAGTTCTGCATTTCATCCCAGAATTCTGACTTTTTAAATCATTTGTAAGTATTGCATAAGGTTTACTCTATGACGCATTCCATTTAAACCTTAAATTTCATTAAGATTTATTCTGTGTTCTATAAGGTTCTGTACATTATAAAAATATTTGGAAAATTGGATTTAGCATTACGTTAGAGAAATTACAACACTGTATAAACACTCTCCTGTGCATGGTCCATAGAAACTTTTCTTTAAGCCTTATGAACAAATTGGAAGAAATAATGAAATATCATCAAGTGGATTTTTTGTTTTCATTGTTATCCTTCATGAGCAAGGTCTTTCATCAGATACACTCTATCAGCTTAATGAAGTTTGAGAAGAAAAATAAAACATGATAGTTTCATCATTGTTGGCTTAAAAAAACTTGACAGATGGGCCAGTCATTCCTATCAAAACATTAAGAAGGATTAGCATAAAAAGACAATTTTCATCTATCACAGTGATTAATCATTAATAATGAAACTTAAGCGGGAAAGAAAATGTAAAGGATTATCAAAAATTATGAAAATACTGCACAAGCAATGGAATATGTAAGATTTTCTTGGAATTTTTAAATTGATATTATATCATATTGGCTATTTTAGCAATCTGCAAGATAGAAGCTACTCAATAAAGAAAATAGTTTCTGTCTCATGGAAGTTATAAACCTATTGGTGAATTCTGGTAGCCTTACTAACATTAATATGGCAATCTAATGATAGTATATCTCTATTACGTAAAAATCATACACGTAATTTCTAAAACTTTGCCTGAATTGTTCATAACATACAGTTCATTTATTAATGAGCATAAAGAATCCTTTTCAATTAGTTTACTTTATATTTGTATGGGAGTTTTAATTTTGCCTTTTTGAAAATTATCCTCCACTTGGTATAGAACTTACAATATACAAGTGAAACTTAACACTTTGTTAGAAATAAATAATCTTAATAACATGAGAAAAACAGGCCTGTAAGACAAATAAATGAGCAGAAAAAATACTTATAAAGAAACATAGCCCTAAAATTAAATTCAACAAGAGAAAAATGTGATTTTTAAATGTCCACCAGTAAAATCAGAAAGCTAAATTTTCTGCTTTTAATATATAATATAGGTTTAAAAATAATGACAATATATAGCAATGAAATAGTCAATTCTGACCTTTCACAGTTCGTGGAAAGTGTGACAGCCTCGTCAACTTAAATAGGTAGAGAGCAATATAGGGGCTTACTGAAGCACATCGATGGCTGTGTGTAGGGGTTGTGGGGATGTGATACATGGGACCCCTGCTTCCTTTTCTCCAGTGCTTTTCCTTGTCTTCTGTCTCCCACCCACCATGGAATGAGCAGCTTCCTACCCCATTCCATTCAAAGCGTTCCTGCCTTACAGCCGGCAGACAATGGACTGGCACCTGACACCATGAGCTGAAATGTACCATATATTAATTTCTCTGTGTTGGATACTTTGTTCCATGGACAGAAAAGCAGATCAATATAGGATAACAGAGAAAGTAGGCCCTGACCAGATACCAGTGTCTTAATCATGGACATCCCATGCTCATAACTGGGTGGGGAAAGGCATACATTTGCTTTCTTCATAAGTTATCAATGTTAGATACTCTGTTACAGGAGTGTGAAATAGAATGTCTAGTAACAGAACTTTTATTTGTGGTCAGACTTTCACTCAAGAATGAAGGCAATCTGAAGTCACTGACAGATAATTTACCACTCAAAGATCCTTACTGAAAAGAAAAAAAAATACAGCTCAGCCAAAATGCAAATGAACACAAAGGAAATGGATTTCAAGCAAAATATTGTCAGTTAACATTCAATAAAATCTATTGGCAAATTTGAATGTAACATATTTAATACCAAGAACTAAGTACATATAGAGAAACATAAGGCTAAAACATAAACAACACAACAACACTACTTTTGTGTAGTAAATGACCCATTTTGCAATAATGCTAATAGATTATTCTTAAAATTGATTATGCATATTTAATAAGATACTGAAGAGCAAATTGTCATAGAACATTTCATATTGTATTTAAGATGCAGGAAGTAGGGGAATTTCCGGTAGGGGCTCGTTTTTGGTAAAACATGATCAAAAGTTTACGGAGTAAGTGGAAAAGAAAAATGTGTGCTGAAAAGAGAAAAAAGAATGCCCCAAAGGAGCTCAACAGACTTAAAAGTATCCTCAAAGTAGACTGCGATGTTTTAATGAAAGATGTTCAAGAGATAGCAACTGTCATGGTACCCAAACAATGCCAAGAGAAAATGGAATGTGTGACAAATAATGATGAAAAAGATGACATGAAAATGGAGAATGAGATAAAGAGAAACAAAAAAGACTCGATCAGAATGGACAGTACCCAGTATGGATAAACCAGAGGCAGAGAAAAAGGCGGAAGGCAAAACAAGAGAAAAAAGGGGGAAAAGCAAAGCAAAAGCAGTAAAGGCAGCAGAGGGTTTGGCCTGGTAGACCTTGACCCTGAAAAGCTTGCCACCTGGGACAGATATTTAATTAGAAAATGCACATTGATTTCAGCTCTCACTAAATGAAAACTATTTCTGTTCGTGTTTACCTGGCTTTTTTTCTTCACTTCAAACTCAAAATAATTTGTTTTGGGAACTTGAATAAAGTATTTTTGTTGGGTAAAAACTGTATTTATGTCTTAGTTGGAAAGTGACCAATATTCAGGTCTTATCAGACATCAAAATCCTGTGAAGTCTTAACATGATTGTAACTGTTCTTATAACTTGGTAATTGCAATCAGTGAAGTAAATGATGTACTGACAAAAATTTGAGTAAACTCATTTTTTAAAAGCTATTATGTAGTCACATTTAAAAATACAACAGTAGAGCTCATAAGCAGTACTTGTTTGGAATTTTGATTTTGTATAATTTCAGAATTAAAGATTTTGTGTGTAAAAAAATAAAATAAAATGCATTAAACATGCAAACATATTGTATATGTTCACTAAAATTCTCAAAAAATTCTCATATAATATTTTAAATGTGTTACATAAGTGTATTAAATTGTATTTTAAGATCTTAGAAGTATTAGAGATGCTGTCTTCAACTACAGTATGGCAGCACAGGACATCAAGGCGTGAGTCTGAGGCCGCATGTTTAAGATCTGCACACATTGCAGACCATTCCATTTTGCACTCTAAGTCATGGGGGCAGAAAAGCACAGACACCCATAACATGGTGAGATTTTGGATACACTTTGGTGAGATTTGACTTGGGGAGCATGTAAGTACTTTGCATACCTAAAAAGAAAATTTTAAAGTTAAAAGAAAAATTTTTAAATCAGAATACAATGAAGAAAATTAACATAAAAGAGTTGGCTGAAGAAGACTGTGAAATTAACCTCTCCTATTTTTAAAATAAAGTGTGGAAAGGAAATGAAGGAAAATTCCCATGTATATTTTGAGGATGTCTTTAATCTTCCCAGAAATCAGACCAAAATAGAAACCTTAAGTAAATACATCAAAATATATGCTTAATATTTAAAACATTAGGACAGGAGTCACAATAACAAAAGAAAAATAATCAAGTGCAAAGAGAAAAATGTAAACTTTCCTGCTATATGAGATTCATATAGATTACATTTAAAACTGATAAAGGAAGGATACTTCCCATAGTAAGAATGAAAATATCCAATAGACATGTCAGTAAGTTTTCTTCAAATTTAAAAGACATTAAAATTCTCACCTATTAAACTTTCATGAGGGAAAATATGTAATATTCGCTGTTAATATTTTCCAGATACTGTTTCTAATAAATTTTTCACTAATTTTCATTTAACTAGAAACAATTTTGAAGTATTCTTATTATGTCTGTAAATATCTTTAAATGTCCTTAGACCTCAAATCACTGATCCTGGAAATATATATTTTAGAAACACATATATATATATTCAACTAGTCACCAATCTTATCTCTAATATCAATATTTGGAAAGATCTAACTGCTCAGCATAATAAATAATGGTAATACATAAAATAGAATAAAATAATCTTTTTTCTGTAAAATGGAGGTAAAAACTGTATTCTCTATTAATAGTTTAGAGGTAAAATGTTACACTTCACTATCATTTGTATCGGTTCAAAGAAAGTCACAAAATAATATAATGGGCAACTCTTAGGAGAAACAGGGCCAGGATTCTAAGGTTACAAAAGAGAAAAAAAATGACTTTGATGACCTTATGCCCTTAAGGAACAAGAGATACATTCAGAGAATTCTTCTGGCTGACAGAAATGAAAAAGTCTTATAAATTCAAGTTTCACAAAAGGCAATGAATGACACTTGGAAACAGATACTATAAAAGAACCATACTCTTTTTTTAATACAACCTTTGTTTCACTCCAAATGCTGATTTCATTCTCTCAAAAATTTCTCAGCACTCAATAAGAAATCCAAGTTTGCATGCAGTACACTTTGAAAATAAAAAAAAAATCTATTTTGTTCTACCAAATCTGGTTCAAAATATCTTGTGAAAAACTGCTTGGGCAATGTTGTTGTCTGACAGAGTAAAAAAGAGATGATCAGTCCCTTTTGGTTTAACTGATCTCGGGACCAAAGAGATGGCAAAAAATGCATAAGATTATGAATCCATGTGTACAGTGCAGAATTTTCTTGTGAAAAACATCTAATGCCAATGACTGGTGTAAAGAACTTGTTGACTCTCTACTGGAAAATATTTTATCTAGAGAGGGGTTCCCAGTTATCTAGATTTTCTAGATGAACAATTTTATTAAGTAAGATCTGTTTTCATACCATTTTCCATATCTCCCTTCTACCACTTCCTGTGAGTGTAGGTGGTTGCAGTTTGACCATTAATAAGCAATTCTGGAGATGCAGGCATTCTCATTCTCTGCAGAGAAAAAGCTCATCTGGAAGTCTTTTCTGCGAGGTTGTGAAAGTTTCTTTCTCACAATGTCTAGCTGAATTGTTTGCATCACATGGACACAATTTATGGTTGAACCAATAACTGTAATCAGGAAGAATTATGCCCTTTTTTACATCCACACATGATGCCAACTTTCAATAAACCTCTTTGGTTCCATGTGTTGGAAAAGAATCTCGAGTGAAAATTAGTGAGGGAGAGAAAAAAAAGATAACTGGTTGTCAGATGTTTTCCTCAGCAAATTTTTGCCAGGTCAGGTTGTAGAAATGTAAAAAGCTTTGAAACGGATAAATCTTAGCAAGAGTGTAAGAAAGAGACTTTATTTTGTTCCTTTCTCTCTTCAAACATATTCTGTTGGATTTTCCTTCCCCTTATGTAGAAGACATACAAGGAAGTTTTTGCATGACGTCTGGCCATTTTTATTCTCTAGAATAATATTTCAGATATTAAAAAGTAAACTGAAGGACAGGAGTGGTAGTGCACCTCTGTAATCCCAGCATTCTGCAGGCAGAGGCAGGAGGATCACAGCGACTTCGAGCATACAACCATACTCTGAACTGCAGAGCGAAATCCAGTCTCAAAAATACAAAAGTGGGAAAAAAAAGAAAAGAAAAGAAAAGAAAAAAGGAAGCTGAAATGCAAACAAATAAAAGTTTTCTCTTCTTACAACACAAAAAAATTTCACCTTTTAGGGGAAAAGGTAATCTTTCATTCTAAAACCTATTTTTATTTCTCCTTCCTGAAACAATTCTTGTTTATGGCAGTAGGTGTCTTACACTCCTTTGGATTTTAATTTTTTTGGTTTCAGGAAGGTAGAAAGTAGAAAAATTTTCAGTGCTTGTTTGTGGTTGCTTTTTGTTTGTTTTTCTTATTTCCAAATTTATTCTATTGCATTTCATTTAGGAGTATTCAATTTAAGAATTACAAAAGTACACCTAGATGACAATTTTAATTTTCACTTTTAGTTCAGTATTCACAATATTACATGAAATACTTAACACTTTGTTCAAAATGCTACATGAGATACAATCTGTGTGTAAGAAGGTTTTGCCCAGTTGTCAGATATTGTGAATAAGTAAGCAATTATAGTACCTGGGCTAAGCTATGATGCTTGTTATCCCAGGTAATTAAATTGATTTTACCTTTACTGTATTTTCAGTTTACAGTAAGTTTGTTAGGATGAAATTACAACATAAATTGAACAGCATCTGTGTATGATGCCTGGCTTTTCATCTCCTGGGGTATTTTCTTGATTCTTGCAGGTAATTTTTCTAACACAAGATGCCCCTTGCCCTTCTGTCTGAAGAACTCCCTTATCACTGGTAGTTCCGGTCCAAATAAGAAGCTAACAAGAATTTCATATATCAATAAACATAGACCTATATCAGGATATTTACTGTTAGTGAGCAGAATGCGCTATTGGCAAGATATACTGGGGATACATAAACTCTGTTCTGTGCTTCTGTATAAGAAATAAAATAAAACAGGTTTTGGGGAAAACACCATTCTTATACAGTTAGCATTTTCTATCCTGATCATTTGCTTTGTTTGATGCTAATTTTAGTGTCTCACTAGCATAAAGGTTTTTGGCCACAGTTTGATGGTAGCGCTCTACAGTTATTACATAAGCTAGTCTACATGTACCATTTTAGAACCACTGTTTAAATGTAGGGGCTTTTTATTACCTACACTGGTTAAATGTGAGTCCTTGTCTCTGCAAACTAAAGGTTACATTTTTAGTTAAAATTTGTGTAACAACTAGGATTAGAAACTTAAAGGCATTCTAAGATTTAAATATTCATAGATGGAAAAACACTTTGAATTTTAAAAAGTTTACATACAGTGATTTTACACACTGAAAATGTGCAATTTAGAAATTAAGAGAAATGTAATCATGTGGGTCATTTTTCTATCTGGAGTAATTATTATCTAAGGATTTACAGGAAATGAGTTCCATTTTTTTAAGGAAAAAAGTTTTTTTTTTTGAAATTCACTTTGTACTTTGAATGATATCTATAACTCATCATCAAGCTTTTGTGGAGTGTTCAGATAAGAAACTGAAAATGTATTTCAACAGGCTTAATTTTGAATTGAAAGTTTCAAAGAGCATATTTAGGCTATTTAATTCCATTTATTTCTAAGAAAGCTCAAGTAATAGACTTCTTTTTGAAAATAGTTAATTTCAAAATAAAAAAAGGTTGAAAGAAGTAATTAAAGGTCAAAGAAGTCTCAAACAGCCAAAGCAGATCTTCAAAACCTAGGTTTTGTTTAAGAAAAAAATTAGATGTTATGATTGCTTACTTACTCACAATACCTGACACTGGCATAGACACAGTTATGAAGGAACAACCTGAGCTTGTTAACTAAGCTTATTTCTACAGATTAGCTGACTTGATTTCTTAACAGAACCATGAAACTACTCAATGCCTACTAGAGTTAATTCTCACTAAATATTATCTGAAAAACTATTTTGAGAATACATAAATATTTATCTAGAAAGTATGCCTTCCCTGCACAATGCTTAAGACCAGGAATGTCTGAGAAAATAATGAATAAGACTTAATATTTGGACTTAAGGAATTGCGAACTAAAGACTTTTAGATAATTAGATTTTCTTAATGTTCTGCCATCCCACTTTTGCACTACCTTAACACTGTGATTCAATAATAAACATAAATCAATTTCCTTTATTTTTAAGCATAGTTGTATCTTCAGAAAATATTGTTTTTCATTAACTTAAACTTAGTCACTTGACTCTTCATAGTCAAAGCATATATAAATATAAACTCATGAATTTATGTACATATACATGTACATGTAGAGGATATTTCTTCAATAAATACTGTAAAGGTAATTTTGTGACAAGGAAATTTATACTTATAAACCTTTAAATAAGTATTATCTTAGTTCTAATATATATATATGACTTACATTAATATTAATTTTAATGTCTGCTAGTGCTATATAATTTAATAGTTTATATGAACATGAGTACTTTCTGTGAGCTAGCTGCTAATATCTTAAGGCAAATGAGTGTCAGAAATATATAAAATTGCAGTTTCTATATAATTCATTGACATAAATATATGCACAGTGTTTAACTGATGTATACTGATAGACATTATGTTAGAGAGAAAAGGAAGGAGACTAAGGACATAAAAGGCAAAAAAGAATAAATGAAGCAGAAGAGAGAAGAAAAGGAAACTGCTCCTTCTGCACATCTATACATGTTAAAAATGTATCCAAATGTTCATGATTCTATTATGTATCCCTCCACGGACGGCCATGCAGGCCTCACCTGAAGCAATTAATAAAGGAGAATCCATGGGAATCCTTTCATCTCATATAATTACAGATAAATAAAATGCGGTAATTTTCCTCTGTTGTCCCTACCTATATGTTTTCTGTCTATCTCTACCTACCTGTCTGCCACTGTACAATATGGCAATGTTTTTCAAAATTTTATGTCTAAAATTAAGAATCATGGACTAGCGCTTATTAAGGGTATCTAAAACACTGTTTCACTCATCGTAATTTGGTTTACTTCTAGGAATCAGATAAGCACTGTCACATAGCAGGAAACATTAAACAAATGATCTGGGGGAAGGTTACGTTTATTTTTGTAGTAACCTCCTAAGTGAGTAGTTAATTGGACACCTATGTGAAACCCTATTGAAAAGTAGCAGTTTCATTAAGCCCTAAGTCAATAAAAACAACATGAGCCTAATTTGTTTTTATTACTACACAAAAGGAAATTATAGAAACATTTGAAATCTGCAGGATATAAATATGCTTACTTTTCTTTTGTTTCATGGTCTGTAGATGTGCTCTTCAGAGAGGCTCATTAATATGCAGAATTGGTATTTTTTCAAGATGAAAGTTAAAGCAAAATATTTGGCTAACAGAATCCCCCAGCGTAGTGCTACTGGGACCAAAGAGATTGTTCATTTCAGAATCTCTGTCATAAATCTTTTATTCACTAAATATTGCTGAAGGCATAAAATACACAAGAAACACCATAAGGCAAAGAATAGTACTAGAGCATCCGGTTGTCTGGCTTCCTTTTTCTCTTGAACTCTGCCTGCTCTGTCTCTGTATCTGAAATATCTGAAAACAGGATGGAAATGAAATATGCTTAAAAGGCTAGGTTCTAAAAATGCTGCTGGTATTTATTTCAATTTGAATGTTCTGGGACAGGAAATAAAATCATTTTATTATTCCAAAATAAGGTATACTATCCTATGGTTGAGAAGATGGACACTTAAACCAGATTTCTAAATTCAGATTTGCTATGGGGGAGCCAATTTCCTCATTTGTAAAACAGAGATGACAATTATACTCTCTTCTCCTGGATGTCTTGAGAATTAAAGAAGCTAGTTTAAGCAAAGTGCTTAAATTAATGTTTGATCATTATAAACACTACTTAGTACCATGTTATCATCTGAACTGGCTAGACAAGCTCTCTGATTATAAATTCATACAGTTATATTAGAATAAACAAATGCTTTCCCTAATATGAACACTGTAATCAGGCTGATACATAGAACTTTTGATTTGATTAATCTTTTAAATTAATAATACTACTTTGGATAACTCTTAAAATTATTACAATCTATCAAGCTCTTTCAAATAAGCAAATCATTTTGTGATCATTGATACTTGATAATGTATAAACACCATGTAATTCATATATGAATGTAGAAATTTTCCCAGAAAGTTTAATAGTCTCATTATGGGTTCATACTTTATTGTAGCTAAAACCAAAAATACTGAATATGAATGAAATATATTACAAGTGTATTGCAAATACAAATGTATTATAAAGTGTGTTACAAAAGTGTTAAAAGTACAGCCGTAAACCTTTGCGGCTTATAAAAGGGTAGAGGGAAAGGCTAAAAAACAAAAGGATACAATTTGCAAAGTTGTAGGTGGTTTACTAGTTGGTAGATGAAAAAAAGAAGAAATGAATCCTAGCTTAATGTCTAGTGCAGAGATCTCATTAATTCAGGATTTAGACCTCTGCTTATTTGGACTATGAGCTATGAACAACAGTTGTTATATTTCACAGTGTTTTAAAGTATGCTAATTTTAATGGCTCCAGTAGGCTCTCAAATACTTCGCATTCCAACTACATAGGACAAAACAAATTGAAAATGAACAGAAAGGAACTTTTAGGTTTAAAATGTATAACATATTTTATTAACAGCATGCAAATAGCACATAAAAACACCTACACATCGATCAGTTATCCTTAAAATACTGTTTTCTGGTCTGTTTCTCAAAGGTATAAAAACAAGTTCGAACAGTGGTAGCGTTTGAACAGAAAAACAGAAAAATGTTCGAGCCTTTGATAAGGAAACTACCATAAAAATATACACAAATTGACAAGGTTTTTGGTGTGGTGTTAGGCTAAATGCAATCACTGTGGTGTCTACACTCAATATCTTATGGGCTGCTGGTGTCCCCACCTCAAAAACAGATACTTCTCTTTTTAACCTGGGAGAGAATTATCAGTTCTTTTATGTATGGCAGCAGCATTATAATGGCTTAAATAATGCTGTCTTTCTGCTTTTCTGCAAGGTAGAAGATACATTACCAAATAGGAGTGAACAAGAAAGAAATTCTTATACAAAACCAGCTACTTGAAAGCTCTGAGAAAGCAATTAAACACCTGGCTGAGAGGAAAGCAAATTAATTCCTTTCACTAGGAATGAGTAGAAACAAGAGAAATCTGTGGAAAAAGTGAGTTACAGAAGATTCAAAGGCACAATATTTCTGAAGTTTCAGAGGAGTTGGGTAGAAGAGAAGTAACCTCTAGATACTGTGGGGCGGAAAGGCAGTATTCAAGCATGGGAAAGACAGTGAAACACGAAAATCAAGGGTTAGGTGGAGGGATGCAGAACTGTGAAGGTCAGAGCTAACATGAGTGACATTAATGAGGAGACGGCACCGATCTCAGTTTTCCTCCCAGGGGTGAGTCTATTTTCTCCCTGTTTTTATACTTTCTGATATTTGTGGATAGATGAAAGGTTGAATGTGTGTGTTTGTATGCCAGAGGGGAAAACAAATACCCAGAAGATGCAGTGTAAACTTCTAAATTCAATGGCTTAAAACCACATTTTTCTTCTGTTTTAAGCTAGAACAAAAAAGGTTAAACAAATAAATAGCAAGATAAATGTTGTCATGGTGTTCTCTGCACAATTTAGTGCCTCTAAAATAATTAGATGACTTAGAAGCATAAGCAGAAAAAATACATGTGTGCATTATTTTAAAACATGAATATTAATGATACTAATTCTTAAAAATTGGATAAAGCTATCAAGACACTGATTTTCAGCTCCAGATCTCTTCCTTGAACTCTGTGATGTTGGGACAAGGACTGTGGAAGCTAGATTTTCTTTGCCTCTTATCTACAGTCCAGTAAGTGCTTGGAATGGAAGACAAGGGAGATGGCTTTACGGCTTTCTGTCTCTTTGGTTCCCATCAGCTCCATCCTGATAACTGCACACGCTTCACGCAGTAGCACCCGGCTCCAGTCCTCTTGCCAATTCTCACCCCACAGCTCCAAAGTTCCCAAACCAGGAACTTGCCACAGCAGGAGCCTCCTTCCCCATTCTGAATCCTTGAATTAGAAAAGTTTTCCTTACATTCAACCACTCTTAGAAGTTCAATTGCCTTCTGTAGGTATTATCTCAGTATGACTTTGAGATTGTCTTCCTTTGCTGATGTATGTGGGTATGTATTGATTGATCTATTTTTGTCTTCCCGTACTAATTTGATTAATTATTCACCTTAAAATCCTTCAGTTAAATCAAGTGCCTGAGATATGTCTGCTTACATCACATATATTTGAGCACAACAACTAAAAAAAAATCTATCAAGATCATTGGAAAGCTGTGACTACAACGGAAATAGAAGGAAAAAGGAAGAAATAAGACAGAACCATTATGAGTCAGTTTCATGAATCAGCAGCTTCATGCTTTTGTTCTTGGCAATTGCAGAGCCTGTGAACAATTTGAGGATAAGGGAATAATGTAGATAGAGTAATTGTGTGAGTCTAACAACAAAATCTTTGAATAGTGACAGTGTTGGAAAGCATTTCTGATGGACTCATATACAGTTAGTTTCCACAAAATGCTGCCAATTTATGAGGTTGTTCAGAGGAAAATCTACTTGGGGAAAATAGACACTATTTGTTACAGGTTAATATTCTAGAGATGCCTTTCAGCAGGTCACTGGGAAAGACAGACTGTAATAGATGTTGGAATCTGTGCAGAGTGAGAGTAAAAACCTTAGAACTTTAAAGACTAGTCCCCAACACACAGGCGATCTTCACATCAATACATTTCCAAAATATAAATCTGTGAGATCAAAAATAAAACAGCTAAATTTAAATTCTTTAAAGTTTGAAGAGACAAATAAAATTAAAGCTCCCAGATAAATTCTCTAGACAGCTAAGGCTTAAAGGTAGGTGAAAGCTACAACTCAGACTTATGTAGTTCATTTCTGGTTGGAAGATATTATTTCCTTTCAGACTAACAGAAGAGGAGAGGGTATGGATAAAGGTATAATGTGTAGCCTTTACAGTTCTTAAGGAATAAACAGTTCCTAGAATATTTATGTAACTTATAAAATAGAAAAAAAACATGACTTGGCTTCTGAAAGCAGAAAAGTAATAGAAAATAATTAATCAAGCTAAAATTTAGAATTTTAAAAATCAATAAATGGATATTGATCAATCCTATCAAGCCAGTAAAAGAGAGAAGGAAAGAATATTGAAAAAATGTATGTGTGTAAAACATATATCTGATAACACAAAAAGAGCTCACAAATCACAATTTTTAAAAACACAGTAAGTTACAATGATAGCAAAAATAAAATGGGCTCATTAAAATTAAACTTTAAAACCTGCTTATTGAACTACATAATCACCATAATAAAAAGATAAATTATGGAACAGGAGAAAATGTTCAAATGATACTTCTGATAAAGCTAGTCTACCTAATGTATTAAAATTTCCTACAAATCAGTAACAATGAAATATCTGCTTAAAAAATAAGTGACAATATTTTTCTAATGAAGGTATAGAATTTTCTCAAAGGCACAAAAATAGTATTATAATCATAAAAGAAAATAAAATCTAAACCATAATGAGATACCACATCAAACTCACTGGAATGGATGCTATTCAAAACGTAGGAGGTAGCACTTATTGGCAAAGAGGAATTGGAATCCTTGTGGACTGTTTGTTGAAACATAAAATGACAGTTACATAAAACAGTATGACAGCCTCTCAAGAATGAAAAATAAAATTATTATATGATCTCTTAATTGTATTTATGGATTAAAACTTGTATCAGTTAGAAATTTCTATCTCCATATTTATAGCATGGTTATTCACAATAACTGGAAAGTGTACACTCATGTTTCTCACTAAATAATTTCATTGTGTGTATCTACCAGTGCATGTATATGTATAATCAGGATTAATATCAAAGAAAATTCTCACATAGACTACAACAGATGTTGAGGATGTTTTGCTAAGTGAAATATGTTACTAAAAAAGATAAATATTGTAGAATTCTACTTATATAAGTTCCCTGCATTAAATTCATAGAAAACAAAGTACTCTTCTAGTTGTTAAAGCTAAGAGGCTGAAGAATGAGAGGTATATTTATAGGTGTTGAGCTTTAGTCAGGGAAAAGGAAGAGTTTTGGAGATTGTTTAATTCAAAATATGAATGCATTTATTGTCCTAAACCAGTCGATTTTATAAGTAAAAGTAGGTGTACAAAATTTGTTAGTTATATTTCAGAACAATGAAAATCTTGGAAAACCTGTTAAATAAATGTGTAAAGGACCTGAGCAAAGATTTCATCAATAAGGCATATGGCTGACAACTAAAACTGTGAAATGGCAATCAGCACTTTTGCCATTAAAGAAAAATTAATTAAATGCACAATATCATAATACTACACAGTTATTAAATTGAAGAAATCTAAGACCATCAATACAATGAACCAGAAAAGTTAATTAAAATTCTTTCACATTACTAATTGAAATAAAAATTGTACAAACATTGTAGAAAAAATTGGCAATTTATTTAAAAGGTAAGAATATATCCACTATGTAATGTAGACTTTCTAAGAGAATTGATAGCATATATTCATGCTAAAAGTTATACACATATATCTGAAGCATCTCTACCCCCCCAAAAGCCCCCAAAATAACAGTGTATGATTGGATAAATAAACTACACTATATCTTTAAATGAAATCCTACCATAAAACTTAAAAAAACAAAGAATTATTGATATGTGTAGCAGCATGGATAAATCTCAGTGATGCTGTGAAAGAAACCAGATGATTGTGTTTATGTAATAGTGAAGCAAATGCAAAGTTACCCTAAATGACAGAAATCAGATGAATGGTTCAAAGGATTAGACATGGGTAGATTTGGGTAAAAGGAGAAGCATTATAAACAGACACAAAATTTTGAGGGGACAAGAATGAAAGAAGTTTCTGACTTACAAACAAGTTCCATGATAGGAGAATGTGAATTGAATTCATTCATGAGTCTGACAAAGATACACCTTTGACACACATATATAATGTAAATCATATGTATACACAGAAAGCTAAATGCTAGATTCTTTCATATCTGTGGAAGTTTTCAACTTGAATGTCCATTGTTTGGGTACTTACTGTACTTTTACTTATATTGAATGTTGTGATAGTTTAATAATCCCCCCAAAAGTGTAAAATCACCTAATTATGTTCATTAAGATGGAAATTTAGTTTATACCAATTTTATATCAATAAAGATTTCAAATGTTAAAAAAATCTATGAGTCCTTAGTTTATTCTGCAGTGTTGTTAAATAAAAACCAAAGAGGACAAATTTCCTCAATAAAATTTTAAAAATTAAGCTAAATCCAAATTTTAGCAAAATGAATGAATCCAGGTAGATATAACAGAAACTGACAAAATTTAGTAATGATAATGTCAAGAAATGAATGAAGGTCATAGTAATGGAAACACTTATTTTAAGCATATTAAAGTTTTATTAGGAATTGAAACCATAAAAGATAAAACCCCAGATAGACTATAATGTAGAAAACACATAGCTCTGTAAATTTTACAACATATCCACATAAAGATAAGTGTAAATTCTGGATGCTATCTTGCACTAGCTTCAGATATTCATACAGAAGCAAGATTCAGTTCTACTACTAGTGAGATTTTCTGAGGTGGACTACATAGTGTGAAAGTGGATGTTGTGGCTTATATCTAGATGCCCCCCATGCCTTATGCATGCAGTGGTGAGCTTTCTGGTAGTGACTGAATGATGGAAATGTGATATTAGGTGAGTCCACTGGTTAATTTAGCATGGTTCTAGTTGTAGATTGTGAATTACTGAAAAAGGAAGACCCACCCTGCATATGAATGGAACCAACCATTAGGCTTGCAGCCTGGATGGAATAAAAAGTGAAAAAATAAGGAAGTGATACTGCTTCCTGCTTCCTGCCTGTTATACTCTGCCATGCCTCACTGTCATCCAACCCTTCCATGGAGCCAGCCCACTATGAATTGAAACCTCTTCAAACTGTGAATCAAGATATATTTATATTTCTTCCTTAGGCTTGAATATGACAGGTATTTGGCATACAAATAACAAGAAAATAACAAATACAGTTGCACTGTCTGAAAAATATGCCAATTTCCAGTACTATTTTTCCCTAGCATAAGGATAGTTTATCCTCAACAACAAATTTTGACATGGGAGTATTGAACAATGTTAATAAGCTTCTATATGCTAACATTAAATATAAGAAGGATTAGACACTATGCATGGCTTGAATTCAATGTGAAAGAGGGCTAGATACAAACAAATTCACGTGCGAGAAGGAAATAGAAAGATTCTTGTTTGTTTTTGTTTTACAATCGGGGGCCCAAGACTTGTGCATAGGTGTGCATGTGTGTGTGTGTATGGCACAGAGAGAAGACAGAGACAATCAGAGTGAGGGAGTTGGAGAAGGAGAGGGGAAAAATAAGACAGATGCATCATAAAACTGTTAAGAAATTGGCTATCTTCAGATGCTGGGTTAAAAACTTCTCAAGGCTATCAGCACGGAAATTAAATGCTTAGTATATTTTTATAAAGAATTGATGTTTTAGTCACAGCCTTTCTGGAATCCCAAGACCACTTAGGGAACAGAAATAAAAACTTTAATATGAAGTGCTCCACAAATTAGAGTTGCTAAATATAATTCTAGAGCTTTAGATTAAACTTGTTTTAAACTGGTGGCCATTAACCTAAAGGCCACTATCATGTGAAAGATCTGATATTCTTTTCCATCTGTCATTTCCAATTGAGTATGACTAAAATAGAGTATATCCAAGTACATTTTTAGATATATGAACACTTTAATCACATAGAATAATATGATGTAGACAGGACCATTACAGTTAATGTATTATAAATAACGTGTATACAACAAAAGCATCAATGTTATTGAATGAGTTCTCCAAAGACAAACTTCTATTTAAAATAGGCTCATTTTCCTAGTCTTTTTTTCTGAAGAAAATAGATAAAACTTTTATAAATTTTAAACAAAACCTCAGAATAGCAGCCAATGTAAAATACAAAACAAAATTAAACCAAAAAAGGTATAAAGAGCAAGGTCAGTAATGTACCACATTGCCAAAGAAAAGTTTTGCAAAAGCCCTGTATATTTTTTTTTCTTATTTCTTATTTGTGCTTAATCCTTGTAATGGCATTTTTACACTGAGGAAAGCCAAATTTCCAAAAGTCTGTTATAGGCTTTCAAGACTCATTTATTTTAGTTATTATTACACTTCCAAGCTGCCAGCTCATTTCTCAAATCAGAAGACTCAATAGATGTCAGTGTTGAGGGGATTTAAAATTCATCCCAAAATTTATGACTCTTGTTTTAAGGATGAAAGATGTCCTATAAAGCCAACATGACAGAAAAATAATACTTGTTTAGGACCAAAATCTGATGAGAAGAAAATTCAGATTCTTTATAATATTAAGAACACATAACACATATATTAAATATGTTAAACAACATAACATATATTTCTGTATCACTAGTGTTTGTTCAACTTACATTAATTGTTCTATTTGTTTATTGAGCATAAATATTCTGGTTCTGCTTGTTCTTGGGTTTTTATATTACCCTTCTTTAAATATATTAAATATGATTGGTGTTCTTTAAAAGTGAGATTTCCCCACAACTAAAATGTTCAACTGTGTGTTAATTTTATCTCAAAAGAAACAGCGGGCACATTACAGAATTTTTTCTTTTACAAATTACTTATTTGAGTATTTTATAGAACACAATGCTTAGGAATATAATGAAAGTTAATTGAATTTTAAGATAATCTTAACTGTAGTTGAATGATTGCTATATTTTCAGGAATGTGATTTCAGTATGTCCATACAATAATTAATAGGCATATGCTTACTAAAAAAGAATTCAAATTGCTACTTATGCATGAAATATTAGTAAAGTTGGGGGTTATTTTCAGTTTAAAAATCCAAAAATAAAACATTTTACAAAAGAGAACATGTAACTCTACTTTGATATTTGGATGTATAATATTTTACCTATGTGTCCAAGGCAACTATGGATAGAAATAATTTAACATAAGTTACATAGTTATTTCTCAGAGACTCACAGACATAAAAAACCATAATTTTTATACAGATTGTTTTTCTGTATCTCATGATTTTGTATATTCTACTTTTGTAGATGGCTATGACTGTTCTTGTCAAGCCTTGTGTAAGCAGGTATCAGCTACTGACAGCATAGAACTTTTGACTTGACCCAGTTTATATAATTCAGATACTTACAGGATTTTGTAGGTTTAGCTACTTATACAAAATGATAAATATGCATGTGTTCTTTTTGTACCTAGCATTCCATTACATTGACAATCACTTATAGAAGAAACTCGTTCCTTCCTTATGGAATAAAAAGGTGACAGGTTATAATAATGACAGTACCTAAAAGTAAATGGTGTCTACCAAAGTTAAAATAAGATTCAGATCATGAGTTACATTTTGTGTGCCTGTACTACACCTCGTAAATAGTATTATTTATTCTATTCCATTGTGTAAGAACTGTGTAAGACTATCTAGAATAATACATGACATAGACTATATTCTTAAAGTGAATTGTAAATCGATACATTTGCAAATTGAGTGTGTGAGCTAAGGTTACTCTAGTATTCCATAATGATTGTTAAGTTACTTTATTTACATAGCCCATTACTGCACAAGTTATTGTGGTGAAATACATTTACAAAAATATGTTTCAAGTATGTAGGAAAATTAAGTTTAATCCTTTACTATTAAATCTTACCTTTAACTATCTTGTGGTAAGAAATTACCAGCTACTGGAGGTTTAGCTCAGTGGCATAAGTGTCTGCCTGGTAAGCATGAGGTTGTGAGTTTAATCCCTGGTTAAAAAAAAAAAAAAGAAAGAAAAAGAAAAAAGAAATTGCTGCCTACTTGAAAGATATGTCTTTTTAAAGTACATCTTCTTTGATATTTAATATCTCTTTTGGCCTATGCATATAAGTGTATGTTTTACATATATCATCATATTTTAATGTTTTTGATCTATAAAATTTACATTTCCAAAACTGTTTAACTACACTAAATTTTATAGATATTATATCACATTTAATTTAATACTGAAAGTAAGAGGTATCTGTCCAGTAACATTCCATTTATTATCATTTGATGTAGAATTTCAGCCTGGTAAATGAATGTGTTCAAGGGATTTTACTTGTTGATATTGTTTTCCAAAATATGCAAGTTTGAGCTATTATGCACCTGTTCTGGCCACGGAAGATTGATGACTTGCTTAAACATACAGTTCCAGGATACAAATACCCTCTGTATTTCAAAAATATTTCTTCATTCTGAGGTATAATTTCATGTTTAGAAATGACAAATTTGAGGACGGTCTGCTTTTATTTCCTTCTAGTAATAGTGTTATTATTTTATCTCCTGCAATTCCAATTTTCAATATTAGAATTCAGAATCATGATGAGTAAAAGCAGTTTCTTTATTAACTTTTTAAAAATATAGATCTCTGTAAACGACTAATTATGCTGTCTTTCTTCAAATCGAAAGTATTTTGTTTAATATTTCCCCCTCTGCCCCATATAGTGTTTATTTTCTTACACAGTAAGGACATAATACATTTCTCTAAGTATCAGTTCTCCTCTATAATGTTTATAATCATTATCCTAAGCCTAATATCATTTTTCCGTATTTTTGCGAGATGTCACTTTTGATTTTCTAGTAACTTGATATACAATACTCTGCCATTTTTAACTTTCATTGTCTATGAGGCCAGTTTTAATATGTTTTTCATTTAATTTACATACTTACTTTTCTCATCTATGTCACTTTGCATGGTAGACTGCATTTTTTATTGTCCAGAATTTTATTTTTAATGGGACAATATTAGTTCTGCAAGATTAAAGTAAATTCATGAATCTGTTTTGTTTTCTTTGCTTTTCAATTAATTTACCATTAGATTAGAAAATCTTGTATCTGAGCTTCAGAGTTTTTAAAAATATCAACTGACTACTATATTCTCTCCTTGCTGTGGTTGTTATATCTCTTCCTTCATCAAGAATAACAACCAACAGGTTTTGAATAAGCATCAGTCCATTTTAGATCTAGTCTCAGTATTAAATCTAGGCATGTATTGTTCTCTCATTGTATTTTGGCATTTTTACCTCCTTAACTTTCTAAATTAATGGTCTGCAGCCACCTAAGTCAATATTAGACATCTGAATATCTCTAACTTTATGTATTTACAACCTGTTAATTTTAGGTTGCCATCTGGATGAAGGGAGAGGGTAGAGGGATACTTGCCTTTTACCAAGTATACATATATGTAGGGGAGCACCAGTGATGTATGCTCAGGACTTGGTTTGTAAAGAGTGAAGTTCTTTGAGTCAAAGAAAAATCAAGGAAGGGTATCTAGAATGTTTTTATTTTCTTGTATAACGGAGCTGTTTTGTGTCATGTGGAAATCCCTGAATAGGTCATGGTCTATACCAGAAAATATTGGCTCATGGAATTTAAAAATACCAGAAAGATCTTACTCTAGTCCAGGGGCAGGATCTTGCAGTCTTTTGTGAGGGGTAGAAATTGAATATCTCACCTCTTTTTGTTTCTATGGGCTACTAGCTAATAATTATGAGTCATAGGTGAGGCTGCCTGTCGCATATTAACTTAAACTGAACTATGAATATTGTTTTTAAATATAAAATTCAATAAATATAAAAGTTTCATTAAAATATTAAGTACAATAATTTTCACTATTAATAAAAACACATATAATTTTCCTCAGAAATAGCAGGAGTGTAATATAGCAAGTCCATTGTATTATTTGATCTGATATCTGCTTTTCTTAGATCAGCGTTTCAGAAGCATTGGACAAGCATATTATTGCTGTCTGATCTTCTCTGTAATATTTTATGGGAGTGGGAAAAAGACTAGACAAAAATATGCTAGGGTTGAAAAAATAGACTTTTACTCGCTATAATGTTATTAGTTAATTCCACCCAAAAACCTCTTTAGTTTCACTTTCCTTTTGAGAATGTTTGAATAATATACATACATAGCACATACTGTTATGCGTGGGTTTTTTCAATAAAATTTATAAAGTAATATTGCAACTTACTTAGTTTTAACCCATTTTAAATGTTTCCTTAGACCTGCCAAAAGCAAATTAAGTTGACTTAATCTCTATTCTGTCTCTTTAAAATAAAAACTCTTTAGTAATTGTTGCTCCGGAGTCTCTACATAAATGTTTCAGTCTGTAAAATGTAAATTATTCAACAACTTTTAGACTTTAGAAAATTAAAATCTAAGAAACACAAAACAAGATATAGTTTCCAAAAAACTGAGTTACAACATTTTTAATGTATATAAAAATGAAGATAATTTTATTTAGCTTTTATTATTTTACATTAGATTAGAATGCAGTGTGGTGTAACTTGACCACATAAAAGATAAGTCCTTTATAGAGCTCCTGACTCAATAGTGAGGCAGAACATGAAATTCTGAATCCAGAGATAGTATAATTATTGCAACATTTAATGGGTCTGTCTTGAGTTGAAAATTCAGAAATCGTAACATAGTTGCCCTCATGCAAACAGTCTTTAAAAGAAATGGCAGTCTTACAAAACAATAGGGCTGAAACAAACTTAATCATATTTTTTGTCCTTTCATTTTAAATTTAAATTAAATTTCATTTGTAACATAATTAGGTAGGAGCTCTTTCTAAAGGAAATAGCTGACAAAAGAGGTAGCTTATATTTAATATTAATATTTTGTTTACCTTCATTCTCTTTTCTACTCCAACTTGACTGACTTGTTATAAACTAATCCAGTCCTGTTTTTTTTTTAACTATGATTTATTAAGATCTGTTTCTCAGTCAAGATTAAGCCTTCTGAAAGGCAGGCATGGTGACGCATGCCTGTAATCCCAGCACTTGGGAGGCTGAGGCAGGAGAATCACTGCAAGTTTGAGACCAGCCTGTGCCACAAAGTGTGCTCAAGGCCAGCCTGAAATATATAATGAGATCATGTCTCAAAAATAAAAAATGTTAATTCTTATGGAAGGATTCCTATATGCTCTTATGTATTCACAAAATAATTTTGTCATGTAATGCAAATAATTCAAATGCTTATATAAATCGTATACATTTTAATATTTAAAAAACAATTATCGACTGTATATAGAAAGGAAAAAATTTATATTGAAGTTGATATAGATCCAAGTTCTAAATATTAAAACAGAAATATTAAATCTATTGAAAGACAGAATAGGTAAAACTCTTGAAGACATTGGTGTAGGCAAAGACTTTGTAAATAAAACCCTAGTCACACAGGAATTGTCACAAAGATTCAACAGCTGGGCCCTCATCTTTTAAAAAGCATTTGCTCAGCAAGAGAAACCACCAACAGAGTGAAGAGACAACCCCGAGTGTGGGCAAAAAAAAATGTTTGACGACCGTTCCTCAGACAAAGGATTATTATCAAGAACATCTAAAGAACATTAAAAAAAAATCAGACCCTTCTAAATTTAAAGACCCAATCCAAAAATGGGCATCTGAGATAGAAACACACTTATCAGATGAAAAAGTACAAACAGTAAATAAATACATGAAAAAATGTTCAACAACACTGGTCATCCAATAGAGGTAAATTAAAATAATCCTGAGATTCTATCTCACCCCAAAAATAATGGTTATTACTAAGAAATCAACCGATAACAAATGCCGGTGGGGCTGTGGGAAAAAAAGAAACCCTTCTCCACTATTGATGGGAGTGTAGACTGGTGCAATCACTGTGGAAATCAGTGTACAGATTCCTCAGAAAACTCGGACTAGAGATACCATTTGTCTCAGACATTCACCTTCAAGGTATCTTCCTAAAAGAATTAAAAGCACCGTACCACTGAAATATATGCACACCTATGTTTATAGTGGCACGTTTCCATTAGCCAAATCTTGGAAACAACCCATCAACTGGTAAAAGAAGATGGATAAAGAAGATGTGAGTTTTCATTGTATACAGTGGAGCAATACACTGCCATAAAGAAAGATACGCTCAGGACATTTCTAGGAGACTGGATGCGGTTTAAGTCCATAATCTTAAGTGAAATAAACTGGACACACTTATGTAAATACCACATTGTTTCCCTGATGTGAGAAACCAAAAGTGGAAGTAAGGACCAAAATGTATAACAGGTATTGAGAAACAGGGGAAAAAATGCTCAGTGGAAGGGAAACAGGGAAGAAAATGTTCGCGTGGTAAAAGGGAAAGGAGGGAAAAGTAAAAAAAAAAAAAAAAAAAAATGAGAAAAAGAAGGAAAACATGGAAACAAAGCTTTTGCAAATGGAGAGGATGGAAGAGAGAGTAGAGGAATATGAAAAATGCAAGTTACATCCATATACAGGTACAAAATCTCTATAATTTTGATCACGATGAACATGTAAAGTGTTCCAATAAAATCCAATCACAAAAAATTGTAAGAACATATGACTTCAATACATGTTGTGTATCCTACTATATTCCATATTCTCACTTTCCTGAATATCTTCAAACTTAAGTAAAATATGAAAATTCTAAAACTTGCAAATCTGTTGGAGACCTAAGATATTAAGAAAAAAATATGCTTACACCCTCTGTTGTAATTTAAATATGTCTTGCAGAGCTAATGTGCTTGATTTTGCTTTTTTGTTAAATTCAATACAGATATTATTGATACTTTCCAAAGAGTAAGACTTCTGAAGTATAATGATTCTAGGCTAAATAGTGGCCACTCAAAACATATTCATATGCTGACCCCTCCTAACAATTTGTGAATGTTACTTTAAACTGCAGGAAACTATGAATAAGTGGAGGATTTTGAGAAGGGAGATAATTCTAGACGTGTTATTGGAGTCCTAGCCCAGAAGACTGACTTCGGGGGTCACAGAAAATCCTATTCATCCCCCTGCTGTTTTGTGAGTCCAATCCAAGAGAAAGTGGTATTAAAACAGAGACGGAAGTTACTCAGTGTGAACATACTGGGAAGAAACATAGAACCAGGATCTTTAGCCTCGTCTTGCAGTTTTTAACAAGAGCTATAGGATTTATAGTGAAAGAATTACACCAGAGGGCATGAAGTATGCAGAGTCAAGCAGTCTTGGTCAAACTGTGGTCTGATTGGCCATGATTTCAGGTCTTGTTCCGCAGGGTCCTTCTAGCAACAGGGTAAACTTTATTGCTTGGGAGAGGGAGCAGTAATTCAGATCCCATTGTGAGATCTTTACTCAAAGGTTCACCATTTTTGAATTGGAGATAAATTGAAAAATGACTTAGGGAATGAATAGGCCAGAAAAGCAAAATGGAGTTCTCTGTTGTCTGGGTCCATCCTTAAATCCTCAGTTTTAAAAGCAACTTTTTTGCAAATGTTCAAGTGAATTTTTAGCACAATAACAGATATCCTTAGAAGAGAGTCAGAGAATGAGAGAAGAGAAAAAGCTATATTAATCATCACTCTAGGGGAAAATTCTATTATCTACCGACCTACCTACTTGCCTATTATCTGTCCATATACTCTCTGGAGGAAGACAGGGAAAGAGGGAAAAAATAGGGTGTGGGGAGAAAAAGAGAGAGAGAAAAAGCTTGGCTCATAGTTATTGGCATTAGCAAGTCTAAATTATGCATGGTAAACGTCTTAGGCAGAATCTTTAGGGAGGAAAAAAAGCTGATCCTGCAGCTTCCATGCAAAGGAAATATGTTTGCAAAAGTCTCTCTTCTGTAGGTATAATCAGTCTTTTTCTTTAGGATTTTCCACTAATTGAGTGGGTTTTATCTGCTTTACTCAAAATATCTCTGACATATAATAATAAAAACCATAACTGAAGGTGTCCTACAGTTATGTAGAGAGCAGAATTTATAAGTTATGAAGTTGAAAATTCAGCAGAAGAAATATTCAAGCAAAATGTCAAAGGTATGGACTCATTTATTATTGCTGCTTACACTGAAACTCTAGAAGACAGAGAGATAAATGAAGGCAAAAGCTGTGAACTAAAAATGAAGGTTGATTTAATGTTCAAAAAATTCACATTCTATCCAGATTGCTAAAGTTTCACAAGTTAGGAGAGTCACTGTAGGAAAGTATGTTTTGGAGGCAAAAGCAAGGGCATGACTATCAGATACTGCACAGAAACTCTCAGATTCCCCAAATATCTCATCAGAAGCCTTCAGTACAAATATTACCCATAAAAGATTCATGGAGTGGCCTTTGGCTAATGGTGTGGCATACACAGGAGACAAGGTTTTGGAGAATCTTATAGCAATAGAAGCATTGAAGTGGGCAAAAATAAAAAATGAGATAAAGTTGATGGATTTCTCAAATTTATGGGTAGGAAACAGAATAATAAAAATCACTTACCTGTAGACATATTTTATACCTCAAGGAAAAAAAGGATGTCTGCAAGGGTTAATACTCATTCCAAAGATAAAGCCTCTAGCCTTAAAGTTGTATTGGATCCCTCAAGTTTTACTTCAAAAATTATTACTAAGGCTTGAAATCCAATGGAATTTGCTTTGCTGGATTTTTAATTAACTTGGAACCAAATATTACTTTTTTTCTTTCATTTTGTCTCTTTTGAAGTGAGAATATCTATAACTTTCTTCTTAGGCCTGTTCCACCTTTATGTTTTGGGAAGAGGTAAGTTGTTTTCTAGTTTAATAGTTCCGAAATATAAAAATTTTTCTCCAGGATAGATGTTACCTAATCTTACTCACATTTAATTTAAATCGTTTACTTGATTATAGTTAGCACTTTTGAGCTAGTAATTAGATAATTTTTTTTTTTACTTGAGTGAATGCTACAATAAGTTCAAAATTTTGAGTGTTGGGAAAGGGTGAAGGTATTTTCTATGTGAGATGATCATGAGTCTCTGAAAACCAAAAGTTAAATTTGAGAAGGCTAACTAATGATCAACCCTAATCCAGAAAAGATGCTGACATCAGAAACTCTTTGAAAAGTTTTTCACTTAAATGGCAAAAAGAATACTCTGTAGAAGGAATCAAGTTAAATTTTTGAGTTAAGTAATTATCTAGTATTACCTTGTTAGGCCTTAAATATCATCATATATGAGTATATACTAATAATTGAGAAACTAAGCAAACTACAACAGAGTAGAAGAAAAGGCAGTGTTTCCATGAGATAAAGATAACCGTGATATAGACACAAACTAAGGAAAGCTGGCAGTCATCAGAAAATAGAAGACCTTTATGAGATATTTTTTCTCTCCAATATCTATAGATTCAATGTGATTAAAATCAAAATCTCAAAAGGTTTTCTTCTTGGTGGACAGAGTAAAACTGTTCTTCAAATGTACACAGAAATCCACAAACGTAGAAACAGCAAATCAATTTTGGAAAATAATAAAATTAGAAAATTCTGTGATTTTGGGGTTTATTGCAAAACTCCATTGATCATTAAAGAATTACATTGGGGTAAACGTGAAAACAGAGACAAAAGGAAGTAGAAAGAGTGGTCAACTAATTTTTACCATGCTAAGTGAGTTTAATAGAGAAATGGCAGCCTTTCCAATACACAGTGCCAAAGCAATGGGTTTATCATATGTAAAGATACAAATGACATATCTAATTCAATAGTTGTCCTCAGAATCTGGTGGAGGAAGGAAATTTCTTGCAAAGGGGCATAAGGTAAGTAGTAATCCCCTAAGTAAAAGTATTCTAAAAGATGATGTTTTTTCGTATCAAGTTTGTGGTGATTGTAACACATACTTTATATTGTTTTCAAAATTGGAGGGTAAACTTTTTGTATAAATTACCAATCAATTAAATTGTTTGAAATGTGCTTGCCACAGGGCTTGAGTTGCTTTCAAGTGTTAGAAAACTTTATAAAATTAAAATATAATTAACAGATACTTTTCATTTATACTCAACACTAATAGTGAACAAATGGGAAAAAACTGAGTCCTCCTAAAATATAATTTATAACATTGACAGTATGGCCATACAAGCCAAATGACAGTGGTATGTGAATATAATTGTAAAAATCATATTTTTATTATTCATAATTATAAGAACTCAAAACAGCAAACGTACAAATCATGTCTATTATATTTAAAAGGTTATTCAACGAAGTGAGGTGGTTATCCAAAAATTGCCTCAGCCTTTAACACAGAAATTGCTAAATTTATTCCAATACACTTTCTGATAAAAAATCACTAGAAGATATTAATGGACTAGGATGCCTAAACAGACATCTAGTAACAAGAAAGCATACATAAGCATACATAAACAAAGAAACTTTCCAGTTGCGAATAAAACATGCATTTTTCTAGGTCCCCACTACATTATTATTCTCTTCAACACTGAAATGAAAATTATTGTCTGTATAAAATTGGATTAAGCAAATATTAAAAAGGGGAAACAGGACAACTGTCTCTTTCAAATATAACCACAATATAATTACAGATACTATATTGCAAATAATGTAGTATTAAAATAAGTCAGAAATGTAATGTAATATCTTGAGGAGTAATATCAGAGAAAACACTAAAACTTAATTAGTACATAATGTAAAGATTCAGGAAGTTTTGCTGAGATTTATGTACAGAAAGCAAATTAAACTGTATCTATCTGACAATGGAATCATATTTTCAAGTTGATGAAATAAAATAGCTATGAATCGTGGCTTCTGTTGAAGATAACCTTAAAAGGAGTGAAATAAATACATTTAAATTCAGAAGATTTGTCTACAGCAAATGCAAAATATAAAATATGAAAGAATATTATTCAGTCAAGATATAAATGGTAAAATATTAATGCATAAGTACGTACAAAGAAATGAAAACAACAGGATAAAGCAAATATGTGGATAAGTTTAAATGAAAATTGACTTAAAATAGTACTATGCTAAGTGAGTTAAAATAATTTAAAATTTCAACAATATTATAAAAGAAGTAGAGGAATAAAGTATTACAAATATTTATTTGATATTAATATACCAATTCCAATACCAGAAGAATAATAAATCAGTGCTACTGAAGGGGTAAGGATATTGCACAGAGACATTATTCATACTTTACTGAACAATATGTTTGCATTTTTTTTCTCACATGTGTTATATGTCTTAATGCAGAAAGCTAAAGAAACCTAAGAGAATTTAACATCAAGAACATAACTCCTCAGGTTTGGGGTTTAGCTCAGTGACATAAGTGCCTGCCTGGCAAGCATAAGGTTGTGAGGTCAATCCCCGATACCACCCCCCAAAAAACAAAGCAAAGCTCTTCAATTGAATTGAAGTCATTCATTTAAATACATTTAAAATCAACATTCAGTTCCTTATGTTGCAGGATTCATATTTTCTAGCTTAGGTTGACTGAATTATCTGTACTTAATATGCTATGGCATATGGTGAAAAAAAATTTTAGATGTGTAAAGTTATTACATTTAGCTTTGAACAATAAAAAATGATAACACATTTAATGTAGTGATATGGCAATGTAGGGTGTATTTTAAGTAATTATAAAGTGTGACAAAATAAGACAAATACTTGTGATAATTTTGTAATCATTGCAGAAGTTTGAATGACTTAGCTAAACTTCTTCTTTGCAGCATTAACTTGTCCCTTATCTGAATTTTATTTTTCAATATACTATGTTCATATGTTACTCAACAGATGTTCAAACATTATATGAAATAACAAGCTTGAAATGCTTTATGGCTATAAATTCTTGGACATTATTTCAAGAGGTTTTTTTTGCTATTATTTTTGTTCAAGAGGCCACTTATCAGTCATACTTAAGGCTACAAATGCACATTTTGAATCTCTTTCTTGTAATCAACTCTTTAACACTGAAATACATTTTTATGAACTTTCACTAAATTTTATGGTGCCACTGAGCACTTATGGAATACATAGCTCTGTGTTAGCCACTATGAAATTTAAAATGTTGAATAGGTTTCTACTTCAAAATATGGAGTCATCAGAAAAACCTAAAGCTTTGTGCTAGTAGTAATAACAGGCTACTTGAATTTAGACAAATATTTTTTAGATTACTTTGACTACCTCTTACCAAGTATAAGTGTCAATAAAACCTTGGCAGTAGATGGCCCTATGTATTCAGTTGATAGATTAAACATTCAAACACAACATGAAAGCAAAAAAGAAACAAAATAAAATCATTACCTTGAAGAAAATTGCTAAAGTACAATATTAGTTGAAGACAATTCATATCAGAGATGAGACCTTTATCTTTTTGGGTAAATTTATTTGGGATTTATAGGAACTTTTGTGGAGGGTAATACAGGAAATTAAGCTCATAGTAGGCAAATGCTCTGCTACTGAGCTACATCTCCAGCATATGTGTTTTTAGAAACAAGGTCTCTCTAGGTTGCCCAAGCTTGTCTCTGACTTGCAATCCGATTGCTTCCATTGTCCGAGTCCAGATGAAAGTATTGTCAAATACTAACGCAAACCACAAAGTAGTGAATGCTTGATGAAAGTATTGTCAAATACTAACGCAAACCACAAAGTAGTGAATGCTTGATGAAAGTATTGTCAAATACTAACGCAAACCACAAAGTAGTGAATGCAAATATCGTTGTGAATCTGTCAGTGTTTTGACTTCAACCTCCTTTTTGGTTGTATCTTGACCTATTCATTTATTTTATATATTTCTTTTACCTTACTGATTTAATACTACCTAACAGTTCGATGGCTATCTTGTTTATGAAACAACAGATTCAGGTAAAATGCTAAGTTTTCTTAAATTTATTGTTTCAGATATGTTAATCTGTTTCATATTTATAATATGGTCACTACTTTAAGTTCATAAAAGTGTTTTTTTTTTTTACTATTTTGCTAAAAATCCCTTCCCCAAAGAATCCCTAGCTCTTCAGTACATATAGAACATAACAACATTACTAACAGTAATATTTAATTTCCTGTAATGTGTAACTATTCATATGTTTCTTATGCTTGTGATACAGGTGAAAGGTACATGCAAATTTGAGTTTTCTGGATTTTATTAACTGTCATCTTAAACACACCAGATATTGCAGTTAGGACTTCTGTTGCAAAACTTCTATATTTTCTTGTGTTTTGTTGTGTCTCTAATTTAGTTGTGGCATGCTTCTGTGTTGTTTTTGGATTACTTTTGTCTTTTTACATTAGCACATGTTGTTGGGACTATTTCTAGGAGAAGTATACAGTTTAACAGTATAAACAGGATAAGTCTAAATGTGCCATGATTTAACAAAGCATATTGATGATAGAAAGAAATGTTAATAAAAATATAGATAGTAGCATATGATTTAAATGTGTTCAGATAAAATTCTGGCTTTATAATAGATGTAAATTAACACATCAACTACATTTAATTTGATTTTAGCAGATGAATATTTTATTTGAGGAATTTTCCAGATACTACTTTGTTTTAAAGAAACACTGCATCATGTTTTATCTCTCTCTCTCTCTCTCTCTCTCTCTCTCTCTCTCTCTCTCTCTCTCTCTCTCTCTCTCTTTCCAGTAATCTACCTGTACACATTTCTGAGTAGCTGTCAGTAAAATAACTTAATAAGAAGCTAATATTCGCTACCAAAAGGAGATAAAATCTACTTTTTCTGGTTGTTGGATTGATCCGTGGTATCTCCAACATACCTTTCTAACTCTGTATTCTACTAAGTAAATGTTCAAAAGAGAACATATTGATGTGACAGAAGGAAAAACATTACAGTAAATGATATGCACACCATAGAGAAGAAACCTGGGGTAGTTTGTATTAATCTGTGAATGTTATCAGTCTATAATGTCACCCTAAAAATGCAGCAAAATAGAATAGAGATATATTTATAGCAAATCACTTAAACTGCATCTTAAAATTGTGATAAATAGCTTTCTTTGAAGAATAAATACACTCTTGAGTCCAGAGTCACTGTACATGCATAAATCTTAGAACTGTAAAAAGAAAAGTGATAAACATTATCTTGGGTGACCATCGTCCTCCCATGTCGCCCAGGATATGCAGCAGATGTCTTTTCAACCTCCCTATTATCGGAGGCAGCACACAGTGTCCTGTCGAGGTTTTGGCTGCTGCTTCTGTGTAGCACTTGCGGTATGAAAAATTTAACTTACACTGATGGAAACAATCAGACCATTTTCCCCTGGGATAGGAATCTGCATGCGTTAGGTAACATACAGGATAATGTTCATCTTTCACATTGGATCACAATTGAAAATCTGGATTTTCCGGAAAGACTTTTTTTTTTCAATCCTAAAATGAAAAAACGAAAAAAAAAACATATCAAAATGTCAATATGGAGTGTCGCCAAAAGAGAGAGAGTGTAGCACCTCACTGAGAAAGGCTCTGTCTTGAGGACGTTTACAGTGTTTCCCCAGAGGAGCCTCCCTGGCTTCACAACTCTGATGTCATGGCGTTAAGTTGGTGGGTGAGGGAGCAGTTCAGTTTCCCATACACTGAAATATGTTGAGATTCACTCTTAAGTATTACAGGATACTGAGGAAGAAACAAAAGTTTGCTGTACGTTACTTTATAACGTTCATAGTTACTATCATTCTATACAATTTCTAAGTTAAGGGACAAAAAGAAACACGGCAAGAATTTTCAAGTGTACTGTGTTTAATATATTAACTTGTTACATTTTCTAGTGTGTTCATTATTTTAATGGCACAAAAGAATTTTTTAACTAAATGCTTTTGCTAATATACCTGTCCTAGGTATAAGCATATTTCTCCGATGGAACGAGGAGATCTTTACTCGAACTCTTGTAGTAAAAACTACAACAAATTTATTGGCTTCAATGAGAGTCTTTTCTGGCCAAAGATCTAGGCAATATTAACTAGATGTCTATAGTATAATACTGGATTTGAGGACAAGATGATAACCTGAACCAAAGTGAGAACTGACGTAGAGGAAAAATGGATTAATTTTTGCCTTTTTGATTCCATTGTCTTTCTTCCCTGTATTATCTCCCCTTCCTCTCCATCTTTCAATAACAGACTCAATGATGCATTATTTACATAGAACAAAACTCACCCAGGTAAAGCATATGATTCAGTTTTGTTTTATGTATACGTACCTATTTGCACCATCAATTTTAGAATATTTTCCATACCTCAGAGAGAAACCCCTTTCCTTTATCTTCTGTCATTTTCCTTTGCTCCCCTAGACAAAACCAACCATCTAATTCCATAGGTTTGCTCTTTATGGACTGTTCATTTTGGAATCATACAACATCTAGGTTTTTGTAGCTGCTTCCATTCACTTACCACATTTCTAAATTCTATGTTACAACATCTTATCAGTTCTCCACTTCTATTCTTTTTCACAGCCAAATATTATCACAGAAAGAGAGACAGACAGACAGAAAGAGAGAGAATGATGATGATGATGATGGTGTTTATTCATTAATGAATTGGTGTGCATTTGACTTGTTTAAACATTTCTACTTATTATGAGTAATGTTACTATGGACACTAATGTACTAATGTCCTTTGCTTCCATTTTTCCTGAGAATATTTCTAGCACTAGAATTGCTAAGTGATGGGTTAACTGTATGCATCATCTTACTCTCTATCCTGCTATGTGTGAAGTTTCTAAATTCTCCACATTCTTACCTACATTTGACACTTTCTACTGTCTATCTTTTGTAGTACCAGGGATTGAACCAGAACTGTTGTTGTTAGCTACATACTGAGGATTTTATTTTATTTATTTATTTTTTTATAGAGAATCTTGCTAAATTTCCAGGCTGGGATTGAAGTTGCAATTCTCCTGCATTTCTAGGAGAATTAATGATGCTAAGTTTCTTTTAATGTGTTTATTGGATATTTGTGTATCTTCCTGGAAGAAATATCTACTTGAATACTTTAACCATTTTCACTTTAAGAAAATTACTACTGAATTAAAAATATTATTTTTTTATTTTACAAAAAATCATCTTTGTTGGATGTATGATTTGCAAATATTTCTTCCAATTTTATTTTGTTAATGTTGCAGTGTGTCTAATTTTTTTTTCTTTTGCTGTTCATGCTTTTATTGTTTTGATATCCTGATATTAACAGATTCTAAAAAATCTGTGAAAAATCCTGTCAGATTACCTCCTAAATTTTTTTCTGAAAGTTTTATAGTTTTAGCATTTAATTTAGATCTTGGGTTCCTTTTGAGTGATAGTATGTAGTAACAGTTCAAGGTCATTTTTTTCACATACAGAAATGTAGTTGTACTAACATCAGTTGTTTAAAATGTGTTCCTTGTAAATTGAATGAGCTTGGCACTTATGTCAAAAGATCAGTTGAACCATAAACATGTAACTTTATTTCTGGACTTTCAACTGTATTTATTTGGTTTATGTGTTTGTACTTAAACCAGTACTATGTTATCTTGATTATAGGTGCTTTATTGTCAATGCTGAAATTAAAATATTTGATTTCATCTTCTCTAGAATATGACTATTTTACAATTTATTATAAACATTAAGATGAGCTTGAGAATTTTTGAAGAAAAAAATGGGAATTTGACAGACTATACTGAATTTGAAAATCCATTGGAGGAATTTGTCATCATAACCACATCAACTCTTTCACCGGATGAACATGAATACGCTTTAACTTATTAAATCGTCTATAATGTCTTGCAATAGTGTCTAACTGTTTACAAATCCTTCTCTCTTCTAATTAAATGTGTTAAGTGTTTTATTATATGTGTCATAGATATTGAAGTTATTATTTTAATTTTATTTTTGGATTATTCATTTCAAGAGTATACAAATGCAACCAATTACTGTCTGCTGATGTGCATCTTGCTTCCTTACTGAAATCATTTGCAAGGTTTTAGCTTCACTTATTGTGTGTGTGTGTGTGTGTATATATATATATATATATATATTAAATATATAGTGTGCATATATATATGTTATGTATATATATATATATACACACACATATATATACACATATATATTATTAAGCATGGTCTGTATCTCAAACAATGCCACATATAAATAGGAATAGTTTTACTTCTTCCTGTATAACTGTGTTTTTTATTCTTATTGTTACCTAACAGTCCTGCCTAGAAGCTCCTGTGCAATGTTGAATAACATTGACAAGACCAACATCACTGTTTTTTTTTTTCTTGAAATTAGGAGAGAAAAATCCCAATCTTTCATATTAGGTATGATTCTATTATTTGATTTTCATATATTTGTGTAACTCAAATTTATTTCTCTTGATGATAGTGAATTCTATTTGAATGTTGTTTAAAGCCTGTTAGTTCTAGCTCATCTGTTTTATTGTCCAGATCATCTACTTCTTTGCTAATCCTGCCTACACATCCTATACATCATTGAAAATGAGATATTGGACTCTCTGTTTATTGTAATAGAATTGTTCTTGAGTCTTTATTTTCTGTCATTTTTCCTCTTCAATACTTTTTTTTCTTGGTACTGGGAATTGAACTCACGACCTTGGGTTTGCCAGGCAGGTGCTGTGTAGCTGAGCTAAATACCTGCTCTCTTCAAGTATTTTTTTACTGTATTGTTAATTGAAAATATGTTTAAAATATTATATCTCCCTGATTGATGGATGTGTTTGTCTTTTAAAATATATCTCTTTATCTATGGTAGCATTTTTTTGTTTTAAGAGTTACTCTGTCTGATAGTAAAACTACAATTCCCTTTTGGTGGAGTTGCTTAATAGTTTCTAATTTTCATTTCAACAATTGTATCCTCGAATCAAACTTTTGTCTTTTATAAAGGATATACTTGTATTTTGTTTTGTCTTGCTTTGCTTTAATCCAGTCTGTAGTTTCTGTCTTTTGGTTAACTTATCTAATCTACTCACATTTAATGTTGTTTATGTACTTGGGGTTGCATCTGTCATATTACTTTTGTTTCCTATTTGTGCATTTTGTTGTTTCTCTGTTCCCCTTTTTATGTCTTTTTTTCCATTAAATGACCACTTTATAATATAGTATTTTAACAACTTTAATTATTTTTATAACTGTTTTGAGTTTTTCCCTTGATTGTTGACATAAATATTACCACATTTATCTTACTCTATCAAATACATCTTAAGATTCATGCTCAGTTCCAATGAAGTATAGAATTTCATTAAATCTCTACTCCATTTCATATATTACTGTTATATTTAAATTTTATCTGTAAAATTTAATAATGTATTTAAATAGTGTAAACTCTGGAATATGATGCTATAGCTTTTACTTACATAATTTTTTTCATTTTAAGAAGATAGAAAAAAAATCAGTGGCAAATTGGATAATTTTAGTTCAATTGATGTCCCCTTCACTCATATAATTACGTCTCTGACGCCATTCCTTAGGGCATGTCATGGCTAATTTCAAATGTCAAATTGGTTGCGTTGAGAAACATCTGCAGAGTGGTAGAACATGCTTCTCAGTGTGTTCCTGAGAGCCTTTCTAGAGAAGATCAGTGTTTGGATAGCGACTGGGGTGCGAAAGTGCCACCCTGAGAGTGGCACCATAAAACACGGAGTCTACCTTCAGGTGCAACAAACCCAAACCCATGGGGAAGACGGAGGGGAAGTGCCGAAGGAGCTTGTGGAGCATTCTCAGGTTTTAATTTTCAATTTATCTCCACAAAACTAGTTAATTTGTGTATATTTTATGCAATTACTCCTACAGTTGCTCTACAGGTTGGACCTTCTTCACACTCTGTGACGAATTAAGTCAGTCTTTTGGGGAGAAGAATTTGGAGCTCTCTGCTCAGTGGCTCCTTGTCTTCACTCCTGTGATCATGGGCAGGATCATGGGACTGGAATTGGGGAATGTGTCCGTGCTTTTCTCTCTTTAGGAACTGGGAGTTTTAGAAACCGGAGGGGAGAAAGCAGATTCAGTTCTCCTTAGTGTGCTTTCTTGGTGGGTTGTCTGCTGCTCACAAGCCAAGGAAAGCAGGACCAAGTCCGTGGAATTCTCAGCAGTGATGCTGTCGAGACAGTCTCCATGTCACATGTGGAAGAAGAAGGGAATGCTTAGTTCCCACCACCTGCACTTGATCTCAAATAACTGAGATCAGGATGAGAAATACCAATACCGCCGTTCTCCGCGTCCTGATACAGAGCTCTCTGAATAGGACCTGGGCTCTGAGAGAGCCCTGTGTACTTTGATGTAACTGTGTAAATAGAGTTTGCCTCTATGCCATGAGTCAAGGCCTACAGCTCTACTGAAACACCACAGACTTTCACAATCTTACCAAGTTTTTGCAGATTTTTGGGGTGAATATTTATTCACTGTGTTTCCCTGAGGAATGAGTCAGTGGAGTTACATGCATGTAATGCCTGAAATGTGACTCCTTCTCTATTAGATCTTCTAATGTGTGGCTAACACATCATGAGCCTGGATTAGAACAACACTTCGGGCACTCAGTGATACCCTGGAGAGTTTGGCAAGGGCATAGAATTAACTGAGAACATCTTTGTACCTGTCTGCTTAGTCCACATATATAGGGGAAATATTTATATTTAAGTAGAGATATTATGTTAATGAAACATGATTCAGATGGTTTTAAAATTTCAAATATAACATGACAAAGAATTCTCTACTGGGAGAGTACCTGGGACAGACAAATACCATAAGCTTGTATTTTTTTTTTTTTTACAACATGCATATTGGACATATGGCAAGTGAACTATCTGTCAGTAAACAAATAACAAATTCTAGTACTAATTTTGGCAAACAGTACACAAAAATAAAATTACTTGCAACCTACTGTGGTTGCACTTAAAAATAGAATTTTGTTGGACTATATTATATATTAAATGGTATAATACACGTAAGCATTGTGCAAAGTAAGGTAAGAAGATGCAGCTTTCCTCCTCAATGGCTCTCTAACTCAACAAAGACCAGGAACAAAGTAATGGACTCTGTACAAATGGAAATACATTTCAGAAGATACTATCATCATATAAGTGTGCATAAGTTAACAAAAAAACAGAGACTGTCTAAAGCTTCAGTTTTAGTTAAAAATTTTTTCTATTACACTGAAGGCTGACCCTTTGCCCTCCACTTTGAGAGATGTTCTTCCCAGTGCTCTTATTCTATGTTCTTTATTCTCTTCCCTCAAGATTTGTCTTCACAACTTTTTTATGCTCATGCACTTCAAACTGCATTCTCAAAGCCAATTATTCTCAAAAGGACAGCTCGATCTTGTCCTATCTCCCTTCATTCCAACAATCTAATTATATAGTGTTGTGTTTCAGAACACTACCGACAGTTCATTTTCACAGTGGAGTTCCCCAACTATTAAAATGCATCTTATCCTTCACTTTGATTTCCTCCAACTATTGACTCTGCTGCTGAATTTAGCAGTCCCTAACATGAAAGTGTTCTAATGATTTCAGGGAACTATAAAACAGGAAAGTTACAAATATCTCAATATACCACCAAGAGAACATAATACATTACTCAGTGTATTGCCACTTGATAAATAGTTTTAGTCTGCTAGGATTTCTTAGTAAGCTAAGATTAGTAGTTTGAAGTGCTGTAATAGAGCATTATGTATATTTCCAGCTCATTTTCAAGATACACAAATCATCAAGAAGAAATTAGTTTCTAAGATACTGAAACTGAAATATGGTCTTAGTGTGTTTTGAAGGAATAGAATGTTTTTCTATTTGTCAGTGACTTTGTTTATTTTAGCTTTATATCTTTCTTTGCACAAAATATATTTCTAAAGCTAAATTCTGAAATCTTAATTATTTCTTATTGCAAATATTCAAAAAAGTTGAGATTCCACCATAATTTCTGTTAACTTTTTAAACTGATATTTCTATATAATTTTATTGTATTAATTTGCCCATACTTAATCTCTCCTCAGTAATTATATCATACTAAAAAATCTTGAAAACTCATGGGTTGGCATTCTTGAAAATGAGGTCAAAATATAAGTGTTATTAAAGGTGTAATTACTGGTAACATCTAAGAAATATTTTTTCAAAGCAAAAATTAGTTTATATTTTGATAAATAATCTGAACTATTTAAAATGTCATCAGCAAATATATTGAAGTCTCACTGAAAACATTAAACATAAGTCTTACTGCTTTCTGGCTAAATTATTGCAAAAATATTCCTGCTGTTCTGCATATCAGATTCTTAACGTCTATTCTACATATCAGATATGTTATTAAAATAGGCAAATTATAGCATGAAGTTCATAAATTAATTTTGATGTTACCTACAATGATTAAATGTCATAAAACCTATGAAATGAAATTTTGGCATGTGACGAGTCTTAGCTTAATAATTGTAATAATAAAATTTTAAAATGCTTTATCATGTGTGTCATATTGGGACCATGAATCACAGTGGCTAATTTTGCATACTTCTCTGAGGGATAAATGGAGGCTTGGGATTATGATATCACCCTTTTGAGACGTCTCATTAACTCTTGGTATGAGCCATGCCTTCCCACACACTAAGTCTAAACTAAAATTACTAAAATGAAAAAGAACACTCCAGAGCAAGATCCTTCTCAGCATAAGGTCACCTCCACCCTTTTGAGGCATCCCAGGATTCCTTGCCTGCAGTGTCATCAGCCTCTGAATCTCCTGCTGACCTGAAATCCTCTGCTAGCGCCTCCTATCATTGTATATACCCAGTGCATTCTGCACACCCAATGAATAGTGACTGGTTTGGAGTATCTCAGTCTTTGCCTGTCCTGAGCACTGACTTCCCAGTCCCTCATTGGGCATTAGTAAATTTGTCTTTGTTTCTTAGTTTATCCTTTCCTTACCCTTCATACGAGGGATATTGGCCAGGTCCCTGGTAGTATGATATTGTTTTTAAAAGAGTTTGCTAATTATGTCATTTTCCTAATTTCAAAAATGTGAAATAAAGAAACACACCATTGTAGTGAGTTCATTAGGTAATAAATAAATAAGATAGATTCAGAAAAGTGAACCATTATGTCCTACAGAGTATACTCAAGAGCCAATTAAATATAGAAATGAAAAATTTATCAAACAATATAAGCATAAATCTTTCTTTTCAACAAACTAATAGAATTTAATAATATATTATCTTAGCTATTATATGCATGTTTATTTATTTATTCATTGATTTATTTTCTATTCCCTTCCTTCTTTTCTCCTCTCCCCCATCCCAATTATTCTTTCCTTTTGAGCAATTTCTTCTCATTTTACAATATGTAGTGTATGTTTGGGTATTATTTACTCTCAGTTTCTTACACTGGAGAGATAATACAGTGTTAATATATGCTTTGAGTGATTTCACTTATATGGGTGGGCTTAAATTGCATCAATTTACCTATAAAAACCTCATTTATGCATCTTTAGAGCTGAGTAACACTCCATTGTATAAAAATATCACATCTTTTGTATCCATTCCTCAGTTGACATGTATTTTGGTTGTTCTGAGACACAGCTATTATAAATTGTGCTGCTAAAAACATGAGTGCAAATATATCACAGTAGTATGATGTTTTCAATTCTTCTAGGAAAATACCTGGAAGGAAACAACTGAGTGCAATGGGACCTCCAATACTAGTTTTTTCAGGAATCTCCAAACAGATTTCCACAGTGGTCACACCAGTTTACACTCCTACCAACAGTGGAAAAGGGTTCTTTTTCCTCACAGGCCCACCAGCGCTCTTTACTGGTTGATTTCTTGATGAAGTCATTCTTTTTGGGGTGAGATAGAATATCAGTGTTGTTTTAATTTGCACCTCTTGCTTGAATGACCAGTGATGTTGAACATTTTTTCATATATTTATTGTCATTTGTATTTCTTCACCAGAGAAATACATACTCACCTCAGATGCCCATTTTTCAATTGTGTCCTTGAATTTGGGGGACTTGATTTTAATTCTTTGTTTTAGATATAAGTCCTTTGTCTCAGGGACATTTGACTAATTTTTTCCCACTATATGGATTGTCTTTTCACTCTATTGGTGATTTCTTTTGATTGCAAAAGCTTTTTAGTAGATGAATTCCTAGTTGATTCTTTGAAATATTTTCCATGCAGTTTGGGCTTTTGTGCATGATGCCTCTACTTACCCCTATGTTTTCAAGATTTTTACCTAATTTATCATTCAGCAGATTTAGTGTTTCTGTTTTAATACTTTGATCTTTGATCCATTCTGACTTTAGATTAGTCATGGTGATAGACAGGTCTAGTTTTAGTCTTCAGCATGTATAAAGTCACTTTTTCTAGCATGTTTTATTAAAGAGGATATCTTTCTTCCAGTGAACATATCTGGCCCCTTTGTTAAAAACAAGGTGATTGTGTTTGTAGTTATGACTGCATCTTCTTATCTGTTCCACTGATCTTCATGTCTGGTGTTTTGTTTTGTTTTGTTTTTCCAGTACCAATATGATTTTATCACAGTAGCTTTGCAGTATAATTTCAAGTCAGAGAATGTGATGCCTCTTGCCTTGCCTTTGATGCCCAGTACTGCCATTGCTATCCTAAGAATCTTCTATTTCCAAACAAATTTTAGGAATGTTTTCTCTCAATATGTGAGGTATACTAATAGTATTTTGATTGGGATTGCATTAAATCTGCATAGAAGTTTTTGGAATATGTGGAGCAAATCTTGCTAAAGTGTAGTATAAAATGAAGTGGAAGCAAAACCTTAGTCTCAGTGGAATGCTGCCCTGACAGCAAGATGCTTTGCTAAGATATATATGAAACAAAAGTAAAAAATGGAAGCCAGACAGCCAGAGAGGGTTCCCTGGGATAATTAAACAATTAAGTTCTCTCTTATCTCTACTTTAATGCTCCCATTTCCCACTATACTTTTTGTAAAGAAACAACTTTAATGGGTAGCCAGAGAAAATTTGATCAAGGCTTCATTCCTAAAGACTGTGACTTCCTGATCCCACAGCTTTGTCTCTCATTTTCTTTTCATCTACCTCACCTTATTTTCAGGATCTGTCACCTAATAGAAACCAACAGGATTATGTTCATTTTCACAATGTTGGTTCTTTCTGTCCACAAGCCAGGGATATCTTTCTGTTTTCTGATATCCACTTCAATCTCCTTTTTCAGAGTACTCTAATTTTCAATATATAGATCTTTTGTTTTGTTAGATTGATAGGTCCTAAGTATTTCAGTTTTTTTGGATGCTATTGTGAAAGGTGTGGTTTCCCAAATTTGTGAACAGGAATATTATTGATTTTTGCATGTTGACTTTTTTAGGCAGTTATGCTACTGAATTTAGTTATTAATCTACAAGTCTTTTGGTAGACTTTTTGAGGTCTTCCATGTACGGTATCATGCCATCTGCAAGTAATGATGATTTAACTTCTTCTTTCCCTATCCTTATTCCTTTTATTTCTCTCTTTTGTCTAACTGTTCTGGCCAATGTTTCCAGAACTACATTGAATAGGAGTGGTGATAGTAGATATCCTTGTCTCATTACTGATTTTACAGTGAAAGCTTTCAGTTTTTGTCCATTTAGTATGATGTTGTCTGTTGATTTGTCATAGATAGGTTTTAACAGATTGAAGTAAAAACTATCTATTCCAATTTCCTATAGGGTTTTTATCATGAATGATTGTTAGACTTTATCAAAAGCTTGTTCTGCATCTATTGAGATGATCAGCTGAGTTTTATCTTTGGCTGTGTTGATTTTGCATATATTCGACCATCTCACTTGGTCATGGTGGGCAATCCTCTTGATGGTTTACTGCAGTTGAGGATTTTTGCATCTGTATTTGTTAGAGAGTTCTCTTTTTTGGTTGAATCTTCCTCTGGTTTTGGTATCATAGTAATACTTGCATCCATGAAGGAGTTAGGGAGAATTGCTTTCCTTTAAATTTCATTAAAGATTTTGAAGAGTATTGGCATTCAGTCTTCTCTAAATATCTTGTAGAATTCAACTGTGAACCCATCAGGATCTGGACTTTTCTTTGTTGGTAAGTTTTTGTTTTGAATTAACTGATATTGGGTTATTCAGAATTTTCATACTTCTTTATTCAGGTCTGATAATTCTTATGTATCTAGGAACCTATCTATTTCTTGTATGTTTTCAATTATGTGAGAATAAAGATTTTTGAAGTAGGTATTATTGATGATCTGAATTTTTATAGGATCAGTAGTGATTTCATCTTTTTACATTCTTCATTGCATAAATTTGAGTTTTTTCATTTTCATTGATAAGGATGGTTAAGGGTTAAGGGTTTTTATTCTTTGAAAGAACCAATTCTTCAATTCATTAGTTTTTTGTATTTTTTTTCTTATTCTCAATTGTACTAATTTCTGCTCTGATCATCATAATTTCCTCCCTTCTTTGGGCTTTGGACATGACTTGCTGTTCTTTTTGAGAAGCTTGAGGTTTAGCATTAGGCTTTATATTTGTGTTTGTTTTGTTTTCCTGATGTGAGAATTCAATGCTATAAATTTCCCTCTTACAACTGCTTTCATTATGTCCCACAGATTCTTGTATGCTATATCTATATTTTTATTTGAATTGTAGATATTGTTTAATTTATTCTTTAATTTCATCTATGACTCATTGTTCAGGATGACATTATTTAATTTTCATGAGTTTATGGAGTTTTTAAAGTTTCCTTTGCCATTAATTTCCAATTTCATTGCACTATGGTCAGATAAAATGCATGGAATAATTTTAATTACTTTGCATCTACTTAAGTATATTCTTTGGGCTACTGTATGGTCTGTTTTGAAGAACATCCCATGCGCAGCTGAGAAGAATGCATATTCATATTCTGTCACCATGTTTGGGACATTTTCTGCCACTACATCTGCCAATATTCTTTTTATTCTGGGCAGAACAACCTGTAACCATACTTTTGTTCACAGGTTTTGTTCAGTTATTTTATTTCTTTGCTGATTTTTTTGTCTAGTTGATCTATTTCTTTGTGACAATGGGGTTTTAAGGTCCCTTGTTGAAACTATGTTATTGTGTATTTGATTTTTCATGTCTATCAATATTTGTCTTATATAGTTGGTTGCTCTTGCATTTGTTGCACATATATCTATGATTGTTACCTCTTACTCTTGAAGTTTTCCCCTAACAAGCATGGAGTGACTCTTTTATCTGCTTTGATCATTCTTGTTTTGATGTTTATATTGTCTATAAACTGAGTAAGTACCCCTGATTTTTTCTGAGCTCCCGTTGCAAGGAAGATTGTTTTCCAACCTTGGACTTTCAGTCTATGATTTTCTTTTGGAGCTAAATGCATTCATTATATACAACATATTGCTGGGTCTTGTTTCTTGATTCATTCTGCCAATCTGTTTATTTTGATTGGTGAATTGAAGCCATTTACATTAATAATTATAACTGATATGTATTGGTTTATCTTTGTCATGTTATTTTCCTGACGTTGGTTCCCTATTTTTCCACTCTGTTTAATCACTTGCCTTACCAGGTAATCTCTTTCTGCTGTTGCTATTATAATTGTGGCCATATTTATCTCTACCTAAAATATCTTTCAGTACTCCTTGCATCGTTGGTTTTGTGGTCATGAATTTCTTCCATTGTGCTTTATCATGGAAGTATCTTGTTTCTCCATTAGTTTTGAAAGACGGCTTTGTAGGGTGCATCAATCTATTGGAAATTGTTTTCTTGAAATACTTCACTCCAAGCTCTTACTGACCTGAGGCTTGGTGTTTTGAAGTTGGCCATGATTTTAATGGGCTTTCCTTTATAAGTGATCTGTTTCTTTTCTCTAATAACTTAATATTCTGGCTCTTTTGCTGGGTTTCTGGGATGTTGATTATTATATGTCTGAGTGTAGGTTTGTTTTTATTGTGGATATACTTAGAGTTGTAAATGCTTCACTTTTAGCTATGTCATATTCTGTCACCATGTTTGGGACATTTTCTGCCACTACATCTGCCAATAGTCTTTTTATGTCATTTGTGCTAACTTTTGCTTTTTCAATGACATCTATCATTATTATGTTGTTTTCTTTTCTGTCATCTTGCAGCTATTGAATTATAATTTCCTGGTCTCTTGTCATTTTTAAGAGACCCTTCCTTTCATAGTCACTACCCTCTATCCTGTCTTTAAGGTCTAAAAGTCTTTCTTCAGTTTTTGGCAGGCTATTTTGCTAGCTTTCAATGGAATTTTTATTTTCCTGGATATCTATTTGAGTTTGTCTCATTCTATTCCTTTCGTTTATTGTTCTTTCAAGGTTTTTCATCATTTTCTTTTGGTTTTTTTTAATCTATATTTACTCTAGATATCCTGAACAATTCCTTCATTATGATTATCATTTTTTTTACTTGAGAGATTATTGCTGATTTGATTTTTTCTATAGCCTCATTGATTTGTTTCTTTACTTTGGTTGCTACCATTTCTGAAACTTCATACGCATGCCTTCCATTTTCCTCTATACTGTTGTCTATTGGACTTGTTCTTCATTGGTTGGATGTCTGAAGTTGCATTTTACTTCTACATCTTGTCATTTTATATTTCTTAAAAATATTTTGTTTTCTGTATTAATCCATGGGAGTTTTTATAGTAGGTAGCTACTACTAGTATGAAGGGCTCTCTAGGAGATGTTTGTTCCCACAACAGAACATGTCTGTAGGAGATTCTTGGTTTGTCTCTGTCTCAAGATTCCACCTTCCCAGTTAATTAAGAGTGCAGTTTTGGTATCTGTTTGGCTCAATCCCGAGTCCCTTGGTATTGGGCTGTGTTGAGGTTATTACCCCAGAGTCTCTCAGTATTGTTACAGAAAAGAGAATAACGGGTTACAACAATATGACAGTAATAAAGTGGTATAATTAGCAATCACACCAGTTTCAAGCATAGTTTAAGAACTGACAAACTGTGGTCACTATTGATTTTGTACCTTAGACCATAGGAGTAAAATCTATAGTTACATAAAAGAACAGACCATGAATCAGGAGCTTGTACACAAAGTCTTTCTTCTTGTACAGTTGTTTTACCCTATGGTGGGGAAATTTAATGAGGATACTGTATAAAACAAAAATATTCATAATTGGAATGGAAGTAGAAGAAAGGCTGGAGGACAAAGAATGATCTCACAAGTTTTGGGAAACTACAGAAAAGGGTTGAAGAGAAACAATGAAGGAGTACTTAGGGGGTTATTTGAAATTGATCTCTGGCTTTGGAGACTGGGATTAATTGTCTATGATTGGAGTTCTCCCCAGCCATTTAGAAAAGAGAGAGAAAATAATTAAGAAAAAAGAATAAAAATGGAAAAAGAAATTATATAAAAAATAAAACAAAATAAAATTAAACTAAGTTAAGAAAAAAAAGAGGCAGCACCTCCCATGTTTTTCTATTCTGTGAGTCTTTGACCCTAAGAAGAATGCTGGTTCACCGAACTTACCCCTTGCTGCTTGCATTTTCAAATTTTCCACCTCACTAGTCTCACCTATCCAACAGAGTCCTGCTGTGCAGGCTGGTCCCACTGATATAAGGAAGGGGACTAGTCACCTGGATTCCTCCTGCTAGGCTGGTTGCTGAATCCCAGATTCTTACCTATCCTAGATTCTTCTTGGGCTGGTTTTGTATTTTTAATAATTTAATTCTATTAGAATAAGCATAAACATGAGATGCATAAATGAGATTTGTTGAAATAAACAGGCGCCAGAACAAGTTTTATTTTGCAGATAATAGTGCTTGTTTTACAGCCTGACTGGTGGTCAGTAATAGTCATAACATGCTTTTGTTTTAATTTCAAACTTAACCACAATATTTTCCCCTGCAGATGTATTTTTTATGTATAATGTGATCTGTAGAGTGTTCAATCATCACTAAACACCAAATATTAGGAAACCATGACCCTTAAGTTTAGGATATATTTCTGGCATTAGTGGCTGCCTAAATATATTTTGCCCAAGGCTATGTAAGAGAGTTCTCCCTTGATGTCAGGAAATGCCTAACCTTGGTTTTTCAGTTATTGTATACTGTGAATGCATTAAACAATGATTTAAAGATTAAACAACAGTCCATTTGAGAAGGTGGATGCTCTGTTTCCATGAATACAGCATTCTAATATAAAAGTTGTCAAGTATCTGACCAATAACCAATAGTTCAGTTATAAGTATTTCACTCGCCACATATCAAACTCACATTCTTGCCCACTATTTAGTAGTTCCTACTTTTGGTTTTATACATTAGGATACACAATACATATCAATGTTTCTAAAAACTCTTCAAGTTGTAGCAACAGTAATGGAAATAGCACAATTTATTCCCATTAATATTGTAAATGAACTTTGTTAATATATAATGGTATATGATACAGCTTCATATTCATTTTACATATAAATTTCTCTATCTCTCATCTGTTAATTCATCAGATATTGTCTTATAAAATGACAAAACTCATGTGACTGAAGAGAATTATAAAAAAGTAATAAATTAATCAAAAAAAATTTTGTACCAGGGATCGAACTCATGATCTCATGCTTCCCAGGGAGGTGCTTATGCTGCTGAGCAAAACCAGACCTCAGTGATTATTTTTTTCAGAAAAGGAATCAGAAGAATTTTAAGATATATGAAAAATGCTTAATTTTTGTGTACAACTTTATACAAAGTTTTTTTTTGTAATTTGAAGATAATCTTGTTATAGCTAATTTCTGTAGTTAACAAATCCTGGATGATGGATTTGTCCACTTCTGTATATGTATATGTATATGTATATGTATATGTATATGTATATGTATATGTGTGGATGTATGAGAACATGTAATGTAGTATTGCTGAAACTTACTCAACAATAAGAAATATGGCAGTGCTCTTTAACAAAACTATTATAAAAAATAAAAGTAATAAATTACAAGCACATACATGATAGTTGAATAAGACGATCACAATGTCCATTAAAAATCAGAATATATATCTATATATATTTTTGAGGGGTATATATTTGGTATATATTTTGCAGGATATTCATATAAAAGTAAAAACAAGCAATGCTAGTATGTCATGTAGTTAGTTCAAAGAGTGACTAAATTTCTCTGGATAAAGAAGTAATTGGAGGAGCTTTTGAAGGAGACTTCTGGACCATGACAATGGTCTATTTATTCATTTTATGTTTTGTTTGGCTGTTCCCAGTGATACTCTGTAGAGCTGTATGTTTATATTTTATATTTTTAATGTATTATTCTTTAATGAAAAGTTTTAAAATTTGATGTTTATCAAAAGACACTTCATGAGATATGAATAGTTCATGGAAAATAAAGTATACCTGAATGAATCTGTCATACTAATTAATTAAAAATATTGAAACAGATAATTTAATAAGTCCTCAGTAATAATAGATTGAATAGACTGAAATTCAAATAAAAATTTATTTATTCATTATTCCATTTACAGGATTTTGCTCAATGTAAATTCATTTATTTCAGAGTGGAGAAGTAGAATTGCAAATTCATAAAATCATTAATTTTATTTTTTATATGGAGAAAAGTTTTTCTGCTCTTCATAAAAGAAAATGTTAAAATTACATCACAGTGATTACAAAATTACAGATGACATTTTAAAAGCATCTAATGAAAATAAGTCATGGAGAATGGAAACATTTCCTTAACTCAAGTCCTTTTTTCAATATTCTTGGTGTTGCTCTGATGTTTCTTTTCAGAGCTCCATACCTCCAATACTTTAATGTCGTAACATTTTCTTATGATCTATACCACACTATTTTCATGTTTAATTCAGGCTTCCATGACATTACCATACCCCAACTGATACAATAATCTCCCAAAACCATGCACCAAAGCAGATAGTTTTAATATTATGCAATAGCTAAGTATATTTTCATGTGGATAATTGTATCTGCCAAAAATGTAGAGTAAATATATTATAAGGCTGTGTCCTGCACTTACCTCTAAAATAAACTATCCATTCCATGTTGCTTCTCTGCAAAAGTAGAGATAAAGCGATCTTCAAAAAAGATGTAGTGGTTTGTAATTGAGAAGTTATTCTCGGTGGGCAGACTCAGAGCTGAAGGAAGCTGCTGTAAAATAGAGAAGAAATGAGAAAAAATGAAAGATTACACAGCACAATCAAAGATAAGTGTTTAGTCCACAGTTAAATGGATGGCTGCTACTTGAAAAGTAAAATTATCACAATGGTTGATTTGAAGAGTATTAGAGGTGCCATAACTTTCCAAGAGACAAAATCATTACTAAAACTCAACATCATACTTCAAATGACATGATATGAAAGAACTTGGAGAACTCTATAATGTCTATAATCCTTAGGTCTAGAGTGCAATTTTGCACATTCAATATCTGTCCTACTGGGAATTTTGAAAGGAATTGTAAGCCAATTTTGAACTAAATTTTTAGGCAATTTAATAATAACTGTTCTTTGACAGTTGCCTTGAACTGTCAACGTGATTGGTTTTTTAACTGCCCAGAGAACTAATAAAACACACTTCTGCTTGTCTTGTTCATTCACATGGTGTGACCTTGGCTACCTTATTGGGGCCCTGGCCCTTTCCTCTCTAGTACAACTCCCTTCTCCTGCTTCTAGCTTCCATGAAGTGAGCAGCTTTATCATGTCCTTCTGCCCTGATGTTCTGTCCTTGGAACCAAAATGATCATAAACAAATCCTTTGAAACAGTGACAAAAATTAAACCTCTCCTTTAGATTGTAGGTACTATGTCCCAGCAATGGGAAAGCTGACTAATATACTTATTTCAGGAAATAATTACAAGATTTCCTTTTTCTCCTTACAGTTGACCTATGATAGTTACACTGGGTATTGGTTTATAAATCTTGTGTAATAATCAACTCTAGTTGAGAGTATACTTACAATAGATAAAATAATGTCCAATGTGAACTTAGTATTAGATCAGTATTAGATCAAGAATATTACATAACCAGTAAAGTTATTCAGGATTTGGTTTATACATTCCTTACACTTGTGAATATTGTCATACTCTAAGTCAGATCACTGTTATAAACACAACCAAATAAATTAGTAAATCCACGCAGCTAGGATGTTACAAAGGAGAGAATCTCATGCATGTATACTTCATAACAAGAAATTTTTCCACAGACTGTCAGAACCAGAGCCTTGTATAAATACTATCACAGACAACAATCAAAAATGTCATATTGCCAACTCTGATTAGTCTTTGCCTGCTGCCGCCCTTGAGTCAAAGATTATTATTTCAAAATGAAATATTGTAATCCATTTCATCTTGGAAAATCTGTCTCAATCACTTTTAATATGTTTACAGATTAAGTATTTTACATTTCCTTTACAAGAGTCTACATACTGTTTTCAAATAAATGTCTTGTTCTTTAAATGATCTCTCTCTGTCTCTCTCTTTCTCTCTCTGACTCATTTAGGTGTACATACCATAAATGTCCTACATTACACCAACCTAATTATGGTCCCATATGACTTCTCCAGTATAAAAAGTTTAACTGTGCTGTGTTCTTATGATTCATATTTCCCTCCCATTCTTTCAGAAAAGCAGAATTCCAGAGCACAAAGCCTACTATTGGGGCTTTTCCCAGATCAAATATTAAACAATCTGATGGAAAGTGTCTTTTAATATTGATTAGTAGTACATGGAAATGATTGGAAGAGATCTAAAAGAAATATCCAGAATAGAAGAAGCAAAACTTTATATGTGACTGCTAGTATAACAAATTTGCTCTTATTTAGTAGTTTTAAACAATACAAATGTATTCTCTTGTAGTTCTAGAGGTCAGAATTTCAGAACAGAAAGTTAACGGGACTGTTTCTCTTCTCAAGGCTCTGAAAAAAATCCATTTCTGTACCATTTTAAGTTTCTAGACTTTACCTATATTCCTTGACTAATTGCCCCATTTTTGGTCTTTCAATCAGAGGCACTGGTTTTCCTATTGTCTCCTCCCTCTTTTTTTTGACATTTGGTTTCATATTGCATTTTGTGGCTATTATCTTCCTGTATCCTTGTATAAATTATTGTGTTTACTTGGTGGTCCCTTCAATAATCCAGGATAATTTCCTTATCAGGAGATTTTCGTGCCACTTGTAAAGTTCTTTGGCTATATAAGATAATTTATTCACAAGTTGGTCGGATTAAGATATGTATACATTTCAAGCATCATTATTCTACTATACCTGGGTGATACATCTAACTGATACTGACCTTAAACCCTAAAATGGAAAGCAAATGAAAATAAATAACTGCACCTATATGAAAATGATAGCTTTGTCTTCATGTGGCTTTTTAAAATGTCTCTCTGTACAAATAACAGTTACAAAGAAGCAAGCCATTGGATAAGAAACCAACCTACAGGGAGCTGGGCATAACTCAGTGGCAAAGCACCTATGGGTAATTGTGAGGTCATGAGTTTGATTTCTGGTTCCTGAAAAAGAGAAAAGACACCGACCTGCTTTAGTGTGTCCTTACCCTAACTTGATTACACCTACAAAAATTATTCCAAATAAAGACACAGTCAAAATTACCTGGGACAAAGATTTCAATATATATTTTCAAAGGACAAAATTAAACTCATACTAGGCATCAGGGAATGGAAACTTAACTCCTTGTATTCTGTTTAATATCAATCAGGATATTTTGGAGCTGCTCCTTGCAAAGTAAAAGTTATCAATTCCTTTAAATACCATGCTAGCATTCTCATATGACTAGGACTAACAAAGATGTAATCCCAAATTCATGCTAACCATGATGCATCAGTACTCTTATTTTCATCCAGATACGAAGGCTCACTGGAAATCCTGCCCTATTTCCTTCACATTTAGGTTTCATTCTTCTCTTTTTTGGTAGACTTATATAAACTTTTAACCTTCTACATGTCCTAAAATGTTAGAATATTCATAATGTAGTAAAAGGGAGCAAGGAGAGAGCTTTCAAAACAGCCAAGGTGAGTTTTTAAAATGTCATTTTCTCTTTGTATCTTTGAGATTTGGAACAGATTTTATCTGAATCTGGTTTCTATTTGTGCTTCATATGGTAAAGTATGTTTTGTTTTTTGTGCTGTTTATTAAATTGAAGCTGTGGTGGCAGAGATTGTCTTATTACTTTCATAAATGTGCCCAAAGGTTATTAAACAATAAGCCTTTCTAATAAATGTAATTTATGAATATTAAAATGCTTGTAAATGATATTTAATTCTTAAGGGGAACTGTTAAAACTCTGAAACTGGAGATAATGCTCCAGTTTGGATTCTATCTTTTTTCTCTGGTGGAGCATCAAATTTGAAAGGAATGAAAACTGATTTCTTAGAACTGTAATGTAGATCATAAATCAGGATAAATTGTAGTATCATATGCTTTGGAAAACATTAGAATCCTTACTTGTGATCACTATGTTATGGGAGAGATTGTGTTTTTAGATATTTATTATTTCCCATTATGTGACATTTCAAATATTTATAAGGAAAAAGAATGTTACAATTTTAAGTGATATTTTATCCTTAAAATTTTACATTCAAATATGAGGAGCACACTAAGGCAAATGCAGTCATTCATCTATTTATTCTCCCACAGTACTTTATACAAAATTTCATAATTATCATTCATCATATTTTATTATAGCCATTCATGTATATGACTGTCATTCTTCCTAAGCTGTGAAGACCTTGAAAGTGAGAGTTTCATTTATCTCTGTAATCACCTCCTGCATGTAAACATATGGTCCTCATTCAAAAAAATGCTTTTGGTCTAAAAAAAACCCTGAAATTAAGAATAAATTGGAAAAGGTTCTAATAATTGAACAGCATGTACACATCAAATGAAAAGTAACTATGTAGGTGGTGGTGAATGTCACTGAAGAAAAATATTAAATATATAGAAATTGAGAATTCATATCAAATGAAAGCAAACCATCTCTATGGGTGGTGTTCTGTTTTGTTCACTTTAATATAAAAGGTAGCAAGAAAATCTCATATGCCCCAGGAAATTGGAAATCCATGAATTTTTTCATAGGAAATTTTATTTTTCAGGGTTCTCAAGAGAAAGACAACACACATGTACACCACACACACACAAATGTGTGTGTGTGTTGTGTGTGTGTGTGTGAATGTGTTTGGTGTATGTATAAAAAAAGGAGAAGACAAGAATAATTTATTATAAGAATCATTTTGCACAGTTAGGAAAGCAGAGAAATCCTACCACCTGCTGTCTGTAAGGAACAGACCCAAGGATGCCCTTGGTCTAACTCACCACAAGTCCAAGGCCTAAGCAGAAGGAGGACAAAACTGTGAATTCCAGTCCAAGTTTAGCCTGAGGCAGCAGCTCAGCGGGCCGGGGGGAGCAAGGGTCAAGCTCGTCTTTCCTTATATTTTGGTTTTACTTAGGTCCTGAATAAATGGACTGAATGTAATTCTCCCACTTTGGCGCAGCAGTATACTGTATTTAATCTACTTACCAAAGTTAATGTCATACAGAAACACTCTCTTAGACAAACCCAGAAATAATTTTTCATCTAGAAGCCAATGGCCTATTATAGTTGGCACCTAAAATAATCCATCACAAATGTGTACAACTTTTAATGTAAGCATTTTAGCTCCACAATCATACTTATGCCTCGAAAATATGTTATGCATAAGTTTTTATTTTATGCTTAATATTTAGGTTTTAAGATAGTCATTAAATGTATACGTGTCTCCGATTTACTTTTAGCACTGTGCAATGTAAAAGGGGCAGAAAGCCGAGTTTGCGTGCTCCTCAGGTTTGCGTGTTCTTTGTGCTTTTGCTGTCTTTCATCACCCCAGCTGCCATGAACTGTCTCTGCCAAGCCACCATCCCTTAGAGTCAGCCAGTTGTGAAATGAAACCTGTACAAACTGTGAGCTAATTAAACTTTTCTTCCTTTGACTTTGAATGTTGAGCATTTTGCCTCAGCAATTAGAACAAAGTAAGACAATTTAAAATTATAAAAGCTGGAAACACTTAAAGTACTTATCAGTAGTAGAATGTACAAACAAGTGGTAAGAGGCAGTACAGAGGTTTAGCTGTATTTTAAAGTTAGAATAATTTTTGTATATATTCTAAAATGCTAAATTCAGCAATGTGTAAAGATACTGAAAGTAAAATTTTGTACTTGTAAGACAGCTTTAAAATGACTACATTTATATAAAATAGTAGTAACTTGAATCAAACAGAAAAAAGTGTCAATGTGAACAATTGTAATCAAATAAAATATTTTATGATGATAAATGGGCTAAATAAAACTCATCACAATAAAAATACCATTTTAAATAGTAAAGCTAGATAAAAATATTCTTTGAACTCAGTGCATTGTTGGTTTTGTCAATAGAGTTAAAATACATTTATTGGTTACTATAATCCTAGTACTAGATCCTGTAAAACACAAAAAACTCACATTTATTAAATGACTATGTTTATTAAAAAGTAATTCAAATGCCAAGATTAAATTAATATAATTAATGAAAAATATCAAGTAGGCCTGAGGCACCTACAAAAGTTACAGGAAAAATTATGTGGCTTTAAAATTTGTAGACATTCTCATGAAAAAGTATGATAAGATTTTCATACTGTAAAGAAAGTACATATCCATATTTTCCAAAAATGTCATCCCTAAAACCTGCATTTTTTTCTGAGTGCATATTTTAACATTGTCTTAATCAAGAAATATATTTCTGGACCTAAATTTTTCACATCATTTTTTAACTAAGGCATTTTTCTAGGAATATTCTTTGGGGATATGTTTAAAATACTCTCTGGTATATATTTTCACATACAAAATTATCTTTAGCAAGAAACTCTATAACCTTATGCTCTGTTATATAGTGCTCCATCAAAATTTTTTTCAGTTCTTCTAGACATTAGAGCATGTTTGTTTAAGCATCATCAAGTATAAATTTTACCTTCTAAAAGACATTTATTTGTTTGATACTACACTGTTGTGGAATCTCATCTGCAACCTGAATATCAGAGACATTGAAAATAAACTATAAATTATACTAACTGATTAGATTTCTTCTCCTATGCACTATTTGGTTATTTTTCTTTCTAATTTATTTTTGTTTTATTTATAAGTTTTATAAGCTCTGCACACTAAAGTAGTTAACAGGTTACAAAACAGGTTTGTATAGAAAAATAGCTAAAGATAAGATTATTTTAACAAATGGACTAATCAATTAATATGATATGATCAATCATTCATCCCATATCCATTGATTTTAGGATGACAGGAAAATGTCACTAAGCCTAATGCTATAGAATAAATATAACAGAAATTTAAGGTCTCATTGTAATTATCAGAGGCGACAAGCAGTAGACAATAGTGTAGTGAAATTGAAGAGGAAAGAAGTTCCTTTAAACTCTATGGACCTAGTCTAACAGAGTCAGTCATCTTCCTCCTCCTCCTCCTCCTCCTCTTCCTTCTTCTTCTCCTCCTCTCCTCCTTCTTCTTCTCTTCCTCCCTCCTTCTCCTCCTCATTCTCCTCCTCCTGCTTTTTTTTCTTCTTCTTCTTCCTTTTTGTTTGTTTGGTTTTTTTTTTTTTTTGTATCTTAAGACTTTTTTTAGAGCAGGTTCTCACTATATAGTTCAGACAGGCCTGGAACTCGTCATGTAGCCCAGGCTGGCCTTGAACACATGGCAATATTCCTGCCTCAGCCTCCCAGGTGCTGGGATTACAAGGGTGTATCACCATGCCCAACTTATCATGTTCTTCTTAACAGCACAGAGTATTAAAAAAATTCAGTTGTGATAATAAATTAACGATCTTTACAGTGTGCATCTCCCATTGCATTGCTATGATCTGTCTTCAAAGTGTGTAATCTCAAAAGGAAAATGACTTATTAATCAAAGATTACTATTATGACTAGCAACCAAGCCAGATTTTTACTCTAAAATCTTCTGTAAGTATGCTGTCTTTTCTTAAGTCACAATGAAATAAATTTTTAAGATAATGTTACATTGTCTCACATTTTAAAATAGGCCAAAATTCTTCTAAATCTTTTCTTTTGCATTAAGTATTTATTATGAATTACCATTGGAAAATCATAAGCTGAATAATCTGAAAAAGTCCACCTAATACTACAAAGAGTTTAAAACGTAAATTATTGCTAATTTTATATTTATTCATTTTTAAATTGCTAGGAAGATCCTACACTTGCAACACAGATCCCTCATTTTTATATATGAGTAAAAATAAATGATAGCAAATAGCACTTTTCTGTGATTACTGAGAACAAAGTGGACACAAGCTGCACATATGGAGGGCCTGATTATTTTTGTAGTGGGTGATAAGATGCAGAATAATCAGTAGGTTTTTACAATTTCCCCTGTGGATCATAGCAGAAAACACAGATAAAAATTTTGGTATCTCCTTGATGACTACTCTGCACATTTATCAAAACTTATCTCACACTTTTCCATTGTGAAGATAGGTTACAGTATGTAGCTTTACTGAGTCTGCATCCATGTAATGTCAAAGCAGCACATTCGAAATTATAAAACCTAGCTGATGCCCTGCAAGTTTGGTGGATGCTATTTGATTATTTTAAATCAATAACTTTGTTGATCTCAATATATAATTGTTTTTTCTTGTTTGTTTGATGTGTTGTGTGTTTGTTTTTTGAGACAGGGTCTTGCTATGTAATTTCATTCACAGACTGTTATCAAATTTTTTCACAATTCTACTGTACCAGCTTCCTAAGTGGTGGAGGGGTTACAGGTATGCATCACTAGACCTGGCTCAAGTAAAGAGATTTTTTAAATACATCAAAAATATAAATACAGTATTAAGAGTGTAGTAACATATTGGCATATTTCTTTTGTAACTTTATGTGTAGAATTTCATACATACTTGATTAAAAACATGTTAACCATTTTATGTATGCATTTAAAAGTAAAAGGAAAAACGTGGTACCATATATTTCTTACAAAAGCCAGAATACAGCTTACTAATTTTAAACTATTAGTGGTCAATAGTTAAACTCAAAGAAACATTTTAAATAACACATACATTCAATATACAAACAAAAATTTTTTCTTTGTAGCAGTTTGCTTTACTAAAGTCAAGTAGTGGACATACATATGGATCATCATATACTCAGACAATTTTTATTTTGATTTTTGCTCTAAAAATCCTTAGGCATGTTTAACTTTGCATTAACATGATTTCATTTTTTAAGATTGCTAGAGATTAGTGCTTGAAGTTCAGTGATAAAAATTTGTGTGAAAGGAATAAAATTTGGAACTTATGACTAGATTTATGAATTATTACCTGTAGTTTGCTTTGTACTCTCATATTGGAGTGGATCAATATTCAAATAATTAATAAAAAATTCACATATTCTATGTAGAAGAAATTGCATGTATTCTTAGAAACATAAATTAGAAAAAGGTTATGATAGATGAATCATAAAACTCCAAATTATGTATATTTGTTTCTAAGTAGTCATTTAGACTTTGTAAAATATTGCATGAATTAATGAGATTATGTGGTGGTGTGACTTATTAAACATTACCTTCCCTCTTGGTACAATTTATGGAAAAAAGGAAAGAAAAAGAGAACAACGAATAAGCAACATTTTTTCAGAAAAACTAGACTACTTAGTAAAATAATTAAATTTATCTGCTAACTGAACTTTACAATTATGCAACACAGCCAAACTATTAGCAGGCACAACTGAAGCAGACAGTCTCAGCTTGAAGGTTCGCTAGTCATATTGAAGGTCTGATGTAAGAGAGAAATTCTGCTTTGGGGAAAATGCCTTAATCCCAATAACAAAACTACAAAATTGAGTAGAATGTCAGTATTTCCTGTCAAATAAATCAATAACATTGAATTTTTACCATGTACTTTGTGGGAAGAGTTATTAAAATAGGAGACTGAGGTCAAGAGTGCTACACCAATAAAACATTATCCATTTGGAAGCAAACAAAGTGTGAAATTAAGCATGCCTCCAACAAAACGTATAAATTCATACACACACAAGAACACTATTTAAGGTGAATTTGTAGCAACACATAAAAATACCATTGTAAAAACAATGTTCCATTAAAAGGATGCAGTATATAATTTACTTAACCACCTCACCCATATATTATTGATGATTTTAGAAGAGAAGCAATTTCAATTGTACTTATTGCTCTCCTTCAGCAGATATTTTCTGGTTATAGAGTAATTCTTGGCATAGTCATTTACCTAATGTGCCTTCTAGTCACTTTATAGTCTAGGTTGATATTCTAGTGAAATGAAATGAAACTTTTTTTCTGGAAATAATGAAGCAGTTTGGAATTGCTCACTTTTCAATTTCATAATCCTTTAGATTGAAGGCTATTAACATTTTTATCTCTTTTTAAGACACTACTTATGTATTCCTTTGAGAAAGCTTCCTGATTCTCACTTCAGTTATTTATGATTTAAATTTGCATACTATCTTTCCTGTGAAAAGCTTATGGCATTGAATAAAAACACTTTCAACTTTCATTAAACATCTGTCACAATCCAGTGTAGGAAAAGCAGCAGGGGAGCCTTGCAACAATAACTGAAGAAATATGATGGTATAAAAACACACATCATAAAATGTAACAAGAAGAAATTTGTTGTATAATCATTCAAAGCCCTCTGATCTAGCTACACAAACATATTAAGTTTTTAGTTTAAATGTATTCATTACATATAACCCATTTTCCAGTTAACTGAAGTGGATGATTCCAAACATGCTGTTTACTTTCTTACCTTCTCTAAGGAAATTTTCTTGAAACTTTTAAAAAATGGTTAGCATTTAGATTTTAGTCTGTTAGGAATTTGAGAACAAAACATTAGCTGTCTAGATAGAGTAGTGAGGGCAATGGGTTTGAATCTCTCTGGATAATTCCAGTAGAGATGGAACACTGGCGAATAAAGTGAGATACTGAGTTGACAATACAATTGTAAAAATTGAGTAAAAAGTATCCATCAAAGCAAAAGATAGGGACAGGAACAATTTCTATTTAAACTACTTTGAAGATAATAATATACAATATATTAACCATTGTTAATCTATTATTTTGGATAGAAATTCTCCTTTTTATTGTTGTTTTTTCTCTTAAAAAATAAAAATAAAAGGAATCAGAAGGTTAAAGTAGTTCCACAATTATGATAGCCAAAGAACACTAAAATATTACTGTTAGTAAATATTTGCTATCAAAGTGGTCTTAAAACACTTCTGGAAACTATCATACAGAAGGGTCACAAAGTGAAGCATAATAAGATCTTGGAGTGTGACTCATACTAAGGAAGAGTTCATTAATCTCCCATTCACGGGTCAACAGAAAAGGACTGTGAAAAGAGCAAAATAATGTCAAATATTCCCCAACAAAGAAACTCTTTTCCATAATAAAGTACAGCAGTGAGAAGAAATCATTTTGGGTAGAAGTTATATTGAAAAGTACAGGTGTACTTGTCCAAAGACAGTGAAGAGACATGTATACAATGGATAGAAAGAATAAATATAAGAATAAATCACCAAGGCCTTTCTGAAACACATAGACAGAAAATGTATACAATTTTAAAGCTAGCAATTTAGTAACATAATTTAAGAATATTATTAAGGTAAAAAAGTCTGTAGTTCAAAATACTTGGAAATTATATTTCTTTTCAAAAGAAGAAAAATTTAAAGCAAGAGCTGATAATACTTAAGAAAGGGATAAATTAATTTTGAAACAAAAAACCAAGAGATCGAGAAGGAGTGAACAAATATCATTATGAAATAAATAGGAGATGAATACAAAAACAATAAATTATAGAAGAAATACAGAAAATAACATAATTAATAAAGACAATAAATACAAATGATAAGCAACAAAGGTCCAACATACAGATAACAGAAGTCTCCACAAAACAAAATGAATACAGTGAATAGGAACAATGCTGACATCAATAATTAATATGCTCCTTCTAAACTAACTATGATGAGAATCTATGCATTAGCATGACACAACACCCATAAAGGAAAATTTTCCAATATTGTCCAAACATATTCTAGCACTGGCTTACAAACTTAAAGCTTTTTAGACAGAAAAAAGTGCATATTGATTTTGTTTTGGCATATGTTTGTCATACACACTATTACCATTTATTTAGGGAATATAAAGATTAACTTGATTTTTTATTCCTCTTGTGTTTCAGTTTACTTACCTTCCAACTTCTCTGTATTCTCTTCTCGTACTTCAAAAAGTCTTTTCTTCACTTTATTTATAATTGGAATTCCATATAAGAGAAACCCTGTAATGTCTAAAATTCTGCATGTGATTCATTTTTTTTTTAACATTATGGTATCAAGATCCATCCAATTTCCTACAAATGACTTGAATTCATTATTCATGGCTCAATAAAATTCTATTTTGCCCATAAAGTCAGCATTTTTTTATCAAGTTGCCAATTGATAGGGGCATCAATTCTGTATCCAGAGCATAGCTATTGTGAATTATGCTGCTATAAACATGACTATCAATGTGTCACTGTATTATTATGTCCTTCACTCTTCTGGTTATGTATCCAGAAATGGTATAACTGGCTGAAAGCCATCTCGGTTTTTAGTTTTTAGTTTTTGGTGGTTTTTTTGTACTGGGCATTGACAGTTTTTAGGTTTTTGAGGAACATCCATACTAATCTCCACAGTGCATGTACTAGTTTACATTCCCACCGACAATGTAAACGAATTCCTTTCTCTGCAAACATGCTCGTCAGCATTTGTTGGGTAGGGAGTGAATCAAAGTTGTTTTGATTTGCATTTTCCTTATGAATAAAAATGATGAATACTTTTCATGCACTTATGGGAAATTTGTAAGTTTGTTGAAGTCTCTGGTGATTGTAGTTGTCCATGTTTGCAAGGGTTTTGGTTTTGTTTTTTTTTTTTTTTTTGAGTAGTTGGCAATTTTTTTCCCATTGTGGCTTAGCTTGTATCACCAATCTATTCATTATTTCCTTTGCTATGTAGAAGTCTTTTGATTTTCAGGTGAAAGATAAAGGTTCTAATTTCATTCTTGTATCTGTGGATAACCAGTTTTCCAAGCATCATTTTTAAAGGGGCTATCATTTTTCCAGGTTTTTTTTTTTCTTTTTTTGCCACTTTGTTAATGGCTAAAGGTTCATGGAGCTGTTTCTGTGACTATTTTGGTGCCAGTGCCATTTAGATTTTGTTAGTACAGATTTGTAATATGACATGAAATCAGTAATTGTGATGCATAATTCTTGGGTGTTTTATGCTCAATTGCTTAAACCCTATTCATATATAAGGAGAATTCAAATTGGCATTACACATTTCTACTGCAGTTACTTCATGCTATGAGATAATGGGGTGATATTTTACCTTGTAGGAAGAAGTCAATTTTGTTGAATTTTGTTTCCAGACACAGTGAATTTCAGTACAATGATTCTTCACAAGCCATATACAGATTGAACTTCAGAGAAGTAAAATAAATGTGCAATAATCAGTATAAGCTCTGCCTTACACTTTAAATATAACTTAGGCAATAGAACTCAGCCTAGTAATGAACCTAAGGAAAACTTTACATTATATTATGTGTTATACTTTGGCAGGAAGAATATCAAATAACAAATAACAAACTGACACAGTGAGAAAAGGCTACAAATATATTCATGAAAATTGCCTGTGTTTATGAAAGGAAAAGTATGTTAATTCAAATTAGTTGCTGTGGGAGTAGGAGAAGACAGACATTAAATTACTGTAATGAAAAAGTAAAATATATATATATTTTTTGCAATATTGGGGTTGAACCTAGGGCTTAATAAAAGGTGTCAGTAGCTTACTGACTGAGGTAAAATCCCAGCCTGGGAATCATAATATATTATTAAAAAGCAAACCGTATTGGCTAAGCTTTATAATTTCAGTATTATAAAAATAACCTTTTAGATAAAAATATGATTCTTCCTGTATATTATAGAATTCATGAAAGAGACAACTAAAATTGAATTTTTATTTCTTTGGTAGAATTTTATTTGAATATAATTATCTGATCAAATCATCTATTAAAAGAAAAATGTCTAACAAAAATATCCAATATTATTTAGGAGAACTAGAACCATTAAAAATGTACAAAAAAGCAAGGAATAGAATGCACAGAATGGAGTGCAAATCCAACCAGAAGTAATGCAGTAGTCAATATCGTGTTTAACAGGCTAGAACTCAAACTATAACAGAGTAAAAGCTACAAGAAATCACTTTATATTGTATGCTTAGACTGTCAAAGTAAAATCAAATCTAGAATAATATTTATATACATGCTGTTAACATGATGGAAATTTTCATGAAATATAAACTACAGAACCTTGGAGGAGAAAAGGAAATATTTTGATGAGCGTACTTCTTTAAAATTCCAGTCAGTTTAAGAGCTAAAAAATAAGTACATAGAAAAGCCAGGAAACCAATGGTCAAGAAAACTTTTCTCCTTGATAGTAGAATGTCACTGCTCCTTTAATGATTATGTGGAAAAATAAAGTCATGCCACCAAGAAAAGTATAAAAATTTTCATACATTATAACTAACTCAAAGTCTGTTCTGTGAAAACAATGGACTAAAAAAGAAACTATAATGTCAACACAAAAGAAGCTTTTAACGTAGAAAGTGGTAGTAACGCTATTAGAAAGTAGCTCATGGAACAAAAAGCACAGAATTCCTTGAACAGAAAAAGGATTAAAATATGCCATGGAATGCAGCTGCAGCAATTATTAAAGAAAACTACACTTGCTCCTCTATCCTCCATGCAGTAGTGGTTTGGGCAACCTCTGCAGATACCAAAATCGGTGTATACACAAGTCCCTAATGTCAAGTGGTGCAACATTTGGATGTAATGTAGACACACCCTCTCATATACTTCAAGCATCTTTCTTTTTATGGAAAAAAGTTAAAACAAAATTTCATAATCAAATAAGAGGAGAATATCTGTGACTAATGCAATGCAAAAGTCACGTGGATAATTATTTTGGATTTGTTAAACCTCCACAATCCTGAAAGCCATTTCCTTAAAGTAAAACTGTTTGGATAAACATATCCTGTTTTGTTTTTCTGGATATTCCTGAGTAATACAACTGCTTTAGCAGTATATTTTAAAAATGTGGGAGATAGTATTGGACACTTGTTGAACACAGAGATAATTCAACATTAAAAAATTCACCAATAGATACAAGGAGAATCTTGGGTCTCTAAGCTCTGGTCCTTTGTAATGATGCAGAGGAATCAATTAATAAAGTTTATACTCAAGTATAATTTAAAATATTGAGTAAATAGGAGTTTATTCCTCCTATATATTTCTGCCTATCTGTACACATCTCAGTGTGAAGAAAGTGTCTTGAATGAACAAGGCTCTTATAGAACAAGAAAATTGCCCATTATTTTCTTAATTTATTTGGAAATATTGGCCAATTTAATTTAACAGGAGAAGAAAATTATTGGCTTAAAATCAGAAAATATAAAGTAAATCAACCTCTCTTTTCAAATGGAAATATTATGTATGTAGAAAGTCTAAAATGAGCTATGGAAAATTCTTATGATAGCAGTTTATAAAATAAACATACGATGATAAATAACCTTAATAAGCACAAACACACACTAGAATGCATAGTAAAGAAACCAGTGAAGCAGAGATGCTTCTATACTTACCGATAAACTTGACAATGTTTCAAATCCATGAGAAAGACAAAGTACAACTGAAAGAAACAAAATTATGCTTAAACTAAAGGAAAGAGTCAGCACAGTCTGGAACAAGAAGATGACATATTGCACAGAGATGCATCATGCCCACGTTGATATATCAATTTAGTTTGACCTCAATACACTGCATAATTTTATTTCTAGTGCTAAACAAGTTGATTTGAAAACTTCCTCAGAATCGAAATATGAAACCATCTAAGAATCGTAAAATTAATCTTGTCAGCTAGGTTGCTTGATAGATGCCTACCAGATTAATACATTACACTTCTGGGTTTGCCAGAGTGGACCATAAGGGGTGTGGCCTTGGGAACTGGACTTGGTCCTGGGCTCCTTTCTCTCTAGAATCTTCCCTTCTCTCTGCTTCCTGCATGAGATGATCATCTGCTGTTTCCTTCTGCCATGATATTTCTGTACTTATGCTTCTGTATTATGGGTTGAAATGCTGAGACAAAATAAATCTCTCCTACTCTACATTGCGGATGTTGGGTTCTCCTTTTCCAGAAACAGACACTGGATTCAATAGCAACTACTAAATTGGTGTCCATTTTCATCTCCACCTTATTGCCTTTGATCATCACTTTAAGGCTTCTGATATGAAACACAAGCAAAACCTATGAAGGGTTTTTCTTTTCACTGGAAAAGTGCATGTCATTGACAAATATAAATGGAAGCAACAAAGTCAAAATATACTCTCAATTGGGAACAAATGGGATGATGGATATTAGCATACATCAAAGTTTATGTTTAACTATGTAACGAAGACACTCTACACAACTAGAGTGGTAGAATCAGACCAACATGCTTTCAGTCATATAATTTAAAACAAAGCAACTTCCATAAGAGAATGATTTCTAAGGTATTTTAACATAACATCTAAAATCCTTAATAATTGCTGGATCATTTGGAAATCTATATAGAGAGAAGTAAATTAGAATATCATAACATGACTCAGTATTAATTCCAGAGAAATCATAGACTTATTTTGTGTAACAAAATTCATTAAAGACTATATGTATTATCTTTATGAATGCTAAACTTGGTGACCAAGTTTGGAATGTTAACTTAATATGATTATGGTTGTACTAGTGAACTCTGGTTAGTTCCATCAGCAATTTAGGAATTTGTCAATAGGCCAACGGCAGAAAAATTGTGATTTAGAAATGTTTAAAATTGCTTCATGAAATACATTTGTCAGCTTGAGAGCTCTTGAATTTTTCCTCTTTTAGATTAGGTATGTCCAATAGGCACTGGATTTTGGATTATAGCAGTTTTCTGCCTATACTGACAAGTCCCATCCCCATGAATCAGTCAATGAACTTCCAGGCTGGACAGAAGAAGAGTGTCTTTCAATTCCAGCCTTCTTTGTGCATCCAGTAGCAAACCAGCAGTAGAGTGACTACATTGGATTTTGTGGTACCAATGAAGACAAATTTAGGAAGGCATGGAAGAAGGGTGCCAGCTGCATGGCAAATACAAAATAAGATACTTTAACATTCTTAATAAATATTTAAAAATGTATATGCAAATAATGCATAAGTCATTTTATAATGCTAATTCAAAATGAAAGATTGTTATATTAATTGATTTACTAAAACCATGGGCTCAAAATTAATTTTTAGAAATATTTTCACATAAATTACTATAAATACACTGGATGATATTAAACATAATAAGACAGTAGTTTTCATCTTTTCTGTCTTGACTAATAACATTGGTTTATGAATTAATGATTGACTTCAATTTATCAATAAACTGGCCAATAAGGGATTTTTCTAAAAATGCTCCAATTTTCTGATAATAAATTTAGATCTGTACAGTAAGAAATACCAGGACCATGGCAAATAACATAAGTTAATAGATCCTCCTTTGAAAATATTATGTAATCCCTACCTTCTCAGTGTCTGCCAGGTGGGTACTAGAATAATACCAGATCTAAAGTCTTCTCTACTATTTCATCTGGTTCTTTTTTTTTTTTTTTTTTGCATGAGATGAAGCAAAATAAAAACAAAAACAAAACTGTAGATTCATTCACACAGAATTAACACAGCTAAGTCTTGTGGTGTCCTAGCAATTCAAACTGAAATCAAGGACTCTTTTCAGGTGCCAAGAATGCAGTCAACTAGCACTTAGAAAATCAAAACATTTTTTTTTAACTGCTGCAAATATCTAAGAAAGTGAAAAACAACTCTTAGAAAAAAAGCAAGACATAATTTCTCCAGCACCAAGCAGAAGTATTTTTCAAGGGTAGCATGTGTACTTGTTTTGATGACTAGGTTTAGCCTCCCGTTTGTAGGAATCTACTCTCTGAGGTTAATAATACCTTTAGGCAAAGGAAAAAAAGTAAGATTCAACAAATTACATTTTGATGCAATCGAATAAACAGAAATCTCAATGTTGCAGCACTATTTTAAACATTTTTCAGAGTAAGTATGTCTTCAAGTTAAACTGTCTTTCTTTTCTGCTTTGTTATTTGCTAAAGCATAAAGTATCAAATTTAACTTTATAATTAAAATACTTTCCGTATCATTCAAAAAGTTAGTCACAGCACTACGGTGAACACCAAAGTAAGACTTTGGTTGTATTTGAGGGGGTCATATTAAAATCCTGGCTGTCTTACTTATCAGATAGGATTAAATTAGTAGTGGCTGAAACTCCAATCACAATACATTCAGTCTATTGCTGGGTCCACGACGTGTATTTTGAATAAATCTTCTTCATCAGACACACAAGCTCCCTCCTAGTCACTGCCAAAACAAAGACTTTTACTGCATTTAAGCACTGGTTACCATTGTGCTCACCAACTGTGAAAGTCTTTCTCCTTAACTAGATCCACTCCACCCATTAGAAAGACAGAAAACACAGGAGCAGAACAAGAAGACCATGAGGCAAATGGTGAAGGATACAAATATTTAAGGATGTGATAAAGTAGAATAATCCAAAGAGGAAACAGAGTAAAAACTTCTCAGAGAAGTGTTAAATCATGAGTCTAAAATGTATTCCAGGATAGAGAAAATGATAGCTGACACATCTTACAGAAGTATAAAGACTAAAACTTTCTAGCAAATACTCTTCCAACTATAGTATATACTTATTGTAAGGACCAATGAGATAAGACATATAACATAGGTTTAAAGTTGTCATATGCTTAATAATAAATATTTTTCTTAGTTTAAGGATCACACTAGTGCAGTGATGGTGAATGTCAAAATTTCAAATTTTAGAGATGAATGTCAAAATTTCAACCCTGTACCCAGTTATTTATTGCAAAGTTCCAACAGTGCAATTAAACATGAATACCGAGGTTTTAGTTTAGAAACAATAGTTCATACTTAACATCTTTTGTCTTAAAGGCAAACAACACACATGCCGTAGGTTTGCCAACACCAAGCTTGAATGCCTATCTTAGATACTATTCATTCTTTTTAAATTTTGAATTAATATTATTTTTAATTGCCAGATCATAATTGCCTACATGTAGAGAGTTGATGTTGATGTTGTGGAAATAATGTGAAATAAAGAGAATAGCTAACTGAAAAATCAATCATTTGCTCAATGATTTTTTGGAGAGACATTGGAATGTATTCTTGCCATTATTTTGAAGTATGCAGTACAATCTTCTTGGCTATAATTACTCTCCTTCATGACTAATCATGAAACTTAATCCTCCTGTCTACTTGGAACTTTATATACACTGATCAATTAAATCTTTTTCCATTTAAACTTTAGTTTTTAATGTGATTTAAGCTTTATTAGGTATAACTATTAGCATGTGTTAATTTCAGTTTAATGGATTTTATTGTGGCATTTCCACAGTTGCATATAAAATGCTTCAGCTCTTCCTGGTTTCCCCACTCCTGTCTCACCCTCTTCTCCACTTTCCCAGGTACCCATCCACTTCTCCAGTAGGCCCCCTGACACTTCCATGTCAACATAACCCCTGGGGTACCACACGTGAGAGGAAAACGTGGTACTTGTCTTTGTTAGACTGGCTCATTTCATTTAATCTAATAATCCCGAGTTTCATCTATTTTCATCTATTATGGCTGTATAATGCTCCATTGTATAGATCATAATTAAATACCTTACATTTTTTCAACAGTCTGGAGGATAGAGTGTATTTTTTGGGGGGGAAATAGCTTTAAGTTATTGGCCAATTTTAGATTGATTTGTTTGTTTGCTATTTTTTAGTTTTACTTTATTTATTTTGAGACAGGATCTCCCTATGTAGTTCAGGTTGTACTTGAACTCACTTTGTAGCTCAAGGTTGAATTTATGCTAATTCTCCCACCTTAGCCTGCCCAGTGCTGGGGTTACAGGTGTGCTCCACCCTTCCTAGAATTTGTTGAGTCTTAATATTTATCTATTCATACATTATTAGATATGTGACTGCAAAATGTTGTCTCTGATTTTGTAAAGTGAAATCCCTTCTTAGTCTGTTAACATCATTTGAATCTGTTACATTGCTCAGGCTGACCTAAAACTTGTGATCTCCTTGCCTCAGCTTCCAACTACTTGGGATTGCAGACATGCACCAATATGTTTATTTTATTGATGTTACCCCTTTATGCACTCAGGTTTGGTTTGGTTTGGTTTTTTGAGTCTTTGGCTTCACATCTAAGAAATCACTAACAAATTTGAAGCTGTGTTTTCTTTGTAGTAGTTTCCTACTTTTAGTTCTTGTATCCTAGAGATTTTTGACAATTTCAAGTTAGCTTCTGTTTGAGGTATTGGGTAATAATGGAGCTTCTTTCTTTTGGCTGTGGAAATCCAGTTTTCCAACCACTATCTTTTATAAAATTATATTTTTTCTCTCACTAGAAAGTCTTAAAAACTGTTTCAAAAATTAATCACACACATGAAGAGTTTTCTCCTGGGCTTTTTATTCTATATCATTGTTCTAGTTGTTTGCTTTTATACCACTATCTCACTGTATTGATTACTGTTATTTTGTAGTGAGTTTAGCGTCTGAATGTGTGATTCTTTTGGCTTTGTTTTTCTTTAAGTCTGCTCTGCCAATTTGGTATTCTTGTGATTCCTTTGTGAATTTTAGTACATATTTTCTACTTCTCCAAAAGTCACTGAGGTTTTGGTAAGGTTTTTATTGATATATAGATCACTTTAGATAATATGCACATTTTAGTGATATTGTCTCCCACTGCAAGAACAAAGTTTTATCTTTATTTATTGATATTGTCTTTAATTGGTTTCAGTAACGTTTTATGATTTTTAATTATATAATTTGCTACTATATTCATGATTTTTATTCCTAAATATTTTGATGACATTTTAAATGAAATTATTTAAGTCCCTTTTTGGATTATTCACTTTTAATTTATGGATACACATCTGATTTCTGTGTTCTTTGCAGAACTTATTAATTCTAACAAACATTGTAGGCAAGATTTTTAAACATTTTCAAGATAAAATTATATTATATATGTCAAGATGTTATTTTGCCTCTAACTTGAATATATTTTTTTCTTTCCCTCAATTTGCCTGGCCAGAATTTTCAGTATTTTAAGTGATGAAAATGGGCCTCCTATTCTTGCTTCTTTAATTTTTATTACTAGAACCCAAATCTTTACAGTACTCTGTATTTTATTGATTTATTTTTTACTTTTCTTTTTCATTCTTTATTTTCCTTTTCAGAGTCTTACTGAGCATCCTGGGATTATACATGTGCACTATCATGTCCAGCATTCTTTTTCCTTTAAAAGGAAACATTTTCAGTTTTTCATTATTTAATAATAATATTGGGTATATATATATTTTTTCTTACATGGCTCTTAAAAGGGTGAGGCTGTTCCTTTCTGTTCCTAGCTTGTTACATAATTTTCTACAACTTAATACTTTCAACCCAGTTCAGTACATAAATATACAACTTGAATTACAGTTTTGAATCTTTACCTTATGAAGGCTCTCATATGTTAAGTAGATTTGTTTGCTTCTGTCTTGCTTACACAAATTTAAGTCTCAAGCTCAGCAGAAAAATCCTAAAATTGGAGGATATTACCTGTCCTACACAAACAACCATGTGAATAAGTACAACAATGGTTATGTATCTCTCGGCCCTGCCCTATGTGACAGAAGCAGCCATTAGAGATAGAGTAGAGATCCCCAGTATTTGAGAATCCCCAGTATTTGGGGAACTTTTTTTTTCCCTCTACCCAGACTCCTTCAATTTATGTGCAAGTTCATCCCAGCTCACTCTCTGGCTAGGAGGAGAACTGATATCTACTACAAGCTAAGAGCTGCAATTGACATAAATTAAATGCAAATTACTATCTCAAACTTTCCCTGGAAGTTATATCCTGCCATGGATTTCAGAGCCCTGAAATATTTACACCAGATTCTGCTGTCGAATTGTTCTCTAGATGAAGAAAGAGGTACTTGGTCCATTCTACTTTGACGTTTCCTTTCAGTGATTCAGTCCTGAGTACTACACATGTTGTAATGGAAATTCTAATAGTCAATTTATATTAACTGTATTATAAAATGTCTGTAATAAGTAGAAACTAGTTAGATGATAACACTCCTGAATTCATTAGTATTTTTCCCATATTATTACTATGGACAGCCTAAAACACTTAACCAAAATGAAATATCCTTAAGAGTTTGGGACTTCAATTAAATTATTGTATTGTATTTTTAAAAAAATATTTAGGTTGATTTTAAATGCCATTTTTTTTTCTTTCCAGAATTAGTTTATAAATATATCTACTACTTTGGGTTCATGAGACTTTGGTGCTGTAATTACAGTGTAAATCATAAACTTTTTTAATAAGAGTAGCCATATTTCAAAACATTGTTCACACTAATTGATGTTAGCTCTGTGTTACCAAATACTTTTATTTAACCTACTGTAATGTACTATGATTTAACTCATACAATCAAAGCACCATTGGCTCTCATTAGCACTGGGCTGTACGTATATCACTAAGCATTACCAACAGATTGTCAGGAAAAAAAGGACTATAATGGTTAATAGAAATAAGCATGCATTGCATCTTTATCCTTTTGAACACATGAGGAGGACTTTATTTCTCAGAGTATTTAAAATGGTTTGAACTGACCAATGGAACACAAATGTCAGTGTTATATGTCACTTGAGGGTGAAGATACATGCTTACTATTGCAAAATTCAGTGTTCTCTTCTCCTACAGGCAGCTATGGAAGTGTGTTCCCTGAAATAGTAGCGATCCTTACTCAAGTACACATGGAATAAAAAAACACTGACATTAAATGACTGATATTGGATATTATTAGTCACTGCCGTATACCAGATTATCCTGAATGATATAAGGAAATCCTTATAGGCTAATTTACTACTATCTTGAGGAAACAAATTCTGAGACTTAAAACAATTTTAAAGTCACAAAAAACTGGATGTGGAGGCGTAGGACTATAATCCCAGCTCTCAGGAGGATAAAACAGGAGGCTCACTGTGTGTTCAAGGCCTGTCTGGACTAAAAAGTGAATTCAAGGTCAGGCTGAACTGCAGAGTCAAGTCCATCTCAAAAAACAAAATAAACACTTACCTGGCAGGGGAGATTCCATGAACACCAAGGTGGTTTTCCCAGGGCGAGGATTATTCATTGCTCTCTGGATGTTCTGACCCTTGCAATTTCCCCAAATGTGGGAAACATGACTGCATAATTTGTGGTAGTGGGGGACTGAGTTCATGCTCTTCCTTACTGAAAAATAAATAAGTAAATAAAATAAAAAATAAAAGTCACAAAGATTCTGATTATGTAATCAGGTGATTTAATATTACTTGAGTTGTTTCAACCTAGAGGTATTTTATTCTATACATGGTAGATGAAAGCATCACAGATTTAAATAAATATAAGAATATTATAATTTTTAAAAGTATGATCTAGAAGAAATGTCAGAGTACATTGTATTGACATATGATTGAACAATCTAGCAAAATTAGTTCTACTTCTAAAATCATTTAGCTGTTAATCTTTTAATATAAATAGTTTACTACTGATTTATCCATTGTATATAGGCAGAGTTAGTAATCTTTTTCTAAAGTCAAATCACTCCTATTTAAATAATAAATTATACATTCATTTGAGACTTATTAGAGAAAGTGAAATGAATGCTTAGGCTTTGCAAAGATAAATTAAAATCAGATAGGCAGAATGAATATATATATAATATATATATATATATTATATATATTATATATATATATATATATCTTGCTGTGTAATATTATCTCGGTAAGGACAGGGCACTGACATTCTGTTCATAAGTACCTGTGTTGTGGTATCAGAAGCTTAAGACAAATAATGTGCATCAGGTGGGTTCATGTATGACAAGGCTAGGGGAGTTGACTCATATGCTAACATCTAAAATCAGCTGACTGCGATTCAAATCATATATGAATAAGAATCCAAAAAGGACTTTAAAATTGGCTTTCAAGAGCATGACAAAGTATTTTGATATGTAAAATCTCTGGAACATTTTAGTACACTAAAATATATTATGTAGTAGGTGACTACTTCCAAAATGGAATAATTTGGGGACAGCTAAAGAAAACAGGATAGTACTGTTTATTTAATAATTGTATCCTATTGTCTTAGTGTTCTTATTGCTGAGGCAAAATACTCGACCCTCGCAAATTAAAGGAGGGAAGATTTGTTTCAGTTCAGTTTGTAGAGGTTTCAGACCCTAATCAGCTGGCTCCAAGGCAGGGTGGCATGTCTGAGGGGCATGGCAGAAGAGAAACAGCCCATGGTACGGCAGGCTTGAAGGCAGCTAGCAGAAAAGCCTTCCTTTTCCTTTTATCCACTCAAGCTGGAAGTCTCTTTCATAGTGTCTCCCACGTTCAAGGTGGACTGTCCATTACTCACACCTCCAACAATGCTACTCCACTTTGGAAATCATGCACCCTTAATTACATTATCACACACCTAGCATCCAGCCACCACCCACAAGCCTCACCTGTGATCACATGAAGTTTGAAGGACATCTTGATATGAGCCGTAACCACAGTTAGATTGTATTAAGAAGAAAACTTCTTTTCTCTCATGAACCATGTATATCATGTCTATTTTGTTATTTAGGGGTTTAATGATTTATAAGAAGAGATGCTCTGAAATTGTAGGGGATATTTTTATAACAGCTCAGCATCTGCTAAGGAAATTATGACTGCTTAGCATGAAGAAGGGAACACTTAACAGGTTATTATACTTATTTGAAGATATTTGGAATATTTCAAGATGTAGAAGAGTGTTCAGATTTTATTTGTCTCCAGAAAACACAAATAGAACCAAAGCAATAAGTGATTTTGAGGAGACAATAATCATCTCCATGTTACAAGAATTTTCTGAAAAAATACAGGTGTTGACAGTACAATGAGATGCTTCAAAAATTATGGAATATCATATGTTAGAAAGGATTAGCTTTCAGGAATAGAAGTTAGGAAACCTTGTTAGGGAAAGTTGGAAATTTATGATCATTTACAATCTTCACATTATGTATGTTTATATTATAATATGATAAAGAAGTACAGTTGAATGTCTTATAGATCTATTTATATAATTTAAAAGGAATTAAAATTCATAAGTCATTTAAAATCAAGGTTAACCAGATGTGGTGGCACATGGCTGTTATCCCAGTACTCAGGAGGCTGAGGCAAGAGGATCACCATGAATTCTAGACCAGCCTGGGCTACTTAGTGAATTCAAGGCCAGAATGAGGAACTGTCTCCAATAACCAAAATAAAAATGTAGGTTCAAGTTGGTAATATCATAGGAATATCTATAATTAAGACAGAATTTTCTGTTCTCTGACCTGATTGGTTGATGAAAGACCTGCCTTCAGTACTACAACATGATCATTCATTCAGTCCTTATCTCAAGGAAATATACAGACAAGTAGACGATAACTGTAAAATGAGGAAAGATGAATGTCTAAGCCTTTCAATGGCTAATGGATATGGACCCATATTTACAATGATGCAAAGATTCAAAGCATCTTAACAATGACCCTGTAGAGTCCTTTCTCAGCCACAGTTCAATAGAAAGTGAGAATGTCTATGGTTAGCTCATTTCTGCTGTAGTGGACAGATAAAAACCTCTGAAACTGGGCCAGGGATTTAGCTTAGTGGCACAAGCGACTGCCTAGCAAGCATGAGGTTGTGAGTTTGATCCCTGGTACCACCACAAAAACAAAACAAAACAAAAAAATCTCTGAGACTGATCTATATATCTACTATGAAGGGGACGTTTATGGTAACCCTAAAAGACCCAAAGCTCCAGCAATTGTAGGGCCTTCATTAGTATCTGTCCTTGATCTCAGTCTTCAGTAAAGTCTCAGGACACAGGCAAAACATACATATGTACATTTTCTGCCAGGGTGTAAGACACATGGCCTCTACTTCCACTGCCAATGGAATCCTTGCTCCCAACTGAAATCTCCTGAGCCTGGATCTGCAGTCTGCGTTTCTGTTGGCATTCTGGTCTTCTCAATTCTGACCAGAATTTCCCATCAAGCTGGAATTGCAGTACCCCAAGGCTTCTTAGCAGGCATCTAAAAACATCTCCTAACTTCCCATAAACCTGTTCCAAAGACTTCTGAACCACATAGTTAAAAATATTCAGTGTAGTGTCTCCACTTCTTTTGGTTACTTGTGTGTCCATTGCTGGGACAAAGTACCTGACACCTGCAAATTAAAGGACAAGTTTATTTTTCCTTGACGTTTCAGTCCATCCTTAGATGGTGTCTTAGTTACATTTTTACTTGTCGCTGAGACAAAATACCTGGTGCCCAAAGTTATAGAACGAAAGGTTTATTTCTTACAGTTCTTAGAGGTTTCAGTCCATTCTCAGTTGGCTCTGAGGTGGTGTGGCACAGCAGGGCTGCCATTCATGGCCTCCACAAACAGCAAGCATGAACGGGCAAAAGAGTGAGACACACTTCTTCCCACTGTTACATCATATCCTGTCTTCACCCCTGGGTGGGTATAGCACTCACAGCACTGATCCAAGAGCTAGACAATGAACCAATCACAAATGCTAGATTTGGTTGAGTCCATAATTCATGAAGCTTAGGGGCCACTGACATAAACAATGACAGTTGAATTCATGAGAAAAGAAAAGGTGCTCAAGTCACAGAATCAGGAAACATAGGGTGAAGAGAAGTTGTAGGAGACAGAATACACTCCTCTGAGTCATGCCTCTAGTGACAACTCCCATCAAGTTTTACCACCAAAGGGGAGAGTTTGGAAGGACATTTTAGATCTCAACCATAACAGATACAATGGGTCAAGAAATCTCACTGAGAAAGTATTTAATGTTTTACTATGAAGTGCAGTAAATATTCTACTGAAATATAGTTATGGCTGCTGCTTACTTGTTTTCCTCAAGCCAGAGAGCATCAGAGTAGTGAGAATAATTGAAGAAAATATTTACAAGAATGGAAGAAATTCTCTAAGAGCAACAGGAAGAAATACATTGGACATTTTTGTGATCCACTCACTGGGGAACCTATTTGTGCTTCTATATTGTTTGTTTAAATCTATATACTGTGAAATAATTTTAGAATTAAAGAAAAGTTGCAAAATTTGATACAAAGCTTTTTATATACATTTTAAGTAAGGTTCCTCTAATTTGAAATTCTCACATATTTTTATGATAAACTACTAAAAACTAAGTGGTTAATATTAGTGCAATAGTAACAGCAATTTTAATTGTTGGATTTATTTACTTTTTTCACTCACAAATTTGTTTCCTTCCTTCCTTCCTTCCTTCCTTCCTTCCTTCCTTCCTTCCTTCCTTCTTTTTCTTGTTCTTCTTGTTCTTCTTCTCCTCCTTCTTCTTTTTCCTCTTTTTTCTCCTTTTTTGTTACAGGATCCAATTCAAGATTATTTAATTTCATAACTGCTTATTCTCTTCTTATCTGTGACAGCTTGTCCTTATTTCTGAGGCTCCGTTAGGCTAGAAGACTAATCACCAGATACTTTACAGTATGTTTCTCAACTTGGGCTTTATCTGGCCATTTGACTCAGTTTGTATTGCCTCTGTACACCACAGAGGTCTTCTCAGTTCACCACTTTGGGAAACACATTAGAAGAGCTGTCTCATTACTGATGACATGAAGCTTGATTATTGGCTTCTGATGACCTCTTTCAAGGTTCCAAACTATAAAATTATTTCTCATGCTTCCATATTTTATTTATTATCTAAAATGTTAGGTCTTCCTGTGTCAAAGAGCAGAAAATGAAATCCCAAGTTCTGAAGAAAGAGTTATTATGAATATGTAGACATATGTTGAAACCACGATAATAATCCTTAATCATTTAGAGGAATATACTTTGAGTCAGTGCAAATATCCTGTTTTTCCTTCGTTTTTACCCACTAATTTTAATATTAATCATTTTATTCTGTATAAAACAATTATGATTGTAGTGATTTTCCATCATTTTTGTTACTTTTACTTTCATTGCAATGTGTCTTTCAATAGAATTGTATCCTTCTTCCTTTAGCTCAATAATGTAAAAATATATTCATGTCATAATAGCATCGTTGATATTTATTCTTTGGTTTACAATCCAGTTACTGTCATTATTTTGTTTTTCAAATTGTTCCAGCTTTGCCTGGTGGGACTGATGTTTAAGGCTAGCTTCGGAACTTTCTTTTTCTAATGTATTTATTCTTGTTTATCATAGCAAAAATTATCTATTTCTGCAGAAAACTACTGTATCTTATTATGTTCAGTATTTTAATACATTCCACCATTCACATTTTTAACTGTGAATGGCAATTACAGTGGTCTCTGCTGCATGAAGTCATGGTAAATAGTGTCTAAATCTCATGAGTCACTCCACAATTGAGCTAATCCAACAGGCAATGCCTGCATACCAGATAGTGGTGGAGGAGCTTAGAGGGTAAAAAGGATCAAAATGCAATATCTATATGTTCCACTTTCCCCAGGTGAATATAATTATTATTTATTGCGTCATGTACTACTACTAATAAAAAAAACTCCAGCTCTCACCTGACACATAATATCACTTTTAAAGAGTTCTTCTATATTTAAAAAGACTATAAACCTTTGGAGAAACGTATAGGTGCTACTTTTCCATTTTGTTTTTGAAAATTGTACTTGCAGAAACACCAGTGGAATTTTACGTTGCATCATGCATCCTTTTTATTAGAAGACAAAATAATAAACTGATTAATTGCAGTGCTAGATAAAACGTGTTAAAATTCTTTACTTCTCTATTATCTCATTTGCTTTTTTGTTTTTAAAGGAAATTCTTTTCCTGAACAATAGGAAATGAGAACCATGGCAAATGAAATAATTTGGTTAAAGTTTTGTTACAAATGCTGTTATCTAAGAATGAGACTATTTCATTGCTGTTTATTCAGATTTTAAAAATTAGTTTCAGCACTTAAAGGTGTAGTCAAATTGAATAATATGAAGTACAGGTGAATGATACTAATCATCCTAATGAGGCAATAATACCTGAATCCTGACCCAAGTAAACAAACTTGTACCCAGAGACCATGAGAAATTTCACACAGAGTGTCAAAACAACTAAGAAAACACTTTATTATTTTATTGAATTTAAGATCTTGAAGAACTATTTTCTCGGTCTCACTCAAAAAATCATAAAATGTTAGGAGCCCCTTGATACAATACAAGCTGTAATTTTGGCTCTATTTTTCTAGCACTTCTAAAACTAGTACGTACCATTGGCTTTCCTTAGTTTGATGAAAGTAATACTGAGCATCAGCCCTCCATGAGGAGCAGGGCAAAGAAAGAGGGAAGTGAAGGCTGCAGAAAACTGAAAGAGAAGATTTGGACCTAAACCTCTATTCTAATGTTTATTAGGTGAGGACAGCATTCTGAAGCTTGCTATGAATTTCACAACAATAAAACAGAAGAGCAGGTGACACCAAGTTGTTTTGGAAAGAATAGAGATACAGGAGTTTCCCCAATTAATCTCATACATGGCTGCTTAAGACATTTAGTACATTTTATAGAATTTACCCATCTTTAAATATTTCTGAAAATTCCCCTTCACATAAATCGCCCCTGTGAGGCTCTTGTATGATTTATACAGATCAACCTTGTAAGGACCAGCTATAATTTTAGATGTTCCCAGGGAGAGGGATGTTGAGAGGATGAGAAAATAAAAGAGACAAAAGCTGGGGTCAGGTGGAGCCTTTACTCTCCAGATGGGAGAGAAGGGACTGCTCAATCACTGCAGCACATTATTTATATACCCCATACAGTCCCAAGAAGAATGTCAATTTCAATCCTGCTGCTTAGCAACTTGTCTGCCTGGCTGGCCTGGGCCCCTTGCCTTCTTGGTGCTGGAACAGCTTGTTTACCTGGCTTGCTTTGGGATTTCTGTGTTTCCAGGCTGGTCTGCTTTAGGCCCACACATGTGATCAATTTCCAGCTTCAATAGCTCCCTACATAACTTCTGCTGTCTTTGAATAGTACAGTGGAGAGAAAGAAAATGATAGAGAAATTTTGACCTGATATCAGCACTACTTAGTATATGTTGATCCTAATAGCTATTGGAATAATTTTAGTAAAGCAGACCTCTGACTGACCATTGGAGGAAAATGAAGACAATCAAAAGAACATTGCCCAGACATTTTCAAATGACTTCCTATATTGACCATCTCCTAGATGTCTGACATACATGAACTAAAGATCTTTTGTCTACTTCTCTGTGGTAAGTCCTGAAACTTTTGCACTGATTCAAAACAACAAATTTTGAACACAAGGCCACTTTACACATTGTATCAGATCAATTTGAGACCAGAATTCTAAAATTTCTCTCCACACATTCCCATCACATTTAAACCAAACCAGAGAGGTTTTATTAAACACAAGTCTAATGGTCAAAACTATGGGATCGCTGAAAGAATTTGCTAATTCAAATCCATCCCCATTAGCAAATACTTACAGATCCTAACTTTCCAAAGTTTTTCAAAACATAGATATTACAAAAGTAGTTCTATCTACAACTCTAGTACACAAATTCTCAAATACTACTTCTTTGTAGTTTTTATCGCAAGAAAAGAAAAGACAGATCATGAAAAAATTGTAATTCTTAATTCATAAGGTCCTGTTTTGGTGTTTTACACATTTTGTTGTGAATTCAGTTGTGTTCCCATTCACATGTTTAAGTCTGTGTTGATTAGTTTTCCCTTGCTGTGACAAAATTCTTGAGAGTCTCAAAGTAGAAGTTGAAAATTTTATTTTAACTCACTATTTCAGCAGTTTCAGATGATATTTGGCTGAATCCAAGCCAGAAATATCATGGTAAAGGGCACAGTAAAGTAAAACTGCTTTTCTCATGGTGACCAGAAAGCAGAAGAAAAAAACATGTAAAAAAGCCAGAAAGGAAGCAGTGAGGGGCCAGGTATATTCCTCAAAGTTATTCCCCCATGATCAGAACAGTTCCCTCACTCTTCTTTCCATCACCTTTCAGTTATGCCATCAAATTATGATCTCATCAGTGCATTAGTCCACTGGTGATGAAGTTGGAGTCCTCAAAATATAAACTATTTCCAAAAGCTTGTAAGCAACTGATTCTTCATATTGGTTAGAGTTTATATGAGCAGCAGCTTTAATATAACACACATATGAATATGATTTACAAGGTAAGCTTACAATATAATTAGAGCACATACACACACACACACATATATATATATATGCAATTGACTTACAAGGTAGGCTTACAGTAGCTGTACAAAGTCAGATATAGATAAACACAAAATTGTCATCGTCTGTCCACTAGGGAGCACAAGTACGTAGTCAAAGTTGAAAGACCTGGACTCACTGCAGAGTACCCTTGGAGTCGGTATCAGGAAACCAAAGACTCCACATTGGAAAGCTGAAGAGTCTGTGCTGGAGTGTCAATTCTGTGTTGCAAGCATGGAAATGGAGGCCCAAAAGTGAGCGTAAGGGCTGAAGCACTGCCTAAGAAGCAGAAATGAGACTTTCTTTTTCTTTCATTTTTATCCCATTCAGGCAAAAAGCCTATTGATTGGTGCCACCCAGACCCAGGCGGAGTCTTCCCTGTTCAGTAAGCCCATCATTCAGGCACCAAAAAAGCTACACTAAGCCAATCAGGTAGGCAACTGTTATTCAAGTCGACACATGGTTAACAATCACAGTCCAGCACAATGAGTTTTTCTGAAGGAACAAATTAGATCCTGCTGTGGATTATGTCTTAATGTCCCCCAAAGCCCTCATGTGCTCATAGATGGGGCTTTTGGGAGGTGACTGGATTATCGGGGAAATTATCGGACCTGCTGTAAGGAGATGAGATCTGGTCAGAAGAGGCGACTCACCTGGGAGTGACTTGGAAGGATCCTCCTCCCTTCCAGCTCCCCTTTTCTCTCTATGCTCCCTGACCTCCATGACATGAGTAATTTTATACTGCCCAGGTCCTTCCACCATGCAGTTTTTGTTTGAGCCTGCTGGACATGGTTGTAACTTCTGAAACATGAGCCAAAACAAACCTCTCCTCCTTGAAGTGGCAGGTTTTAGGCGACAAGGAAAGTGACTAAGACACATCTGAACTGTAACTTTTCACGACTGTTCCCCAAAAGATTTTGCCCATCTGACTAAGCAAAATGCATTTAATTTAACCCTAAAAGTCATTAAGGATTCTAAAAGTCTAAAAGTACCAGGCCAAAGCCTCCTGTAAGATTCAAGGCAAATTCATAGTTTTTAGCTTATGTCAAAAAAAAGTTAAATACTCACGACATAAAATGAAATTGGGTAAATATCTTCATTCCAAAGCAGAACACTAGAAGCAATGAAAGGAGAGAGAGCATATAGTTCTATATCCAGAATCCAGAGCATGTGGTGGTATGATGTGAGCTCCAAAGCTCCTGGCCATCCCTGCCCCTGTTACCTTGTCAGCTGCAGTCCACACAGCCGCTCTCTTGCTGGGTCTCTTTGCTGCCTGTGAGTTTCCTCAGTATGTTTCATGTTCCTGACATCTCCAACTTCCAGGGATTTGCACTGTAACTTTGACTTGACTCTCAACAGCCTCACTCATTCCTTACCAGTGTCTGCCTACAACGATTCCCATTCCATAACAATTGCCTTACATCTAAGGCTTCCTTTGCATTCTTGTTGGAGGCCTCCACGCAGTCAGAGGAAAGCTGCTCACCCCTTGACAAACAGGATGTCAAGAGAACAGGAAAGAGTATGTGCTGGAAGGCCCTCCTGCTTCCGCGTTTACTCCATCTGGGCTCCACCCTACAGGCTGGTAATGCCCCATATTCCATGTGAGTCTTCTGTATTAATTTGTTGTCAGATACCAGTCACTTCTGGAAACACCCTCGCCAACACAAGCTACTGTCAGCCTACCTTGTAAGTTAGGTATTTTTATATACCTAATTTATGCTTTCCTAATTTCCTCAGTGTGTCTCATTTCAATCAAGTTGCCAATCATGATAATCCTAATAAAACCTTAATCTCAAGTGCTTCAAAATGTGAATCTATGTGGAAGTAGAGTAATTGTAGATAGAATTAATTAAGATTCTGCCATGCTGGAGAGTTCAACATGACAGTTTGCTTGAAAGAAAAAAAGGAAAATTTGGAGACTCATGTGAATAGAAGGTGGATGCCACAGAAGGATTAGGGTTTCTGCATGATAAAGAATGCCAAAGATTGCCAGAAACCACTAAGAGCAAAAGAAGGGATTGTCTCTATCATGGGCAAGAAAATAAATCAGTCCTACCACCATGAACTCCAATTTCTAGTCTCAAATCTGTGACAAGACATAATTATATTGTTTATGTTACTTAATTTTTGGTGCTTTGTTACATAAGCTCTAGCTAGAAAACTAGCACACATAGTGTTAGTTTATTTACTTTTCTGCTTTTTTTTGATCATCTAATGAATACTCATGATAATTTCAACTATACCATTCAAAGTGTAGACAATGCTTCAGTAGCAACATCAGAGTAGTAGATTCCTAAGCAAAGTTTGTTTCTGGAATACCTTACCTGTCTGTTTAGGAATGCCTGGGATTATTTCTCACTTCTCTACGTCCCATTACACAGCAAACTGACCATTAATCATGTAGCAGTTTTTATACTGTGGCAAATCTTGCTCTAGCTGTTAAAGCTTCCCTCTGGGCGTAGCACATACCATATCATTGATGACTCAAAATCACATGGTTCTGTTTAAATTGAAAGGACAGGGAAATATCGTACAGAGAACTTAAAAGGAGAGCAACCAAATTATATGCTAGTCTAATACATTCCAGTCAACACATCTCAAATCTAATATATTACCACTAGCATGGACCATCACATACCCGCTTTAAAGTGCTTTCATTGTCTCAGAAAATCCATGTAATCACAGAAGCAATCCCTTCTTACAACTCCCCTCTCATAGTTGTAATGACTATGATTTGGTTTTTATGATTTGTTTCTATGACTATCATTCCCAGATATTTTATGTAAGTGAAATCACACAATATACAGTTTCACTTAAATAACTTTATAGCTTTTGGCATACACTGTAAAATATTTGCAGCAATATGCTTTAATTTCTCTTACTTGTTATGTTATTGTTAGCATAAATTTTATCTCTATCTGATATAAGCCTCAAATTACATTTGCAACTTCTTTTTGGCTTGTAAGAGAGTCAGTTGTCTTTTAAATATTTGAGAAAATAAAATATGGATTCTTAAATCAAAAATACATAAAAAGTTATTATAAGTTAAAAAAGAAAATGTACAACTCAATTCTTAAAGTAGGCAAAAAGACTTGAATGAACAATTTACATATAATACAGAATATTTTCCAAAAGAAGACAATATTAATAGACTATAAAGCCTTTATAAGCATGTAAAAAGATGCTGAAAGACATTAACAAGTAAATTGTGATTAGAATAAAAATGACAACTTCTTTGAACTCAGACCAATTTTTTTAAATGTAGCAAATCTAGGTGTTAGCAAAAAATATAGACCAAATAGGAGCTTTTATGCATGACAGATGAGACTACCTTATGAAACTATACATAGATATCATACTTCCTAATGATTCTATAATTAAATCCTACTCCATGAAATAAGCCAAACACAAATGTCCATGGTCAGATTTTATAATGACTAATGACTCCAAATCACCTCAATAGGTATCAACAGGTAAATAGGCAGCTTGTGATATGTAAAGACTGTGCTTTACCAATATGAAGAAAGATAATTTTGCTAACTGTAAAAATAGGGATAAATCTCAAAAAGATTGTGAGGAGTTACAGAAGACAGACACCAAAAAGTACACATTGGGTGAATTAATTTATAGGATGTTTTACTACTGGCTAAAAATTTTACCAAACTTTGCTAAGGTGATAAAATATTTCAGGTATTGTTTGAATGGTGATCATATGGCTACATATCCTGGTTGGTCTTTGGTCTGAAATATCTTATTAAACATAATGAATCTCTATATAAATGTACCTGCCATCATTTATTCTTCTTAATCTCAATGAATTAAATTAATATGAACCACACAGAATGGCATTTTTGTATACCTTAACTTACGCCTATATGTACCATTTTGTGTAACCACTACTAAGTTAACCCTGCCTGCATCTCTGCAAATGCCTGTGGACTCAAACTGCTTCAGTTCTCAAAAATCTATCCAGTCCTACTGATACAGGGGAAAGAAACTCCCAACCTACTACGTCTGCGAGTTCGTGTTCTCTAAAATCGAAGAATGAATTTTAGGAAAAATGGAGGTGAGAGCAGAATATATTTATGGAGTAAAGAAAGCTTCTGTCTGAAGAGAGACAGAAGAGGGTCCTGAGTGGGATTCCAGACTCTATCTTTTCCAAGGAATTTTATAGAGTAAAACCATGGGTTCAAAGGGAAGACTGGGAGCTCACAAGGCAGTTGGGCATACGGTGGGACATAACATAAGTTTGAACAATGATTCTATCAGAGGTAATTCTGCCTTAAAGCTAATCAACCACCAGAGAATCAAGGGCTCTGATTTTTAATTTACTTTTTTTGACTAGTTTGCCAAACTTTGACACTAATCACTAAACTTCAGTACATCAAATCTGATTTAAAGGGTGGATGATAATATAGTTAAGATTTGGTGGGGTGGAACAAAAGGATTTTAATTATTTTCAATAATAAAATATCATAGATGGATATATGGAAAATACTGATGTAGAATTATAAACATGTGATTTCTTTATTAAACCTTCAGTGCTAGTTATTTTGCATGGGGTGACTATAGCTAATGACAATGGAAAAAATATTTCAGAAAGCTAGAAGAAAGGACTTTGAATGTTTTCATCATATAGGAAGATTAAAGTTATAGACTTTAATAGAGATGTGTTTACCTTTATTTAAATAGTATATGGTGTATACATATATAGTATCAGCTGATACTCAAAAAACATGTACAATTATATTTGTAGATATTATCTAAAGTAAATAATTTTTTAAAGTTTCTTTCCATAAATTCCAAATCTTTATAAGTTTGCTTATCCTGTTTCTAAATGCTTCATATTTCAAAGTTTTTATTTATTCATGGATAGATAAGAACAAGTAAAATTAAAGCTCCATTTCCATTGTTCATACTGAAAACACCTCTAAAGACAGAATAGTAAATAAAGGCCTAAAAAGAACAATCAGGTCTAAAGTAAAAGCAGCAGGACAGTTCCTCCATAGGGAGGAGATTTTGAAACTGACACTTTTCCATTTGCTAAATCTTCACAGAGGTGTAAATTTCTAGAAGTCACACATAGGGCTTAAATGGGAAGACCTGCAGAGTGAAGAAAATTCTGCTCTCCTGGTCTCTCAAACTCCTGCCTTTCTTCCAGTATGCCACAACCTGTAATTTCTCATCAGTGTACTGTCCCTGTCTGTGGAGATTATAACATCTCACTTGGATATTCACTAGCATTCTAAATACACAATTGCTTAATGGGGTTTTTTATAGGAAAACTGTCTATCTATCTATCTATCTATCTATCTATCTATCTATCTATCTATCTATCTATCTATCTCAGTCAGCTTTGTAAGAGTGTAGAGTCCTGGAACTGCAGGCAACTGAGGATGCAGGGAACAGTATTGGGTCCAACAGGGTGCTGAACAATATGTATTTCTTAGTTCTGCACTGCACACTGATTTTTTTGTTTGCTTCAAAATACATAGAAATCTCCTTGCTTGTCTAGCACGTATCTGCCAGAACTTTGGGCCAAGATTCTTAATGACAATAGTCAGGATAACTACACCCATTCCTACAATTTATTCAATATACACTTCACACCAGATGGACAAATATGTGCTTCCTAGGTAAAATATTTTGCTTTTATTCTCATAAATGCCACATGAACTATTTTTATCTCATCTTACATATGAAAATATCGAAGCTTAGAAAATGGAATAATTTACTAAAGGTAACACAGCTAGTAATGTATGCATTGAGGTAAAAATTCCACATTTCCTGAATGCAAAGTTCATGGTACCTTTCCTTCTCACCACTGGAAGACGTTGCTATAGTGCATTCTCATACTGCTGTGTTGCTCTGGTCACTGATAATCTGAGAGCCAGAATGGGTGACTTCCATTTTCCTGCTAAGGGGTGGAGCATTTCACACAGGATCCTTATGTAAATTGGATCATTAGGAATCTCTTTCCAGAGACAAATATTTGTTAGGGAAATGAACGAGAGTAAATATAGGCTCAATGTTATTCAAATCCAGTGGTTTAACGGTGATTAGGCCAAACTTTAGATGGTGGTAACTCGCTCACTAAGGTGAGAGGAAGCTCTGAAGTGGGTGAGACAGTCATCCCCTGTCCCTCTCCCAGGCCTGTATTTTCAAATTCCTTCGTTCTTCCAGGTTTATAGTTCTGTCTCCAAAGTTTTATTCTCCGACTCCCGTATCTTTCTTTTTCTCCATAATTTCCTCTTACTACACTCTCATTCTTTCTTTCTCTTTCTCCTCCTCACAACCTTCATCATAAGCATATTTGTCAGTCAGCAGACCTGTAGACAATGTACCTACTTATGTTTCTATATGTAAGATTACTTCATTTTGAGGAGAAATTCTGAATTCAATTTTTTGTGATAACTTACTAAAAATTAAATTGCAAAGACTAACCAGTAGAGATGTTTATTTGGTCATAATGGTCTAAACTAAAGCACAGAAATCACATTTCTTTCCCAATAAAATCAAATTGAAGAACAAAAAAATGTATTTTGGGGACTATGCGATTCTAGGAACTAACTAACGGTGACTTTTAAAAAAATGTGCTGATATTAGATCTCAATATTAAAAATACTGAAAGTTTAATTGTAAAGTATTCATCAGGCAGATAAATGGCAATTTCCCACAAGGATGGATAAACTTTTTCTATAAAGTTCAGAGTAAGTATTTTCAGCTTTAAACATCATATGTCTCAACTGTGACTTCTCAGGTCTAACATTGTAGGGACAGATCACTACACAAATAAATGTCAATGACCCGATGCCTGTAAAACTTTATTCCCAAAAATGGATAGGTGGCCAGATTTGATGGTCAGAGTTGAATTTTCTGACCCCTGTTCTACATTCTTGTCATTTACTTTCTATGTTTAACCAATCACTTAAGTTTTAAAAGTCTACCTTTAGATATATTATATACATCACCTTTCTTTCAGTTATTACGTGGGATTCACTAAGCTAACCAGTGTGCATACAGGTTATCTCATTAAAACTTCCCTCTACCTATGAACCTCTTTCACTCTCCCTATTTTAAGGTTGAGAAAGATCATGTAATCTGTCTAGCACCATGCAAATGTTGTCACTGGATTGTGTCCAATTGGGGCTAGTATGGCTTTACCAATCTCTAATCTTGCAGCTGAGCACTTTGCCTTGGTTACTAGTCTTTATTCTTGTCTAACTAAATCCCAGAGATAATCATACATCTCACTTGATTAAAAATCTTTACTGGACTATCCCTGATTTATCTCTCCAGCATTTGTTTAATAAAAACTCCTTCATCCTCAACTATCTTCCTACTTCCACAGACATTCTCATATTGATGATTTTAGGTTTCAGCTAAAACAAATTGCTTTATGTTTGATAATCGGATTTGTATGACTTCAGTATGGTTTGTTCCCTCTCATACTCGTGGTAAAGGGAATTTCCACTTCAGATATTAAGAGATGGGACCAAGTAGGGCCTTTTAGAATGATTAGGGGTCTGCACTCATGAATGGGTAATCTAGTCATGCAATTAACAGGTGGAGTTAATGTGTTATCTCAAGAGTGGATCTAATACAAAAGCCAGTTTGATTCCTGGTTCTTGGTCTCTAATTTCCTTTGCTGCTTCAATACTCTTACAGTCAGAAGCTTTTCAACCTATGGCCTGAACTGTGAGCCTGAGTTCTCTTTGTTATAATTGAGTCTGAGTTCTGGTGTTATTAACAGAAGAAAATGGACCAAAACACACATGAAGAATCTTCTAAACCGGTGTGGCTTTAATCATCATAGTATCAATCCCCTGTCTTTCCACTTAGGTTCTCTCCTTCATCCCTTTACCATGCTTTGCCTTTCCTTTCCAGTATTCTTCCAAGCAAATTTATTGATACATTTCAGTCGAACTGTCTTTGTTCTCCACTGTAATCTGAATGTTTTTCTTCCATATCACAATGTGGCATTATATAATATTTTTCTTTGTTTTATTGTGCATTAGTTTTTAATTTTACTTCTTCTATCATCTAGGATAGGGTAGCATCTGGGAAGGAGTTTGGCAAATCATTACCTGCTATAAAATTTTACATAACTTGCAAGACAGTAAGAGGTAATGTGAATATATGAAGAGAGTAAGAAAGGATACCAAGATGAACTCTGGCTATTCAAAATATATAAGCAGGCTTTGTAAGTATAAAAATATATCCTGTTGAAGAGAAGAGTTTCACAGGTTTGCTTCATGAGTGTGTCAGAGAAAGCTTTCCCTTGCTTGTTTTGAGGGGGGAAGAAAGTCATGACATCAAGGATATTATGACATAAGTAATAGAACCTGCATATAGTTGCATGTGTGATACATGTATGCTCTGTGATGAAAACTTGACCCAGATAAAACAAGAAGGTAATATAATCAGTAGGATGGCACCATATATTTATATTAAATGGAAATATTATTTTAAATAAACTCCTCAAAACAATACATTCCAGAAACATTTGCAACTCTAATAATGATTATGACCATGATTTAGAAATTCAACTATTAGATTTGCTCCAAAGTACAGATTTAAATTTCTCCTAAACAATATGCCCATAGGTAAGGAATGGGTGAGAGGCAAAGATCAGCTTAGACCACAAAACTTGAGTAAAGGCAACATGGCATGGAATTTATTCCCTGCAGGCAGACAGAGAGTGAAAAGGGAACAAAGAGAAGTGGGTTTTTACAAAACAGAGTTTGAAAGAAGGCAAAGAACATTAGGAGGAAAGATCTTAGTAAACATTAGTGGTCGAAGTTTTCTAAATGTCTTATATTCAGTGAGCAAAGCCTTTGAGTTATCCTGTGTGAATCTTTGTGTGTCTTCAAATGACTAAGAGTTTGAAAGATACCATGTTCCTTCTTACTTCTTTAATTACATCCTGTGTTTGCTGAGGACACCAGTACTGAACTGGGAATAATGCCTCTGCTGGCAGAGGAGTTGGGTGTCAAGAGAGTCATGTCCGGGTGGAGCCTTACAGTACAAAAATGAGTAAGTTATCCCCTGAAATCTTTATAATGTGCCTGGCTAATTACTTTGTAATTTTTCAGAAGACAGTATATCTTACTTTTTCATAGCTGTCTTCTATTCTGAGATTGAGTTTTAATATTTTGATTTAAAAAGTTTAAATTCACAATACTCACTGATGCTAAAGAGTAAATGAGACTTACGTATTTATTGTGGAAACTCTTCTCATGGTCCATTTTCCTGCTGAAGGGACCATATGGAGGTAAATAACAATACTTCAAAGACTGATATGGAATAGACCCACCTAGTTGTTATACTGGAAGGCATAGTGGGTCGTTGGGTGACCCGAGAGAAGGAAACCTCTTTGTGAGTTTACCTGAGAATAGCGTTTGCTAATGAACTACCCTAAACATATTAGTGGCCCCACTTCCTCCTGTCTCAGAAGCGTAGTGTTTGATAGCTCGCACACTTCACTCCTGGCCATCGTGAGATGATGCCAGTCTGAAATCCTGTCTCCTAACAAGGATGCAAGGAATCCTCAGGAGACATCCCAGGAGACACAGGTCTGTATTGTTGCTTCTATTTTCAGAGATGCGAACAGACCAGAAAAAAAGACACAGTACTAATAAATCCTGATTAGTTAAACCTGGTTGAGAGTATGGTGTGTCAGCCTTCTAACTGTCAAAAGGTTTATTTCATTTGATTTGGATGATAATGGAAAATGCTTTGTAAAAAATTGTCTCTCAGAAGAATGACATGCCTCAAATCACCATATGTAATATGTTTAACTGAGCCTGGTTCTGTTCATCAGTAACCAATAGGTAATAAAATAGGAGTGATTAATATGTTTTGAATATAAACCATTTAATCTTTGAAAAATTTTAAGGTAGTAAAAGACTTATTAATTGTCCTGACAAATTAAGTCCTTTCACATTTTTTTTTTTAAAATCAGGGATTGAACTCATGATCTTGCACTTAGCAGGCAAAGTTCCTTATACATTTCAATTGGCAGAAGACAATTTGTAAGACAAAATGTAGCCCTCATAGGGGGCTGATAGTCTTGCATTTATGTCAAAATTCTCTGAGGTAAATTATAGGTGTGGCCAATGGGCATCAAACCCAATACTTTAAAAATGAAATAAAACACCAGAGTATGATAGTAAACTCTAAGCTCATGTGTCTGAAACTGTACAAAGAAATTAAAAGAGATGTCTTATAATATTTTAAATGTATAAGAATAATTGCAGCTATATCATATCATACCAAATATTAGACATTACATTTTCTAATTCATTTTGATGGCAGCATGTTTATATGTCGATGGGATTTAGTTGGTCGTGACCAAAAACAAGTACCACAGAAAATAGTAGTGTTGCTCAAATCTTGAGACATTTTTCAGTACTCAAATAATTTTCAGTTTTCCCACTACTAAGTAATTGTAGTTGTGTAAAAACGTATTAAAATAGTATTTTCATTTATATTGTATCACTGTTTTAGAACAAAAATACTTATTGTTTTTTCTTATCTACTCACTAATCACAATTGTTCAGTATAGTTTTTGTTCTATAATCATTGTGGAAAAAAATTGAGGTGCTAAGAATGCTGTCAACTTAGTTCAGAAATTTCCTTTCTAGTCTCATATGACATGAGTGCTAAAGATAAATAAAAGAACAAAAAAGGCAAAGAAAAAGTCCTGGGTTGAATAATTAGAAAGCGTTATCAAAAGCGCTGGGGCCAAACTAAAAGAAAATAATGAAACAAACAACATTTTCCTTAATACCTGTCAAATGCATAAATACGTTTGATGAACCACAAATAAGGCATTCTAAGGTGTTTTATTGAAAAATGCTGAAAAAAATTAAGACTATACTACAGTGTAATTTAAAATTCCCATATTACTCCACTTTAAATGTGTGAAAACTCTTGGTAAAGAATTTACTTAACGAGATCATGATAATGGAACTAGGTAGTAGGTAATAACACTGAGAGTTTGCCATGATCTTTTTTATTGTGGCATCTTTTCTACACACTCAAGAATCATTTCCTGTCCCTGTGGATTCCATATGGTTAACACACTTAGCACTAGAGATTAAAGAAAAAAATGTTGAGTTTTAATAGTGTTTAATTTGAAAGTTAAGAAAGAAACCAGCAAGCTGGAATATGCCTTCAGTGACAAAGGAAGGATTTTAATATTAAATAACCTGAGCTCGTCGCAGCACTCTGAGAGGCTGAGGCAGGAGCATCACAACTTTGTGTCCAGTTTGGGCAATGTAGCAACTCAGTGAGATCTGCACTGAAATAAAATGAGGTGGAGTTGTAGCTCACTGTACAAGCCCTTAGATTAATCCCCAGAAGAACAAAAATACATAAATGAATTAATTTCAGAATTATTTGAAGATGGGAGGGTTTATTTCTGAAAAAAAAAACACTAAAGAAATGATCATTTCAGAAAATGGCACATTGATTTCATGATTTCAGATTAGAGATTTAAGACTCTCCAAAAGGGAGATAAAGAGGCAAAACAGACATGGTTTATTACAGTTGAAAATTTCCTAAATTAGTGAGATACCTTTGGAAAGTAATGGTATTTCTCTATTTGTAGGCATTCAAGGGAGAGATGTTTGGGAAATTCTTAGGTCAATTTTTAGAAATGTTACCTGTGTTAGAGAATAAACTTGAATATATCTAGATGTTTTTAAAACCTTGAGATTCTGAATAAAATTATCATTCACTAAAATCAAGCCTGTCCTGGTTGTTAGTCAAATTGGAAACATGATCAAATATTGGATTCCTTGCAGCTCAGGTGAACTCAGGGTCTTCTTGCTGAGAAGGGAGAAGAAGCAGAGACCAGAGAATCAGTTTAACACAGATGCCATTGAAAAGTAAACAATGGAGAGCTGGTGAGAATTAGAGTGCAACTCAGGGGAACTAATGGTCAATATTAAAATCAGGGTCATAGAAGCAGAGAGGAAAGGGTCACCTCACAGGAGCTCATTTGAAGACCAAAGTGCGAATTCAGAAGAGGTGAGGCAGAAGGTGTATAATTTGGATTTTAGTGACAGTAATTTGTTCCATTTAAGATGGATATAGAAGTACTGTTGGCCCAGTTAAAAGATCACCTACTGTGATTATAATTTCATTAAGTTAATGATGTTAACTGCCTTTTCCTGAATCGTGTCCCAGGCATCAATGTATGCTATGCCTGAAAACTATGTAAGATGTTGTTTGGGAGAGCACTCCTCTCCCTGTTTAATGGAAATGATTATCACTTCACTAATATAGGACACACAGGCAACTACAGAAACAACATTCAACACAAATGAAATCTGTTTTAGGCTTTAGTGGCTTCATTACCTGAATTGAAATTTTAGTTAAGATACAGAATAACATGGAGAATGATTTGGGTTGAATGATTTAGGTAAAAATGCAAACTATGAAGCAGTGTAAATTCCTTGATACACTGCTTGATAGAAATTTCTCAACAGTTTCACTAAATATTGAACATTTTTCTTCCCTAGTCTAGAAAAACCCAAGATGCCTCCTGTTGAGGTGTTCTTGAATAAAGCAGCAGGGAACTGCTAATCGTCTCAGATCTTGTAATAGATTTTAGGGGATGGGTGCGAATCACAAGAACTGGCCCCAAATCATTAGAACCTAAATCTTTTAAATAATGGAAATGTGGAGGATGGAGGCTGAAGATCAAGGGGAGAAGGATCGCTAAGAACAGCGCTAGAGGATAAAAGGCAACATGGTGTGGGAGAACTAGAGAAGAATCCAACTCTTACCCAAGGTAATTTGCATTTTCATAAGACACACCTTGCTGTCGTGTAATGAAATGCTGAGACCAGTAGATGAGAGTAGATTCCATAACATAACAGCACCAAACAATGCAAGCCCTTTAACAGTACTCTCAGGCTTATCCACTGTGCTCAAAGTCAAACACAATTACTTGAAAGGCAGCAATAATGTGATGAGCCAGCAGCAGCTCTACCTGAGTGGAATGCTGTGGTCATCAGGTCTACCCTGCTGCCAGCAATTAAAAATTAACCATGGCATTTTCAAAAAAGAGTGTAGCAATTCAGATGCAGCTTCTCTCCAGCTTGACAATACCTCTAAAGAGCATCTGCTTTCTCAAGTCAAGATAGTTATACACAGTAAACCTCCTTTGTGTGCAGTGTGCAAAGCTAGGTCATTAACACACCTGCCAGAAAAGCAGGGAGGAAGGAAAAAAATCCTTTCTCTCCTCTCGGTAAACTCATTCATTTAAGACATTCAGGCCCCCACTGCTGTCCTTTGAACACCCCAATTACCTCCTGTTGCCCTTACAAACAAGTGGTGTGAATTTTAATCAGCTGGAATGCAATCAAGGGCTGAAATAGTGTTGTTAAATCATTTTTACAGAGAAAAGCAACTCACATACCTCCATTACACATATCTCCGTTTTCACAAGGGTGGACTGCCCTTGCTAGGGACTGAAACAAGCAGTGTTTTATTTTTGTTTCAACCTCTGTTGACTTTCCTCTGCATTCTTTCTCTCTAGTATGCCAGAGCCTCAGTTCTGAGAATAATTAGCAACACCCACTGGTGATAACAGGGCCACAGCAACCTCACAGCGATATCTTGCTGGCGCCAGCTGTGCTTCAGTATTTATTTATTAAGATCACAATATTTACACAGTATGAACTCGTTGAGATGGTGGAGGATTGAGCAATTTTCCCGCAGCTAAATTTCATCTGTATTTTTAAATGGAGATTAAAAAAAATATTCTAGGCTGTCTGCTGTTTTCTTCTCTAGGTAGAAAATTCAAGCTTCTCATTCCAAGCCAGTACTATTTTGCTAGCAGTTTGCGGTCCAGAGCTGAAGAAGCTTTGCAGGCATGAAGTGAGACTGCTGTTGCAGTGAAACCTGCTTGTCCCACACAGAGGGGTGGTTTAAAACCCTTGCAGATGCATGAAATGACAAAGCAAAGGAATAAGGGAGCTGATTTTCCATGGCTGATCACTTCCCTCCCCTTAGAGCTGTGACTGAACAATCTTGACATTTGCTCAGAATTCCCACTTCACTTGAATTGTTGTATCTTTTCATTTGCTCCTCTGTAAGGATTTGTTATCATGGTGGCAGGAGACAAGTGTTCTGATGTTCATTTGTGAAGCAAGTTAATATAAAGAGAGAGTTAGCACATAGACAAGCAATTTTGGGACTTCGGTTAGGCAAAAATATTTCCTCACTTTAATATTTAAATGAGAGAATAATTGGCATACCTCCCTCCCGCCCCCAGCAAGTAAAATTTCCTACTCTTGTCTTCAGGTTTCTCAAGAAAGTGAGTATTCTATTTTTAAAAATAAACTGGTTATCTATGGGCAGGAAGTATTATAAGTGAAATAAGGCACCTTTGGAAAGACAAATGTTGCATAATCAATTTTTATAGGAAACCTTAAAAAGGTTAAACTACAAGCAGGAGGTAGAGTTGTAGGTGAGGATAGGATAGAACTTGAGCAGTAGAGAAAGAGGACCGGGAGTGAGGAAAACGGGCATATGTTGGTCAGTGGTTGCAAATTTTAACTATGGGATGAATAATTGTGGAGATCTAATATGACAGGGATACTACAGTTAATATTCTATCACATACTAGAATTTTTCTAAAAGCCTCGATCTTAAGCGTTAACACCATGAACAAACCAGGAACTCTGCTAGTGGAAAAATGTTATCGATTAGCTTGTTACTGCTAATATTTTACAGTGTGTTCATACATCAAAGAACTGAAATAAATACAATTTTTGTAATTTACATGTTGGTAAAATTGGAAGAGCAAAAGGAAGCAAATAAGATAGCAGGTGTTTTCCTAATTCTTTTATCACAATGACCTTAAGTCAATCACCTGACTTTTCTACATTTTTATTTTTCCTGCAAACATCTAGAGAGTTTTTTTTAACTGAATTTGGTATCTTAAAAATCACTTTAATATTTCAAAAACATTACTAAAAATCATTTAAGAATCATATTAAAACTCAATAGCCTGAAAAAATTGAAAAAAGTTGAAAGATTTTAAAACTGAGTTTTATTAGTAAGTAATAATAACAAATTCTTTATTATTTACAATAAAAATCTGATTTTATATGTCTTATTTTTATCATATATCACACCCTATCTATAAAAAAACCATGTAAATTGTTGGGTGAAGGTAATTTCACATTTATGCTTTGAAGTTTCACATTAGCTGAGTTTGCTAGAGACAGAAGATATCAATGGGAGAAAAGATATAAACTTTATGGTTTTCATGGTAGTGACGTAGAGCAGTGTGAACTAAATAACCTAATGACCTTGAGAAGCTTACATACCTTCTCTTTAGGGAAGATGAAAGTTGAGAATGCATGCAATTTAGAATAATTTTTAGGACAGAAGAATGAGCCGTAAGGAGAAACATCCTGGAACAATCATTTTCTGGCTTCCAGAACTTGAATTAGCTCTAATAATTTTTCCTGCTAATTAGCTTTCCTTGTATGGTGAAACTGTGAAGAAGGTGTTCAAGATACTGGCATTCATTTTGGAGAATATTCTTTATTCAGGTGAACTTAGTTCCTATTTGAGATTAGGCAAGAATAAAGATTCAGAGATGTATGGGAGAAAGACTTTGAGAAGAAGAAGAAGACTTTGAAGAAGACTTTGAGACTGCTTCTTCATTTTGAAGTACTTAGAATGTCAAACATGAGACTTTAGGCTATTCTTTTCTGCTTTCTAAAAATATATTTAATTATTTTTATGTTTAATTATTTACAGTAGTCTATGAATATACAATCAATTGCATTATTGATTAATAAATCTCACTTAAAATAATTGCAAATATTTCCATCGATTTTAAGCAAGATTTATCAGACATTAATGTTGACCCAGGTCATAAATTATAAAATTATTTTCAACTACTGGCTATTTTCAGGACAGTCTTAGCCTTTTTAAAAATTAACAAGATGATAATGCAGCAGTTAAGTTGATATTCAACACTGTATTGTCCATGTCATTTTCTTTCGCCAGGCTTATTGCTTTTATATTATTAAAATTTCTGACAGTGATCTAACATGAACTGACATCTAATTTTGTGTATGATTTAAACTTTTGTTTTAACGTATCATTGCTGTCTATTTTTTGTAAACATATTACTGTGTAAAATATACATACAGAAAACTGAACCAGAGTGATCATGCAGACTGATGAATATTCTTGAACTGAATATATCCGTGACTCCAGACTTAAATCAAGGAATGGATTAGATTAGTACCAGTACACAGAAATTGTCCGAGCACTTCTTCTACACCTCCCACCCACTGTGAGCACTACTGTAACTTCTAACAGCATAGATTTATTTGTTTGAGGGATGATTTAAGTATTCATAAAACACATAGATCCAAACATTATCTTCTAGTTTACTATTATTGATATTTTTCTTGCTATCCTTAATGCACTGATACACATTAATTTTCATGTGGAACACTTTACATGCATCTTGATAGCCACTGCTGATAGGGAAAACTGCTGTTTTTATAGTTAGGTCCACACATACCTTGATCTATCTTCATTGACTACAGGCAAGTTTCAATAAGCTACAGCCACACTGCTTACTTTAGACACTGATGGTGTATTTTTGGTTGTCTCACATTTATTTAGTTCAAGTGTTACCATGAAAGAAAAATTATTTAATCTAGAGAGAAAAAGTAGATAAGATGGGACTCTCACACTGTCTGGAAATAGCATTGACTTAGACTTAATTTTTTTTTTCAGTGACTAGTTGAAGCATATTTTCACACTCAGAATGTTTTTTTTTTTATTCTCAAAGCCAAGATTTCTTTAACTTAATTAATTTTGGGTGATTAAGTTATAAAAAATAAATTGTAAAGCATATTTATAAATGATTGTCTGTTATTTTAAGGACAATACTAATATTCATAATTTTCTTATAATAACCTCATCATAGAGCAGTTTTCTACATAGCATAATTCACTTTATTGAGATATAAAAACAGCTTAAAAATCCCATATAATCCCATAATTTGGGGTAAATTTGTGTGCATCAGTACATAATTAGCTCTATCAATATCAGATGTCTTTGTGCACTTGATATTCATGAATCTCCTCACTAAAGAAGCAACCTATTATTATAAATTGCCTGAGAGTTCTTTTGCTCAGTTAGAAAAGAAATCACAAATAGGCAAAGTGTAGCTCCTTTAAACACCTTAGATAATTAAATGATAGCAGCTGTAAATTTTTAGTGTTAGCAGCCCTTACCCCATCTCTTTTCTACTCTGCTGGCAGGTCAAGCCAGTAGCTCCCTGCAGTTCAATGCACTTCTTCCAGCAACTGGATCTCATGTCTCCTGTTGCCCTCTGTCATTGCCTGGCTTCCAGCCACTCTCAGTATTTCCAGGCCCAACCATTTTTTTTTGTTTGTTGGTTTGTTTGTTTGGGTTTTTTTTTTTTTTTTTTTTTTTTTTTTTTGGTTTTTTTTTTTTTTTTTTTTTTTTGCTTTTGGTGCCAGCAACCTTCAGTGTGTCAGCTTTCAGTGTACCAAGTAAGCTCGCTCTACCTAAAAGAGAAATTACAATTAAGCAGAAAACATACCACCCTAAATAAGAAATAAACTTTGTCAGGAGTGGAAAAGTGCATGGACTGATTTCCCCTAAGTTAATAAGGAATCTGGTTACACAGGAAAAAAAAAATAAAGAAAACAAAAATTGTGAGTCAACACAAGTGCAGTGTCCTACTAGCTAATATAGACTTTCTGTTTGGTCATGGGTAATGATGGCCTCCTAATGGACCAGACTGAGGGTACAATCTGTAGAGAGGTGCAATTATTAGAAGAGGCTGAGGGGTGGAGACAACTATGATGAACCCATGAGAGAAGCTCATCACAGCTGTCACAGATGTCTCTTGTGACATCTGATTGGCCAGGGCCAGGCATACAGTACTTGAGACAACTGTGGCCATAAAACATGAAAGAAAAAGAAAAAGATTTATAGGATATTTTGGGTAGATTTGGGTTCTTTTCACCTGTTTCAAAACAAGTTTAATTTTTAGTAAACATAAGAAATGTTAAATTGTATAAATATTTATGAATATTTTATAAATAACAATATTGAGGCAAGGGATGTCAACATCGAATGGCAAGCCAGAACTCATTATTTTATACATCAAAGTTCTAGATAGAAATCCTCAAAATACATATAATTTCCATATATGTATATGAAATTCATGTTTATATGAATACTTCATTAAATATTATTGAAATATACTTGCCCAAATAGGTTCAAGTTTATGATAACTCAACATATGAAATATTTCTCAAAAAGTTTATAAAGTATGACACATATTTACAACTGCAGTTTATTTAGTTGTCATGTTATCTAGATCTACTGAATATTTCACATGCTATCTCATTATTCAGCTCTATTTTATGTCAGAATGTAGGTTTTGACATAATATAGTCATTAATTTTTTCTATAAACTTGGCTGAGGTAAGGAATACCAGGAGCGACGGTAAAGCAATATTTTACCGTGTGTCCCCGAGGTTATTTGCAGTAAAGAGGAACATTCAAATCTGTAGGCTGAGTATAGCAGATAGTCCTTACCAGTGTGGGTGGTCATCATCAACTCAGTTGATGGACTGATTATAACAAAAAAAGAGAAAAATCAATCTCTCTCTCTCTCTCTCTCTTCCTTTCCCTCCACCACCAACTCTTCCCTTGTTAACCAGGGTGGTTGCCATCCCTGAACTCAGGCATTGCCATTTTGGATTTTGGCCTTTCAGATCTGAACCAGGACTTATGTCATTGCCCACACCCTCAACTCAGTAGTGATTCCCAGGTCTTTGAATTTAGACCGGGAGTTACATCATGTGCTTTCTTGCCTCTCAAGTTATATATAGGACTCATACTGAATTTATCACCCTCTTTCACAGTTCTACATCATACGTATCAAAGGTAATGGAACTTCTTGGCCCCTATAATTTTATGAAACACTTCCTATAATTAATCAGTCTGTCTCCCTCCTTCCCCTACTTTCTCCCACCCACTGGTTTTGTTTTTCTGAAAAACACTTAATATATATGAATAGTAATTGAAATTAATAACTCTGAAATGTATTATGATGTTATAAACAACATTATGTTTCTCTTTCAAAAAATGATAGCTTATGTCTCTTTCCCACTCTATTCATACTTAACATATTATAAAATGAAAAAGATTTATGGTGAAAATAACCAGGTTACAAAATCTTTGGGATTTATAAAATTCAAATTTTGAAAAGTATCTGTAGAGACAAAATATCTAATAGATTCTTTAATATAATCTGAAAGTTAATTACTTTTTTTCATGAACAGGTTACATTTGCTTGTCTCAGAAGAATGAGCCAGATAATCTTGTATCTCATTGTAGTTTGGAATTTATAGTGAAATATCCAGTCATTTCCCTTGAGCTTAGCCTCACTGGTGATGGAGTTCAATGTTGGGTCAAAATAATGCAACGTGCATTATCTCAAGCGAAGTGAAATAGTCTGTAGGGAAATACTATTTAGTCTGTAATTGCATTTATCAGGAAAACATTGAATATGAGAATTTGTTTCCACATGCATTTTCTATTATATAATTATTTTGTGTACTTGAATATGTCTCTTAATCTCCCTGATCATCTTTCTCTTTTTAGACAAGAAGAAACTCCTAAGAATGCACTTTGGAGAGACACTGAACCAGGCATTGCATTTTCTTCTGTTCCAAACTCTATGCTTTTTGTACCCTAGATTCCATTCAGTTTCACTTCCAGTGGGGTAGATGCAGATGTCTAATTCCAAGTAGAATAATCAGACTTGCTCATTTCCTTGGTAAAGGGAATTGGGTGGTGAAAACTGAGATAATCAAATAATGGTACATCTTGTAGTTTCATTTGTATAAAACAGTGAACAAAAGAGAAAATGTTTCCCTTCATTGACCTTTACTCTAATGCTAAGTAATTGTTTCTAGTTAATTCTGTTTATAACTGATTCTCTAGTCTTAGTAAACACCAAATGGATGCTCTACAATTTAATTCTGTTTGTAACTAATTCTCTAGTCTTAGTAAATACCAACTAGGTGTCCTGCAATTTAACACAACTATGCTGGTAGCTACCCAAAGTTAAAACAAACCACACAGGCTAAGAGTTTGTTCTCAGACTTCTCACTAGTTCAGTGTTATAGTAAGAATTATTTACAATATCTAATCTGGTTAAAAATCAGAGTTTTCCAGGCCCATTTCTTTAGCCCCTCATGTTCAATAATTTACTGAAATACTGCACAGAACCCAAGGAAAACAATCAATTCCCAATATAGATTCTTTACAAAGAATAAAGATATAAGTGAGAATTCAGATGAAAAGACACATAGGGCAAAGTCTAGAAGCATCCCAAATAAAAGTGCTTTTTTCATTATGATTTCGGGACAGGCCTGCTTCTAACATGTGGACACATTCTTGTGCATCAGTCTAGAAGCTCTCTATATGCCATTGTTTAGCATTCTCAGGGAGGCTTCATTAAGAAAGGATTACTAATTAAGTCAATCTGCAAACTGTCTTTTCGCTTGATGTCGGGAAGTAGGAATCAATGTTTCAAACTTCTAATCATACGTTTGCTTCTCCTGGTAACCAATACCCATTCCTTGGAAGGTTATAAAAGTGACCTAATTGGCGTGAACTCAGACAGAGTTGAGAAAGACATGTTATGAATAATGGACTTTATTTTTTCATGTTAATGGTCTAAGCCACTTAATTTTAACTGTCAACATAGCCAGGTTAAGAGATTCCTTGAAAGATGATTGGATTATGAGGTCTCTATTTTTGTACATGGATTTAAACCACTGATATTTAGAGAAGAATATGTCATTAGAGGGTGGAGCCAACAGTAGAACGTGTCTTCGGAGGCTGTTATGGCTTAGTTGTAAAATATTCCCCTAAAGTGTCATGTTCTTGGAAGATAAATGGAACATAGTGGTGTCTTGCTTTTTGGAGGAGTCATTCCTTTATAATTTCAGTAACTAAATATGCTGTTAGGAGTTGCTACCTGGTTGAAAGTGGCTCACCAGAGGTGTGACATAGAAGGCTGCTGTCTCTTTCTCTCTTTCCTTGCTATCACAGGATGATCATATTTCTTCTGCTATGCCTTTCTTTCTACCATACCAATTCTCCCTTAGATCCAGCCAATCAAGGACTAAATTCATTGCAAATTTTGAGAGAAATAAACTTCTCTTCATCGAAAGTATAGGTATTAGGTATTTTTCCTTACAATGGGAAAGTTACTAACACAGAAATTGGTACCAGCAAATTGAGGTCATTGATGTATACCTGATCATGAGGTTCAGAAATGTTTGCAACTGGTTTGTGGAAGAATTTTAGAAATATTTGAAGATGTGGGTTATGGAAGCCTTACAATGCTATAAGTAGATTATTCTGGGTGATCCTTGTCAGAATTCAGAAGATCATAATGTTGACAGAGAGTAAAATCCAGGCTCAGAAGATTTTAGTTGGGAACAAGGCCTCCACTGGCAACTGGACTAAAGTCAAGAAAGTTTGTTTATATGTTGTCCATGTCTTTAAGCATTACGGAGAACAAAGATTAATAGCAGTTAGCAAATTGATGTGGCAAAGGAGATGTTAAGGCAGTCTGTTCCAGCCGGGACATGGATATGGCTGGTTACTCTTAATGAGCTCTGCAATGTGAATCAGAAAATAAAAGCGAAGTTGAATGATTAGATAAACTTGTGCCTTAACCAGAAAGCAACTGTTGGTATATTTGAGGCCATGGCGAGCAAGGTTGCAGAAATGATCAACATTAAAGTAAGTCAAGTGCTTCACAAAAGCAAAACAGGAAAGGTGGCTTGAAGACATCTTAGGAATCAACAAGAGCCCACCCATCATAGACACAAACGTGCAGAAGTATCACCTTTCCTTTGAAAAGAACACCTTTGTACTCCATGTTTGAAAAGGCCAAAGTAGAAAACTGATTCCCCAGTATTCATTTCACTATTTTCATCCATCCAAGTCTCCAGAGCCCACTCTAGCCATGATCCAAAGAGGCTCAGTTGCTTCTCAGTCTGATAGACTTTGCTGCATGCTGCTGGGTTTGAGACATACAGAAGACAATTGTCTTCAACACAAATATTAAAAGAAGGTCTGAAAGGTTAGACAGTGCACATCTGAAAGAGCAGTGTGTAAAGTTGTGAGTGAAGTCAAAGATGTTGAGGAGAACTCAAGAATTTAGATGTCAGGAACATGGGTCACCTATTGAGGGAATCTGCAGGCAGTGAGCAGATCCTGCCCAAGAGAGCGGTGAGGTAGGCTGTAAAAGCAACGCCATAGGTGTGAGGTCAACCAAAACCTTTGTAGTTTATATTTTGCCACAACTTGTCATGGATCCCAGGTACAGAACTATAGGATTTAATTTTTGTTTAGCTAGTCTTTGGTATTGCTTTGCATTTTTCCATTTCTCCCCTTTGAAATGATAATGCTTATTCAGTATTATTGTATGTTGGAAATTTTCAATTTTTATATTAATAATGGCTCACACTGAGAATTTGTCTTGCAGCTCCAAAAAAGACTTGGGACTTGATTATTTCACCAATGTTGAAAGTATTAAGATTTTGGATTCTTTTGGAAACAGATTAAATGCATTTCATACAGTCGAACGGACATGAGTCTTCTGGAGGACTTATTAAGTCTTTTGGGAGGAGTAAAATGTTACAATTTAGATCTAAAATGTTCCCCCCATATATCTCATTTGTTTGGAAGCTGGTTGTATCATGAGGCACTATACTCATCGATGGATTTATCTCATCAGTTCCATAATGGAATGTGCTGTTGGGAGGTGGTGTGCAGCTGGAGATGGCTCACTGCAGCTGTGACCTGGAAAGGTGTATCCTCATCCCTGGCTCATCCTACCTCCTTTTTACTCTCACTTCTCTTCTGCCTTCCCTCAGTCTGTCTCTGTCTTTTGGCTGCTGTGGCAAAGTGTGTGCATCTTTCCTCTACCACGCCTTTTCACACCACTTCTGCCTGCCACTGGGTACACTTTTCCATTCCAAAGAGATAGAAAGACAGAAGGGAATTAGACCAAAGCAAGCATAGAACTGAGCAGAGAAAACAAATCCCATAGTGCCATGACTAGCACCTTGAACAAGCTGTAGTGAGAAGACAACTCCAATGGCCATTGCCAGCTGTAGCCAGCAGACTGTGGGCTAAACCATGAGGTAAAAGTGTCCGCTCCTTCTTAAAGCCACAGGTGTTGGACATGTTGGCCCTGCTACAGGTATGTGTCTGTACAGGGGGTGCATGCCCTGTTCACACTCCCCTGTCCTCTGCTTCCCACCTGCCATTAAGTGAATGGCTTTGCTTTACTCTCCCCCTCTGCCATATTTATGCTTGGGAACCAGCCAACCATGGACTGAAATCTCTGAAATCGTATGCAAAAATGAAAACAAAAACAATCCTTGTGTGTGTGTGTTTGTGTGGAGCTGTGTATGTGTGGTAGTGACATTGATTGTAGGACCTTTGCACTGACCTCAGCCTCCCTTTTTTTTTAAAGAAAACAAAAAAGTTATTTTGAAAAATACTCTCAGTAAGTTGCTAAATTAGCCAGGTTGGGTTTGAACTTCAAATCCTCCTGCCTCAGCCTCAGTTTCTTTGCATTATAGACTATGTGCCACTATGCCCAGCTGCTTCCAGCCCTTAAATAAAGGTGTCCCATTTTCTTCCCCATAGGTAGAAAGCTGAGCCATGCATGTTTCTAGAGTATTTCCTACTTCAGGAACTTGAGAGAGGAGATAACAAATAGAATAACAAAGACATTTTTATCAGTCCTATCAATCAGGAAATTACAAGTGTTTTAGAAAATGCATGCCGGAAATCAGGAAGGAAGCAAACATTTATATCATATTAAATTATAATGCCATGACAACAAACATCATATCAGGAGAGTTTAAATCATCTCAATAGTGAAAAATATTAATATGCAACAAGTGAGATAAGAAATGCCAGAATGAGGCTTTTAGAATTTTACCATTTTTAGTAGTCAGTCACATTAAAACAGTAACTATACAGCATTGTTGGCTTATTTCAGAGAAAGTATGTACCTCTGTCTGTACCAGAGATGATTTTCATTATCAAATTCAGACAACTAAAGCCTCAGTTTTTATAGGGAAAATTAAAAGTTTTAGACAAAACTTGATCTGACATATTTTCATCAAAAATCTCCATTTGGAAATTGCTGGTTTATGTCATCAGATTGGAAAATTTTTAAGCAACAAGGTCTTCCTTAATTCCTAGAATCTTGTAATACAAGTGATATGTAAAATACATATTCACCAATTGGGATCTCAGTAGTTTCTAAGTATATTCCTAACAGGGTTACTTAATTTATTTATGAAATACATGCTGAGTTCTGTCCATTCTTTATCACCTAATATTTGCTTCTTTTTTTAATAGTTCTCAAAAGGTTATCAGACTGAGTGACAATGAGTCCAAATTATCTTGACCCCAACTACTGTGTTATTTTTCATGCTCACATAAAATATAAACAGCTAACTTAGAAAAAATTTTCACTGTTTGAGGGACTTTTTGTTAAAGAGAGAACAATACATCTGAAGTCAGAGGTCACAACATTCAGATAATAAACTGTCTATTTTTAGTTCTTTTGATTTCATGAAATTTATTTGCTCTGAAATTTTATACTCACGTTTACTCACATATGAATTGCATAAGTTATGAAATCCTGCTAGCAGGGAAATGAAAGTGTAATGGGTGGGAAAATGTGACAGAGCAAACATTAGACCCGTGGGAATTCTCAGGTTGGGAGTTAAGGAAAAAATAAAGTTAAATAGAGAAAGGAAAATCCACCTTCTTCCTCAGGCTCTCTCTTTACAATGGTATATTCCATATGACTGTAGTTTTTTTCTGCATCACAACTACTAGGTACTTGTTTTATTTCTAACTCCTCAAAAATAATTCAAAGGCAAATACTATGCTACTATTAATTCACCCTCCATATTTAGAGCACAATGATTTTAACATAACTGTTGTTCAGGCACATATTTATTGCATGAATAATGTCTGTCATATTCTTTTTAAAGGAAACATCTATTAAAATGTTAAATGTATAAGAAATATAATAAGAAATATATAAGAAATACTTTAAAATCAACTAATATATATATAGGGATAAACACTAAAAAATACCCCTATAGTTTTGAATTTAAAAATATGTTATCTACTGCAACAAGGATAACTGGAGAAAAAATATAATTCAAAACTAATCTTTAGATTGCTTGGGCAAGCGGTGGCCATTCCAGGGGGAGAACCACTCAGCATTTCCTGAGATCTGCGCCATGTTGGAACTTAGGGCCCAGTGAAACCAAGCAACCAGCCCGCCTCCCTAGTAAGCAACTGTTAGCCTACTGGCACATGGACTGAGAATCAAGCACCCCTCCCACCCCCCATTAGCAAATGGGAGCCAGAGGTCTGAACATCTCTTGGGAGGTTGATCATATGCAATATAGCAAAAAGGGGGTATTTTCTTCTACCAACTCTTTGAAGGCAAATATTGTTATCACTATTTTGCTTTGTCATGATTAACTGTATTGCTCTATTCAATATTCTGTTTTGTTAAGTTCTAAAATGTTCTGTATTTGGTTTGATTTGGCTATTCCTGATTGAAAGAACAACTATTGTGAGATAATGAGATCTACTATGGCACCTATTACTGTTATTCCAGTAACATTCTGTACCAATTTCATTGTACTGTGTCAATTGACTATGTTCTGTCTTGTTCTGTTGTATTTCACTACCTTCAAAACAAAACTAATCCTTAATTTATTGTGTCTCTGGGTGCCTTGTCATAAGCAAATATAAATCCAGAAGGATACTCTCTCATTTTCATTTATATAGGAGTCCCATGGCTAGGAACCTAAGAAATATGAAATCACATATGAGCCATCACCAACTAGGTACAGCTGTGACCATAGGGGATAGACCAACACATGAAAGAACTTCAGTTTAAAAAAAAGTAGGTAGGAAAATTAGATGTTATGGATTAAAAACTGATGGTTAGTTTAACACCAGCTGAATTAAATCAGCATGATGCTGAGCATACATGTTCCACCTGAAGAAAGTCACCAGCATAAATAGAGACATGGAGAAGAGGGAGGCATCGTGGGTTCTCCTAAGTGTTGCTGTTTTGGTCTCTTGGTCCTCCTGGAGGAGCTCATCACAGATGGCTTCCTTGATATGAATTCAGTCGTTATCATCAGAGGTGCAAGAGACCTTGTTGAGAGTGGCTGTGGTTCACTTTGGGGGAGCTCTGGTCCTTACATTGAGCATTGTTTCCTGGCTCCAGAAGGGAAGATGTGTGCTGTTCAGTCTCCAGGAGAAGCTTGTCACACTGGCTTTCTGGCATGTACTCGACTGTTATCATCAGAGGCACTTGGGACCTTCCTTTTGCTGAGGATGGCTGTGGTACTTTTCAGGGCAGTCCTAGTACTTATTTTGAGCGTGATTTCTCAGCTCCAGTGTAGAATCCTCAACCTACCAGTGCAGCTCCTTCACCCCACTGGCATAGACTTTCTAGCTTCCCCCACTGAGCTCTGGGCCTTCCCAGGGCAGATCTGTAAAAGAGACTGGCATGAGTACTTCTTGTGGGCTCTAGATCTCCATTTGGACTCGTGGGAGGCATTGTCATGGAGTCTAGGCTTTCATCTGGACTCATATAGGACATTACTGTGGGATCCAGGCCCTTGGCTGAATATTCTGTCTTTAATGTGGACAGATTTCCTGCACTTTCTTGTGTTTAATTCAGGGTGACCATCATTAAAAAAAAATATATTGTAAGTTCTGTGTCCTCATTGTAGTTGTTCTCACAACCCCTGAAAAATACACTAGATAAATTCCAATTAGTGTAAACATAAAAAAGCACCAAAATCTACAATTTTAATATAATAATTTAAAAGCTCAAAATCCTAAACAAGTTTATTCCAGCAATGAAAGAGATTAACACACAGTAATAAAACATTTATGTATTAAAATATATACACATTAAAAAATGAATAGAATAAAAATATATAATATATATCTGCCAGAGAGTTCAGCAATATCAACAAAATTCAATGAGGGAAAGGTAATATCCAAAATATTAAGGCAGATAATCTATGAATTAAGGAAAGTTATGAGTTCTCAGAGGTAAGTACTAAAGTTGTTCTCAAGTACAATAGTAAAAAATGTTCAAACATAGACATATCTTAAGATAAATGACAAAAATGTCCTAAATGTACACTTATCTGTAGATAAATCACTCAGTAAGACTCAGACTCACACATGATTTTGCAACAGGAAAAAGTTTTACAATAGGAAAAATAATTTATTAATAAATTTTCACTAAAAGACTTTCAAAGGCCTGTGAAAATTGGACACAAAATAATAAATGAAATTTAAGAAAGATAAATAGGCAAATGTGACATTAAATTGTGATCAAATAAAATTCTTTTGCTTAGCTGTAGAAAGCCATCAGGAGTGTTACTCTTTCTTCATCAATGACACAATTCTGGTTATGCTATAGACCCTGCATTTTCTTGAGTCTATTGTGACGCTCACATCATAAGACAACCAGGTGAACTGAATTCCAGAGAGAGAGAGAGAGAACAAGACCTTCTGTTCCTGGGCCAGTGGTAGAGGAAGAGATCACCAAATGCAGGTGGCAAAGTGTCAACCAAAACTTGAGCCCAGTCCTGAGAGCTGACAGTGGACTGCTGTGAAAGTCTCTTTGAGTCCCTGGCAGAGGAGAGGTATCACTCAGCAGCGCTTCTCCACGGGGGCTCCACCAAGGGCTCCAGAGGCGCCAGGAGGTGGGGAGGGGGGAGGAACCCCACACCTGAGAGAGCTTCCCTGGTGGCACAGAAGCAAAAAGACCTTCCTATCCCCACCCCCAACCCTTTGTTTTTGTTAGTCAAGACCTGCCAGCTGCAGAATAGGGAGTGGAGACGACTGCTACTCTGAGAAACTGTACAAAAAAAGGTTTCGCCTACAGTCAAGGGAGCAGAACCTGCTAAGGCCCCGGATGTTGCAATGAGATTAAGCAATGTCCTCTATTGATGAGGCAGGGCCTAAAATTTCTTCCTGCTCAGAACTCCTTGAAAGCAAAAGGTAGGGTTCAGACACCATTCGTGGTAGGGAAGGACGCCGACAAAGACTCATTTCCTGAACTAGGCACATGATCTATGCACAATGACAGGGGAACATTTATATTTATATTTATAATATTCGTTGTTTGTTTTGTCCCCACGCTGGAGTGTATCTTGCACTCCCCGTGCCTTTGTCATTCAGAGTGCAGGGATGACAAGTGTGTATCACAAGGTTGGCTTAATGTGTTTCTAAAAGTATCACCTCCTTCCCAAGTCCTTAACTCCAGACTTTTCTGTTCAGCAGTATGAGACTAGAAAAATTTACCTTTCCCTTCAGAGACTTTCTGTGGTCCTTTTGGGGTTTAAGTATTCATTCCTTCATTATTGCCCTGCTAACTGCAAATAACACACTGCACATCTGTCTAAGGGGAGACTGGAAGCTGCTGGATGGATTTCTTGTACTTCTGTTCTCACCAGTATGTTGCGTCTCTCCCCTTCCCGGCTATGTTGGCTGCGTTCATAAATTGCATGTCTCTCTCTAGCCTCATCAGATTGCCAAAAACAGTAATGGTTTCTTTCCTGCTAACAGAGGTCATCAACCTTGGCCCTTGGATAATGTTTCTGCCAAACAATGGCAAATTCCTGTTGAAGTGAGTCAGCTGCAGAATTCCCTCTTTGAGTATCTCGGCCCCTAAATCTTGTTTACTTCAGCAGTTTTCTTGTACTTCAAAACAATATGTTTTGGCATTTAATCTCTTCTAGTTATTATAAAAATGTTCACTTAGTGTAAGATATTTCAGAAATACAGATCTCTAGCCTTAATTGCATTTTACACAATTATATACATTGTTTAAACTTTTCCTTTTTGGAGCAAATATCAATTTTGTGAGGCCTCATAAACAGAGCAGTTTAAATTTAAAAACAAGTAGGAAAAAAATCCCATAAAATCTTAGGCTGAAAACTATCACAACAAAAAACAAAGTAACGCAAATACACACAAATAATTTGAAAAAATAAGAAGAGACACAGGCATTATAGAAAATTCATTATTAGGCGATTTCCTGAAGAAATAGAATTCAAGGTAAAATTTCATTTGTGAAAATAAGGAGAATATTTTATATCACTAAATTTGTTCCTAAACATTGCTTTAAAGGTCATAGAAATTAAAAAATGATTAAATATATTTTTAAAGTTAGATAAAAGTTTAATATGTTAATGTTGACCATAAATGATCAACATATAAAATAACAACAGTTTCTGAAATAAGAATGATAGAATTTACACCATAAGGGGAAAAGAAGACTAACACCAAAACCAAATAAATTAAAAAGCCTAGTGCAATTAAGAAAAGACGTGAATAATTACAACAAAGTACTTCTTCCCTAGTGGGAAAACAGTATTATGAAATCACTCTTCCACCAATTTTACCTGTAAATTCAAAGTAACTCATTGGGAACTGATCCCACAAGATGTCTTACGTGTAACTGCGTCAAGAAAAAGAAAAATACTAATGCTCTATAGTGTTTTAAAAAGATGAGCAGGTGTAAAACATATTCTTGCTGATATCAAAATGCTCTAAAGCTAGAATGATAAAAAATCACATTATATCGGCATACAAATAGGAAAATTAGAATATTCGAAGAAATAGTATCCAACGATTTTAAATTGTCAACCACATTTAGCAGAGAAATATAGTTATTCAACAGAAAATACTGTTGATAAAGCGATCTGTAACATTTGGCCATAGCAATTGATCATTCATCTGGTAAAAGGAAATAAATTCTTAAAATAGAAACACTAGAACATAGTAGAAATACTGTATTGTAAGTAATTTATATGGAAAAATCTATAAAAGGTATACAGCTACAGAAGGAAAAAAAAATTAGCTTTAAACAGGTGCACCGCGAAGGCTCAAAAGAATGAGACCCGTGGCATGGTACTTAGGGCTGCAGGAGTGAAATCCTCAGCAGAGCTCTGAAGTCTCCTAGCCAGGCCGACTGATGCTAGGCAGCTCGTATTTAATCAGAACAAGCAAGGAGTTGAGTGGACAATGGAGGAAACCTGAGCGGGATCTTGGGAGGGGTTCAAGGACCCCTCAGGGCAACAGAGGATGCTAATTAAGGAAAACTACCCAGAAAGTCTCCAGTGGCCTCAGCTGTGGCCCATCTTGCCCCCTGAGGTTTCTCCTCATTCTCAGTTCAGTCACACCCGGGCCACACCACAACCCTGGAAGTGTATTCAGCTTTAACGGCTCCAATAAACGTTAGTGAAAATTTGGGAAAAAATTACCCATATTAAAAATAAGTAATGAAAAGAGTAAATGTTCATTGATAAAATGGGCACACACTATGAATAGAAAGTAATAGTAAATTATTAAGTAGTTACTTAAATTACACGTTTTCATATTTTGCCGTATATGTCCTAGTTCCTATCATTAAAATGGAAATTCCCAACTAAAGCTAATATCTGGATAAGGATACTTCTATATTCACTATATTCTGAGAGTGATGTTAGTTTAGAATATAGTAGGTTTTTGGTTTACAAAGTATGGAAATACACAGATTATGCTGAAAACAAAATGACAAACTATCTTAAATTTTAAAATGTTAAGATGGTTCTTGTAAAAAATATCAGAAATAATGAACTCAATACTGTTTTGTATATTTTGTAAATTTGTAGTGATTTCTGATGACCAAATGGTTACTATCAATCAAGTTCAACTTTTTTATTCCATTAGAGCTGGCAAGCCAGAGAAATCAAATACATTTCCTTCTCCATTTTGTAAGAAAAGAAACAGTACTATTTTAATAGTGAAAACTGAGGACAAATATTTTAATATATTTTAGCCTATCCATATTATTACCTTCCATTAGACTATTAAAAAGGATATAACAAATGTAAAGAAATGTTAAATGTACAATGTATACAAACATTAAAATGCATTAAGATGTTACAGGTCCCTTAGGTTTGGATGTATTTCTCAACACATCTTTCTTTCTACTGCTCCTACCATTTAGGAATCTATGTGTATAAGTATGTGCGGTGTCTATGTGAGAAATTCCTTTTGAACCAGCCAAGTCTCCTTGTCATCTTCCCCAAACAGTTAAAGGCATTCTGTTACTGTAATATATGCATACACATGTTCACACCAGCACAATTCATAACTGTTCAATCTTAGAAATGGCCTACATGTCCATCAACACATGAATAAATAAGGAAAATGCAGTATTACATGCGACGGACTAGTACTCTGTCATTATAAATTTGTGGCATTTGTAGGAAAGTGAATGTACCTTGAAACCATAATGCTAAGTAAAGTAAATCAGACACTCAAGCTTAAATAGCACATAGTTTCTCTTATATGAGAAACTCAAAGTATAAATAAAGACCAAAATAACAGGTAGATAATAGGAGATAGAGAGATAGATCTTTCTCAAAAGGGAAAGTGATAAAGAGATGGAGTGGGGGAAGGGAGGAACAGCAGATTGAAAGGAAATTAAGATGTTTCATGTACAGATACAACTCCACATGTGGAATGTAAATTTTATGTGCTGCATATATGTACAAAAAAAGAGACTCAAAAGATGGTTGGAGGAGGGAAGAGGGAAGGAAAAGGAGATGAAAAAAGAAATAAAATATATTATGTACATATACCAACTCGACACAAGGATTGTAAACATTATGTATTTCACACACGTACTAGTGAAAACAAAACAAAGCAAAATAATGCAAAGGGAGAAACTGTGGAATTACCCACATTGTTTACATGTCTAGAGTAAGGTAGGAACCTATATGTGTAAAGAAGAATTTTCACTTTTTATTCTATATATGTATCTTTTTAGGTTACATACAGATTTATGAAGTAGTTGTTATTAAAATGGAAAAGTAGTCATCATTTTGATTTTTTACTCTATCTGTTTGGTGGTGAATACTTTTCAAGTCAATTAATAGATATTTTCTCTTCACTTATTTCTTAAATATGTTTCTAGTTTTTCTGGTAAATAATTTCTATTAATATTTATTTTGTTCAAAAATTTATCTTCTCAAGTTTCTTGTGTCTCTTGGTGTACCAACAAATATATATAATCTCTCTCTCTCTCTTTCTCTCTCTCTCTCTCTCTCTCTCTCTCTATATATATATATATATATATTTTTTTTTTTTTTTTTTTTTTTTTTTTTTTTTTTTTTTTTTTTTTGTCTTTTTGAGACAGAGTCTCGCTATGCAGTTCAGGCTGGCCTTAAGCTCACTTTGTAGCCCAGGCTGGTCTCGAATTTGCAACGATCCTCCTGCCTCTGCCTCTCCAGTGCTGGGATTACAGGCGTGAGCCACCGCGCCTGGCTTCAACAAATATTTTTTTAAGAAAGGTGCACCACTTGCTCATCGGTTAACTAAAGTAAATTCCTCTGGGAACATGCTGGCGATCTAAGCAAGTGCTCTACCGCCCAGCAATATGGCATCCCTAGCCCCGAATGCTTTTTTAAATTAATCAATTTATTTTCTTTTTAACTCACATATAATAAATGCACGTATTTATGGGGTATGTTTTGATATTTCAACACAAATACACAATGAATTTGATCACAGTAACTATTCATGTCCTTTATAATTTTTTCATATTTGAGGACTTTATAGTTAGCTTTTAAAATCCATCCACTTAGTTTTGCAACTTCACAATTAGAAGCATAATTTCTTTTCAAGTCAGTTTTCTGTTAGTAATACATATTGTGTAAAGCATATTGTGAAAACCAATTAAAATGACATATGGAGGGTACTTAGACTAATATTGGTAAGTAGGATTACAGTTAGTAATCATACTAATCAAAATTAGTTTTCATATTCAATGCTACTTGGTAATTAATTATCAAAAGTAGTTTTCATACTCAATTATTCTTTTTAATAATGTTTGTAGATGGCCCAAAAATATTTTATACAATATACAAATATGAAAGTACTTCATATGTAAAACTGCCTATTAAAGCTATAAATATTTTGGTACTGGATGATGATATTTTTTCCTTATTTTCTTCCCAGAAGTAGTTAGCAATGACTCTGTCATGTGGTATGTGCCTAGCTTACATATGCTGAATTTAATTAAAGGCTAAAGTAATTTAAAGGACTAAATCAGCACTGTTGTGTATGTAGAAACAAGTTACACCAATTAAAAGCCCATCAATCAACTAATTTGTTTTATGATCCTTTTGATGAATTTTTTCAGAGTTGTATTTACAAGTTTCTAGTAAAACAGCACTCTTTTTAAAATCTGTTTACTCTTGTTCAGTTATGAGTATCATCGCTTTAGCTTACAGACAAAAATATTCCGATTTTTAAAACAATAGTATCATCTAATTAAGAACAATAACACAACTACTAGATAATCCTTTCTGAGCCAAATGACAAGATTCTTAGCAAAGTATTTCTGTTCAATTTAAAAATATATACTTTCTCTAAATACCTATCTCCTCACTCAAAATAGCTATTTTTGGTTTTGTAATTTGCATTATTTGAATGGGCAATGCCAAAGAAAAGTCTGTATGCAAAGTAATACCATTGAATGAGAGAGAATTAAAGGAAAGAAATTCTAAATACAGTAGAGGAGAACATTTAGTGCTTTAAAAAACCCATAAATTGGATGTAGTGGCATTTGCCTGTAATGCTAGCACTCAGGAGACTGAGGCAGGAAGATCTCTGTGAGATTAAGATCAACCGGCACTACATAGTCCCTGTCTTAAAAAAACAAAACAAAAATAAATGAACAAACAACAGAGCCATAAAATATAATCTTAAACATTGAAATGGTTTCTACTTTTAGTTTAACTTAACTTTTATTATTTTTTTATTGTATAATCTCACATATTGACTGTATAAGAAAAAATAATAGAGCTTAAATTGTAGCAGACAGCTTCAGGTTCAGAAAATTATGAATTAAATATTTTTTCACACTAAGAAAAAAAAAGCCAACAATTGTCAACTATACACATAGTATATTTCTGAAAATAAACTGAGACCTCAAATAATTCAATCTATAAGCTACTAATGGAACCAATTTCTCAATAATTTTCATTAAGCAATGAATTATTATTTCCTTTAAAACAACAAACATATAAAGAAATACAGACTGACAGACATGTGTATCCGTACATGTTTCTACACAAGGAGTTTTCAAAGCTGACATGTATCTTTCCCCAAATAACCATCAAATTTAATTATTTCAAACAAGTCTGAACATTTAGAAACATTAGAACTTCCACAGTAATTAGCATTTTATTATTTGTAATTTAAAAACCTAACATGCTGTCATTTGTCTAATTTATGGCAATCTCTACCATGAAGGCAAATTCTTAGAATTGTAAAAGGCTAGTTAATTGCTTTAAACCATAATTTAATGTAGTCATAAAAATGAAAATAAAAAAGAAATTTAACTAAAGCTGAGATTGAATATTGTCAGTACATAGATCATTGTGTGATAAATGTAACTGTTTGATAGTCTTCCAACTCGATGAAATACTATTTACAGTTATTTATTTACACCTCCGGAACACAATGTTTTCTCTTCTTCCATATGATTGATCTTCAGAAGTGTAAAAGTTCCACCTTTATTCTTCCTAAAATGTACCCTGCAGTTATCTCTGATGAGTGAATCTGATTCTATTCTTCCAGGGCTGTCAGTAATAAATGATGAGCTACAGTGGATGTCCTCTCAGAGGTGAAAGCCAAAACAAAACAGAAAGAAAGCAAAGAAAAGCCCAAAGATTTTGAGTTGATTCCATTAACAATGGTGATGATTGCTTATACAAGGGAAAATTTGTTATAAAACAGCCTCTTAAAGTACCAGGCATTTTTTCAGCCATTTAAATATGCTTAAATTTTTAAATGCTATAGTATCTAGCAGAGCTGTGGTAGATTGAATTAAGCCCCATTATTGATTCTCCAGGACATTGTTGGTGTGTTGCCCATTTAAACACATTACCAGATACTTAAAGAGTAATTTATAATGTTTTGAAGAACATTTATTTCATTTAAAATGGCTAATAACATCATTCAAATGAGAGAAAGTGTCAGGGCTCAGTAAATGAAAATGCTGGATGCAGACATAATGCTCATTAGAAAAGAAGCCAAACAAATTTTTCTAACATTTTGAATAATATTTCAAATAAAAGTCGTAATAATTGAACTGCATTTCAAAATATAATTATGGAGAGTCGATTAAATAATTATGGTTAAGAACATCAATGACATTATGGAGATGTATTGGGAAATAATCCTGGACCCAGAAGATTTCAATTCATCTGTAACTAAAATCTGGCTTTCTATTTTAATGGAAATGTTACTACTACAATATTTTCATTTTTCCATAGCAACATTGTGTGTAACTTTCCAGACTTCTCTAAAAATGTTTCTCCAGCATTCTTTCCTGTTCAGTAGTTTAAAGAATGCTATGTCTGTTCAGAATTACAATGTAGGTCGTTAAACAGAAGAAATATTTACTTAAATTAATATGCATAATGTTTTTTTATTTAATTTGCATTCTAATAAGAGATTTTTGCAAAAGTACCTTGGTACTCTTCTTACTATGTAAACTAATGTTACATTAGAAACAATAATGGGATAAAATTTATTTAGAACCCTTCATTCTGAATTCATATTTTATTGGTCAAGTATTCTGAGTTGATCATTAAGATTTCTGCCACATTAAATCTAACCTTATTTTCGTCTAGTTTCAACAAAATATCTGTTTGTTAAGAGAATAGGGAATTCTAATTTTGAACATTATATTAATGTTCTGCCACTTATTTTCTGAAATCCTTATTTTTGAAATATAAGCCGATCACAACTCAATTATAGTATTTTACTTGGTAACAAAGCTACCTACTTTAAATTTCCAATTTTCTAAAATATCTGTGAAGCATAATGCAAAAAATACCAAGTTATTTATGTTAATATTAGAAACATAAAAAATAATTTTAAGTTTCTTTGGTAGATCATCGAAACTGTTCTCTTTGGGTTGACAATAAAATAATTTTCCATTCATTCTAACATTTTAAGTTATTAAAATTAAAAAAAATGTATCCTGGATTTCTGTGTGGTAATTAATTTACAACATTGTACAAAGTATTCTAAAAAGTTGAGTAGAAAATATTATATAGTGTTACACATTGAGAGAGCTCCATTTGTACAAATATTTATTAAGAGGCAAAATTTCTTCTGCAGAAGTACAAGTGGGAACACTATAAGCACACATTTCTATTTCCCATGCATATTATATATGCTTTTTATCCCAAATTTTTTTCCTTTTATATTTTTTCTGCTGTTTAATATCTTTCTATAATTTTATTTATAATTAATTTTAAGAAGTTTGGAGTAATTTTAGATTTAAAGAATTGCAAGTATTGTCAAATAATTTATTTATTTCTCACATATCTATGGTATAGTTTTCACAATTGAAAGCTGTCTTTGGTATGTTTTTCTTAACTGAACTCCAGAGGTGATTTTGCTTCTCTTGCCCCCAGCAGAAGCCAGTCCAGTCCAGCACACTGCATTTAATCATGGGTCTTTCATCTCCTCTCACCTGTAACGGTTTCCAAGGCTTTTTTTGTAGTAATGATGAGAATGCTAAAGATGATTATTCATATATCTGCACAGCACTCCTCAATATAAATTTGCCTATTGGTTTTCTTGTAGATTTGAAAATAGATCTGAGTTTTGAGAAAGAAAACCACAAGGTTATCACACTTCTCTTGTTATCACATGAAGTGTAAATGACATCACCATATCTAATCACTAGTAATGGAACTGTAATCATTTTGTTAATATTGGGTTTTTCAGCTTTTTATACTGCAAAGAGTCCATTATCCACTCCAACTATTTCTTTCTGTATTCTACAGAGAGTTTTAAATACAGAAGACACTCATAGCAAGAGATGAATACATTAATATATTTTGATTTAAGGATGATTTCCTTCTTCTTCACCATTATACTTATTCAATAATGTATTTGTATTACTATGGACTTAAGTATATTTAATTTTATATTTATTTTATGATTTATTTCATTTTTAGTCATCTGATATCGCTTTGTCATTAGATATTTTGCATACAGAATAGTTAAACAGCTTATAAAAGTTCTCTTAAATTATCTTTTAAATTGAATAATAACCTCTTTAAAATATTTGAGAACCTAAGGTATTAGAAATTCAACATACTGTGATTTCTTCTCACTACCTTTCATCATTAATAAATGAGTTAAATGTTCTACTTTTATTCTTTTGGTGACTGCATTAAAATAATATGCATAATTGATTTGCCTAAATCAGTTACTATATTGCTTTATTAGCTATTTCCTGCCTATATTTACCCACAGTTTGCAAGATAATTTCACTGGATGAAGAATTATGAAATAACTTTTTTTCCTTGTTCTTCTTGTAATTTCAAAATGTTGCTCGCTCTACATCTTATGGCTTTCATAGTATTTGATGATGAGTCTACTATAATTTTGATGTTTTTCATGGCTGTGTGTCTAGAAAACTAGTCTTTATTTTTGGTTCATAGCATTACATAATATGACAGCATATAAATTTATCTGTTTATATTTTTAGGTTACTCAGAACTGTTTTGTGGTTTGTTTCTTTTCATTATCTTTGAAAACCTGTGAGACTATTACTAAAATATTTTATTTCTGTTTTTCTCTTTTAGTCTTGGGATTTAAATTAAATATATGATAGACTGCATTATATTGTTCAACAGCTATCATTGTTCTGTAGTTGATATTATTATTGTTATTTATGTTTCTCTATTTTCAGTTGGGGTAATTTCTGTTGTCCTATCTACAATGATTATTTACTCTGTCTTATCATATCTTCTAATTTGTCTGTCAAAAAATTACTGATCTTTAGTAATATCCTTTTCTGTATTATTTACATTACACACACACACACACACACACACACAGCTATTGTCTCTGCACAAATAGCCCATCTTTCCGTCTAATGCCTTTCACATGACTACTGAAGTAATCCAAGAGTTCCTGCCAGATTCTTCCAAAACTTGGATGAATCTTGTGTTTTGTTCTTTTAGTTTCTTCATCTCTTATTAATGCGTGCTTTTCCCACTTGCCATTATGAAATTTTGATTCAGTGGTGGACACTGTGTAAAAATATGTCGAGATTGTGGTAAATAAGGTTGAGGCCTAAGATTGGTGATATATTTGTTTTTACGTTATATGGACCATGGAGGATTGAGTTAAGTCTAAGGAGCTGGCTTAGCTTGAGTTTTGCTGTTGTTATTTATTACCTACAGTACATATTCACTACAAATTTTTTCAACTGTGGACAGGTGCTACCTTGTGATTAGTATGTAACCTAGAGAGCTGAAGATTTTCTCCTGTAATATCCAGCTCATTTTCATCATAACTACCTCCCCTTTATCTTCATCTGCAAAGATACTGTTTCCGAAAAGGTCACTTTCACAGTTACGGATGGGCGAGGAAGAGGTAGAACCTCAACCTATATTATTGGAGGACACAATTCAGCTTATTATTGGGTGGGACATGTAGCTCATTGAAAAGGCACTTGACAAAATCCTCAAATCTAAAATGTCAAATGAAAACAAAACAAACAGCCACACACACTGAAAACATGTTAAAAATATCACCTATGATATTCTAAGCCTTACCCCTGAGGACAGAATGCACCCAGGGTAGACTGGGCTTTGTGAAGGATCCACTAATTCATCAGGTCAGCATCTCAGTGTCTGAACTAGGATTATATACCTTCAAATTTGTATGGTTTTTGGAGAAGGTAAACTCTGTATAATAATATCACCCATAAACTTAAAAATATATTTTATTAATATGGTCAGGAAAGAGTACAAGATGAATTGCATTTGAGAATAAATATCCATTAAATAAGAAGGCTTAAAAATGAAATGTGAGATAATTCCACAAAACTAACAACCCTGATGTAATCATAAGAAAAACAAAAAAAACTAATCCCAGGCTTGCTTCACTTTTACTGAGAAGTAACACACAACAGCATCAGCCAAGAGTACCCAAATATATCAAACTTCTCCAAAATAAGGAAATCCTGCGAGACTGGCATAGCCAATAGCAGGTTTAAGAAACAGAGGAGGACCGAGTATACTATGGTATTAGGAACTGCATCTTGAAATTTAAAAAATACAATCAGAAAATGATTAAGGCAATCTCAACAAATATAGAAGTTAATTAATTGTGTTTAAATATTGGTTTATTTAAAACTGATGTGTCCAGATGTGGCATATAGAATAGTTTCCACTATAATGATCAGACATTATTATCCTTATTATAGAAAACCCTTGTTTTTTTCAAACTAACCTTTGGAAAATAAGGTACTTCAATCAACAATGTTATTAACGGTCACATGCTTACCTCAGTCTGGAATGTTTTAGTGAGAAGAAATTACAGATAATATTTAAAGCATCTTGAAAGTCTGCTTTTCAAACTGTGTGTAAACCTTTGCCTCATAAACTTGATTACCTTAGTGCAAAAGATTCAGAGGATCTTGTACAGACATTCCTCATTTAAGGGCCAAGTTCAGTACCTGTAACTTGGTTGTTAAATTAATTGGGCACTAAATAAGGAGTTGTATATAGTGTGTACATTATACTGTTGAGAACAAACAAATGGTCAAAGGAAACTCTAACTTGATTAGTTTGATTTCATTTGCAAAGGTCTTACATACAGTATGGTAATATGTAATATAATATGAACATAACATGTGTTGTACAGTGCTGTATAAATAAAATGTGCTGTACAAAAAAGACATTGAGGTTCTATAAAGAAGATGTACAAAAATGGGTGTCTGGTGATAAATTCAAGCTGGAGATCACAAAATCAAATAGCCCCCCTTGGCACCCAAGTCTTAACTGTCATAAACAGGTAGGTTGTGAAAGAAGGAAAGTTTGTACCTGGGGTATATGTAATCATGTAGTGAATGAGGGGAATAAAATATTGCGGTAGGAAAAATATCATAGAAATAATGCAAAGAGTTTGAGGAAAGGTTAATGGAGGCTCAGAACAATGGGGATGATGAACCTCTGTTGTCAGTAAGGGTCAGAGGCAAAAGAAGCAACTGCTAAGTTCTGCGTATAGTTTGAGTTTGTAGCTCACGGGTTCATCTGTCACAGTCTTGGTCCTCATTGTGGCAGTGATGAGGGGCTGGAACCCTTTAGAGGTGAAGCCTTGTGTGAGGTCCTTAGGTCACCGGAACACTGCCTTCTGAAATTTTTATAGGACCCTGAATTAGTTCCCATGAGACAGTTGTTAATAAACAAGTCAGAGATAGACCTTTCCTTGAACACTGGGCTTTATGTACTGTGAGGAATCTCTTCCTCTTGTACATGTTCCTGTCCTGCCATTCTTTGCCCTGTTCCATGTGTGCTGGGTCAGAGCCTCACTGATGCTGGCACTCTGTTGACTAAGCAAACTTATTTTCTGTATAGCTTTGGACATTTAATACACTAACAGAAAATGGACTACGAAAGTCCAACAAATTCACAGTATTGCAGGAGGCTGACCTTCAGGGACAGTACTAGTACTGTCATCTCAGTGATGAAAATTTTGCAGTGACAGTGTCAACGCAAAGAAGATGTAGAACTCTATTGATATTGGAGTAAGATAATTCAACCATCAATAATAGAATTCTGGTTAAGAAACACTCATAAAGTGTACCAAAATACACTGCCAAGAGTATGAACTGACTTGTCCCCTGACAACTGACTTTTCAATAGGAAGTACGAAAAATAGAATTGTGCCATTGGAGTGCCATAGAATAACAGCTACTGAGCTGGAATACTCTGCCAGCAAATATATATTTTATAAATAAACACAAATTACATTTCTATGTCAATAAACATGAGAAAATTTATTTTCTAGTGACAGTTACAGTGATAAAGATAAGTAACACAGTGATACTAGATAGAAACATAAAACACCCAGAAGCAAAGAAGAATTAGTGAATGAATGATGAAGCCTAAGGGTTTAGAGAAAGAATATGGAAGAGAAGAGATTTATATTTAAGAAGAAATAAGTATCAAGGTGAAACATGCAAGAGAATTATTCAGTGTGAAAGGATTTCATTTATTGAATTTAAAAGCAATGCTTATTAAGTAATTAACAATATATGCCATTATTCTTAGAGCGATACACTTAAGGAACCATGGTGAACAATAACTCATATATTTCTTCTCTGTCACTGTCATTGCCACTGAAGTGTTGTCTCATGGATAATTTTTTTGATTTTCTACTTTGCACGCAGGCTAAACGGAAATTAGCAAGGTAAATAAATCATCAAAATCTCTAAAATTTGTTTAAAATAGTAGAACTATTGCCACCAGTTCCTTGAGGAATAATGGAAAAAGTTTACTGGCATGTTTTGGTACAAGTTCAATCGTGAAATTAGTATGAAAGTTGAAAGCACTGTGAAAACTTAAGCATTGTGTAAAAACACGTGGTGTTAATTAAATGACATGAAACAACTGTTAAAATAAAAATGATTGAGAAGATTTGTAGATGTACTAGATCAATGCCAAGTTTCTTACAATTCCAAGAATAAAAATTTCAACCATTTTTAAATAACTAGCAGAGAAAGAATTCAAAAGGTTTGAAATTTTGAAATATTTGAGGAAATAAGATTAAAATACTACCAACCTATTTACTTCTCTAACCTTTACTGTTTTTTGGCTTCTACTTCTTTTCTCTTCCCAGTAAACTAAAGGTGATATTGATTTTCCCTCATTCACACTGTATTTAGCTACTCAGGTCTAACTTTATCTTATAAACTTTGTTTATATATTTCTTTCATTTTTGAAGACCAACATATATATTATTAGCTTATATCTTCATTATTAACTTATTATATATGTAATTATCTGTATGTTATTACATGTATATATGTATTATTTAATATTTTAAATATTATTAAATTTTATTTTAAATATTATTTTAAATTATATTTTAAATATTATTATATTTTAAATATATTGCAATATTTTAATTCTTGCTATATATTTCACTATCTTTTGATTACCTGCTAAAAAGAATGAGCCCAATAAATTAATTGATAAGTGTTTTGATTTAGGTTAAGAATGTTCTCCAAGGGCCAGGGGGTTTAGTTCAGCAGCTAAGTGCCTGAATGGCAAGCACGAGGTTCTGAGTTCAATCCCTGGTACAAACAAACAAACAAACAAACACGAAATAAAAAAAATGTTCTCCAGACACCTCCTAATCTCCGAAGCAAAGTCTTTGGAAGACTATTGAATGAATGGTGAGCTGTATCTCCTTTCTTGGCCTGTTCTCTTTTCTCTCTGCTTCCTTGCTACTGTGACCGTCACAGCTTTCCTCATTCCAGAGTGTGCTTCTGTGTCACTTCTGTGTTTAAACCTGCCAAATACTGCCTGAAACTTCTCACTTTTAATCCAAATGAAACGTCTAATCCTTTTAATCTTTAAATTGTGGGCATCTGGTATTATCTTTTCAATTAAGTTTATTTGCACATTTTAGATACACATAATGGTCATGTACATCATAGGAAATTCATACCTGTACAAGACATATTTCAATTCTATTTTCCTAATCCCCTACCCTCTCTATTGAGTATCTCTTCCCCTCCTTATTTACAAACATTTTGTTTCCACTTTTTCCTTTCTCATTTTTTTCTTTAACTTTGCTTCCTCCCCAATTTCCCCTTCTCATTTGAACATTTTCTTCCCCCTACCAATCTCTGTTTTATGTTTTGATTTCTTATTTACAATTTTGACTTCTCATACTAGAGGAACAATTTGATATTTACATGTGTGTGTCTAATTTATTTCACTAAATATATGGTCTCAAAGTGCATAGATTTACCTAAAAATGTCTCAAGTTCATCCTACATTATGGCTGAGTAGTACTTCACTGTGTTTAAAAGAACAAGAACAACAACAAAACACATCTTCATCCATTCATTGGTTGGTGGACATTTGAGTTGTTTCCAGTATTTAGCTATTACAAAATGTACTGATACTAACATGGGTATACATATATTGCTTTGGAATGATGCTTTTAATCTCTTTAGGGAAGATGAAGAGGAATATCTGGGTTGAATGGAACCTCTAGTTTTAGATTTTTTTGAGGAAATTCTTCATGGATTTCCACAGCAGGTGCACCAGTCTACACTCCCATCAGCATTGGAGAGGAGTTCCTTTCCCCCCAGCTCCTACTGTTGGTCAATTTCTTAATAATTTCCATTCTTTCTGGAGTTAGATGGAATCTCAGCATTGCTTTATTGTCCATCTCTAGAATGACAACTGATTTTGAACATTTTTTATTTTTATTTGCTGTTTGTACTTCCTCATCTGATGTCTGTTAATTTCATATACCCATTTTTGCGTTGGGTCTTTAAATTTGGGACACAGTTATTTTGAGTTCTTTATTTGTTTGAAATGTTAGTCTATTGTCTGAGGAACAAATAGCAAAAGACTTTTTCCACTGTGGGCTATCTTTCGCTCTGCTAATGATTTCCTCTGAGGTACAAGAGCTTTTTATTTAATAAGATGAGATGATTTTTTAAAATAATATTTTTAATGTGACTGGAGTTTTATTTATGAACTTTAGCCTATACCTATATCTTCAGGTGTTTTATCTGTTCTCCCTTCCAGCAAATTTAGTATTTTATGTTTTAATATTCAGATATTTGATTCATTATGATTCATTTTGATTTTAGTGTAGTGCATGGTGAGAGACATGGTCTAGTTTTAATCTTCAGCTTATAGAAAGTCAATTTTTCTAGCACTATTTATTAAAGAATATATAGTTCTTCCACTAAGGGTGTTCATTACCTTTGCTAAAGACAATGTGACTAAGTATGTTTGGAGTTGTTTCTGCAGGTTCCAATCTGTTCCATTGACCTTCAAGTCTATATTTTTTGGCCAGCAAATTGTGCTGTTTTTATCACAGTAGCTTTGCAGTATAATTTAAAGTCAAGGTTTTAGAATTAGTTTCTCTAATGTGTTGAAGTATGTGATTGGCATTTTCCTTGAGCTTGCATTAAATCTGTATAAAAATTTTGGTAGGGTGACCATTTTTGCTATGTTCTTCCTAACCAGGAGCAAGGGATATCTATTTTCTGATATCTTCCTTGATTTCCTTTTCCATAGTATTGTACTTTTTCACGAAAGATCTTTTGCTTTCTTTGTTAGATTGATTTGTAAGTATTTAATTTTTTTAATGTTATTGTGAAAGGTTTGAACTCCTCAGTTCTCCCTCAGTGAATTTTTTATTTTTGTACAGGAATACTATTGCTTTTTAATTGTTGACTTTGTTTTCAGACATGCTACTGAATTTTGTTATTAAATCTAGAAGTCATTTTGTGGAAATTTTGGGTTCTCTCTTTGTAGAGTATCATGTTATCCATGAATAATAATTTAACTTTTTCCTTCTCTAATTTATTCCCTTTATTTCATTCTCTTGTCTAATTGTTCTGATTAATGTTTCCAGAATTATGTTGAATAGGAGCACAGTGAACTCCTTGTCTTATTCCTGATATTAGAGTGAAGGTTTTCATTTTTTGTATCATGTTGATTATCATATTGATTGTTGATTTGTCATAGATGGCTTTTATCATATTGAGAAAATAACCATCTATTCTAATTTTCTGTATGTCATGAATTAATGTTGGATTTTGTGAAATGTTTTTCTACATCTATTAACATATGTTTTTTTCTAAAGCTCTGTTGATATGTTATATTCATTGATTTTTCATGTTGCACCTTCCCTATATCCCACAGATGAATCCTACTTAGTCATGATATATAATCTTGATGATTTGCTGTATTATGTTTGCCAGTATTTTATTGAGGATTTTTGTGTTTGTGTCCATCAAGGAGATTAATCTGTTGTCATATATAGAGACAGACCAAACCTCCTCCCAGTACAGTGCACAGTCAGCTCTTCCCACCCCTTGCACAGCCTCCTGTGTCCACATCACTTGCTTGTCTCTCTCTGCACTGTGGCTAGGGGTAGTTCTGATTTCCTGTTCTTTGCCCCACTGTGGTTTAAGGCTGTTTAAAGTCTCCATCCCTCTCTTTCATACTTTTGAGAGTGCATTGGGGATGGTGCTGTTCTACTCATTACCTTCAGTTGCTGACCTGGTCCTTAGAGGTTCTAGTTAGCAGCTACTATGGAGGAGAAAAGAAAAAGGAAAAACAAACAAACAAAAAACTGATGGCCCATCCATTGGAAGGGAACAGCTTCCTGGACACTTGACCCTGTGTGAGTTGATGAAATTTGCTATCAGGCTGCAATATCATCTTTCTGGAGGAAGGTGAAATAGGTAAGGGGATTTGTATCCTAAATTCATTCTGTGTGGCTTGAGTTTGCCATAGTATTGCAGCCTATCAGCTTTTTGGGAACTTTCCAGATTGGGTGTCTGATATTTTGTTTCAGTAATGAGAAAAGTGAGGAAGAATGGCAATCAATCTATCTAACACTCGCTTCCTTGTTTTCCTGATAGACTTGCACCCAAATTGTGAAATTATTATAGCTCATATTAAAAGCTGATTGCATTATCAATTTCAATTGAATGCATTATTATATTTATTTCCTTTCAAAAGAATTTTTATTATAATTATTTAGGAAATATTATATTTAATTTATGTAATTGGAAGTGATCTTATAAATATTCAACTATCATTTCATCAACACATTCTGAATTACTTGGCTGGATTTTAATTTTAATTCTATTTTTTCAAAGTTTCCAGAAGGATTTTTCCCCCAAATGTAGGAATATATGCATCACTTTTGGTATACAATATTTTAGAGGAGATGCCTTAGGCTAGTCAGTATCTTTTACTCTTCATCAGAAATGGAATTTCAAATAACAGTCTAGAAAATTATGATAAAATTCATAGAATTGGAAAAATGTAGTTATAAGCCGTATTACAGAAAGGGTGAGAAACCATGCTTCTGTTTAAGTTAGCAGATAAGTGGAGAGAATGAACCTAATATGGAATTAATGTTTTTTTTTTTGCATTTTCTATCTTTTCTCCTGCATCAATATTCTCACTAAATCTCAGGGTCTAGATGATTTTTTTCACCTCAAGCCTGTTCTCTTCAAAATTCCAGAGGCAAAGACAAAACCTCAGATCACCAATTTGTATACAAGACAGGCAGATTTAAATAATTACTACTCTTGCTTGAGTGTCAATATACCACATATACATATTTTTGGAAAATCTATACTTCACTTTTATGTTGTGTAGATGAGAAAATAGTTTCAGTAACTAATATTTTATATCAATTGCTTTACATAATTTGCAAGAAACCTCTGTGATGTGATATTACGATCCTCATAAGATAAAAGAAATGGTGTAAGCTAGTTAATAAAGAAACGTAGGGCAATAAATCAAGAATTTTTCTTTCTTCTCATTTACTTGTATATGGATATTTTCACAATGGCATTTGAGCTATTTCCCACAAATCTACCTTACCTGTATCCTTTGTACCATAATGTGCCTTCACTATCAGAAATCTTCACACTTAGAATGACAAAATGGTTTGAAGCTGATCAGTACTGAATGCCCTGAGGTTATATAAGAGAGAGAAAAAATAATTTCATAACCATTGAAGCAACATTTAGATTGGTTATTTTTGCTTTATATTATATGCCCATCAATAGGCTTTGTGACTAAGGAACAGAGTCTCTAATAGACCGGAAATAGACTTCAGCCATAGCTTCTCTCTTGGAGCAGATAGAGTCACCACTATCTGAATTACCGTTTAATAGGGGAGAGTTTTCTTCCAAGGTGCACTTTGTAGACTGAGGCCATTTAAAATGTTAATTAAAATTAGGCCAGGTGAAATTGAGACCTTTCTCAAATCTAGGGAAATGAACATATTTTTCCATGTTGGAGTTTGCAGAAATATCACATGGTAACTCTATTAGCATGAAAACAAGTACCAAGGCTCTATAATTGACACTCAAAATTTTAGGGGTAGCTTTACCTTCTTCTTTACTCTCCATAATTAATTTATTCACTTTGACTTTGTGAACTCTGTGTGAACAGAGATTATATTCATTCATTTTCTTTTTCACAAGTCAATACTTGATAATCATTGTTTATTGAATTAATCAAATCACTCAAAATGAATAAATGAACACTCCATTGATTTATATACTTAGCCAAGTACTCTCCATTCATACTAGCTTAAAACATTAAACTTGACATTGCATTTCCATATTCTCTACATTCATTCTATTCAAATTTACAGCACTGTAAAGTTAAAGCACTATTGCCTTTAAATATCTGGTCACATTCCATTTTATCTAGTAAATAGCTGAAGTAAAATAAAATAGAAAGTTTTCATGAAAGTACCATATTTTCTGTACTTAGAATTATGCTGAAAGAACAGAAACCCATTAAAAATATATGCTCTTGAATTTTCCTAAAATTTATGCAAACTCAGAATTGCAGCCATTAGCAATTACTGCCTAATTGTTATATTTCAGATCCAACACTGGCTTTGTACATAATTTTGTACTATTTCCCAGAACCACAGAAATAATACACTTAAAATAAACTTCAGACAATTTGTGAGATAATTTATACTATGATAAAAATAAGAGGGAAAAATAATTTCCTTACACTGTAATGTTAAAGAAGTGTCTGTATCTCATTTCAGATTACATGGATTCAATTCTCCTTTTAATGGTTGGGTAAAATATTTTAGAAAAAAGTCTAAATTAAAATAATAAAAACAAATAAATTATATATCCTACTTTCTTGAGATTATAAATCAGAATTTATTTTCTTAATTATTTTTAGAGAGCATGACTTATATAAGTGAAAGGAATGATGCATACAAACTTAAATCTCTGAAAATTAATTTTAATGTTTCAAATTTTGTTAAACAATTTGTTTATGATCTTTGCCCAAACCATTGCTGTAAAGTGTTGAATAAGAAATGAACATTGAATAAGTAAAGGAAAATCAAGCAGCTATATGAAAGTAAAAACAAAGAGAACAAGAAGGTTTACATAGAAAACCGAAAAAAGTCTAAAAGTAAAGTAGCTTCACGGATTAGGATATTAGGGGACATCAGCCTCAGATATTTACATGGGGAAATGTGCACATAGGTATTTAATTTAGGAGAGTTCTCCTTTTCAATATGTCTCTACAAATAACAAAGGGTTGAGAAAAGGAAAAGTGTGAGCCACTCAAGAGTTACTAGAAAAAAACAACATGAATCTCTGAGTAACACAGAAGGAGTCCTGGAGTCAAGATTGTCCTTTAGGGTTGGCCTGTATCAGGGATAATATTGTGTGCATTCCATACCATGCATATTGTTCAATCAAAGGATATTCAGCTTAAGGAAGGCGCCCTAGTCTGTTACAGGGCTTCTTGAAGCTGAGGCCAAATCTTTATGAAGGGGGCTGAGATATGAAGTGTTATCTGCCAATATTCCCAGTAGCTGGGGGGAGAGTATTTCATTTTGGAAACTGGGTTGGTGGTATTGGGTAGGACCTTTTGGTTGCTTTCAGAACCCCCAGGCACTCTAGCATTGAGGGAAAAGCACACAACTACTGAAGAAAAGAGAAATTATTTGTATAGTTAGTATGATGATGCAATTCAAAAGATGACCTATTTCTGACTGAAAGTAAACATGTCCCAAATACGACTTTTTTTGATACAACACTTTAAGATGAAAGCATTCATTTGATATGATTGAGAAAAAAAATAAGTGGAATTTATTTGTTCTCCAGAAAGAAATCTAGCTGAAAACACATAAAGTTCCTTCTAAACCTATATTTCTGATTCATATGATTTAAACAATTCTCTGGTTTTAATTTTCTGGTGTGTGTTTTTTAAGACATGCTTTTATAAATGTATCCTCTGTCTCCTAATGGACACCATGGAGAGGAAATGAGAACCCATGAAAATATAAAAGCACACATTTTAGCTAAAAACATTCAAGACTTCCAATAATCCAAAACAAATAATACAGAACTGCACAGGGGATCACTTATAGGTCAATTTTCAGTATCAAGTGCTGTTAAGCCCAGCAAAGTAAATATAATGCTCTTGCACTTATTAAGCTAGAACAGCTTAAACATGAGGCATGAACCAATTAGATCAGCCTGTAGTACATTATCATTAAAAACAGTAATTATCCTTACTGCTGAGTGAATTAATAAATTGCTGCTGACCTGCTTTTCCATCTATTCATAAGACAGGCCAGATTGCTATTGTTTTCCTAAGGATTATATCCAGTATGTTAGCCTCAGTGCAATAAACCTGAACTCTGAATGAAATTATCCCAATAATTTATGAGGCTCTGTCTTTATGGAGCCATGTTGTTGTGTAGAGAATTTCTAAAGCACCAAAAAATGTCTGTTACAGCTCTATTTATTTCACCATAAATCAGAAATTATTTCAGAACATTTTTTCCAAAGGTTATAAAATGCTTGATTCCTGAAAAGAAAATCTGAGCCATTCTACATTCTTAAACAAAAACGAGAGTATTTTCATCAGAAAACTCATTTCAGTGAAACATATTTATGCTTTTTAATGCATAGTTTAGCATATATAATTAGTTGCACCTGTCATTTGCAGTTTCTAAATACATATTCCCTGTTACATTTGTAAAGGAAAAATTTACCTGACAGTAATTTTTCTAATACAAAGTTATGGTTGCATAATTTTCTTTAAAATAAAGAGACAACACAAAATCATACCTGGTGTTTAATGGGGCAAACTTATGTCCATTTTTTTCAGGGACAGATAGCTTAAGATCTGAGTAAATTTCATTGAATTCCACTCGTATGTGAATAGTATTTGAATAACAACTCAAACCATGCTTTGTCTTTCAGTAAGAAGTGAAGGGTGCCCTTGGCTGGAAATCATCACAGCAGATATCTGGGAGCCATGTCAATGGCAGCATAATTGTAATTCTCAATTTCTGTCCATATTCTTGCATGTATTAGTAGTTTATTCTCATTTATTTCTGAGTATTTCCACATAGTAGAATGATAATGTGATTTGTTTATTTATTTTCTTCTTAATGGACATCTGTTTGTTTTGTTTTGGTTCTACTCTGAATAAATCCATTTCTGGGTACTGATTAGTTTTACTGTTGCTTAGACGAAATACTGAGCACCCATAATTTAAAGGAGTGGAGATTTTTTTTGGGGGGGGTCATGTTTTCAGGCTTCAGTCTATGTCCAACCTAGAAACACCAGGACAGATTTTGGTAGGTCTGTTCATGGTGGCTGGGAGAGCAGAGGGGGAGTGCCAGAAAGAGAGGGCATGGACAAGTTACGGTCCTCGAGGTTTACACATCTCTGTCCCACTAGGGCCCACGAAGAATGCACTGTATTAGGTTCCGCTCAGGCCAATGAAGTTTAACTGTGACATCCCTCTCTTTGTCAGCTTCATGCACGACAATTGAACATGCACTCATTCCCTCTCCAAAGCCTCAGCGGTTCTAGCATTCCTCAGAAATCCAATTCCAAAGTCTTTACTGAGATTCAATGCAAACTTTTAGTGCTGTGAAGCACTGTCATATCCAACAAGCAAAGGAAGGACACGGAGATAAAAAGGAATCCGGCCAAACAAGACTGAAATCCAGCAGGGCAAACCTTAAATCCTGTAGCTCTATGTTCAGCATGATGGGAACATAATGGTAAGAGATGAGTTCCAGAAGGTTCGCCTTCGCTGGCACCCTGAAGCTTCACTCAGCAGGCTTTTCAAAATGCTGGAGTCTCTCAACTCCTGGACTCTCCAGGAAAACTTCAGACAACTTCACACAATAGTAACAAAATTATCATTCTCTTCAACTAAAACTTCTGAGGCTCCAAATAGATATGTGGTCATTTTGGGTCCGAAATTTTAAGCTTTTCAAATACTTCTGCTCTTTTTCCTTCAGATTTTATGGTAAATCTGGCTAAAAGTAGCCAGCAATATCTTAATGTTGGGATGCCCTGAGATGTCTTCCACTATATCATTAGTCTACCACCCTTAAATTCAGCCTTCTGTAATGTTTTATCACATAGACTAATTGTAAAAAAAAGTTTTTTGTTGTTGTTTTTGTTGCTGCGGTCATCGTTTGCCGAAGTGTAGTGCAAACCTCTAAGTCTGTTCTCAATAGTCCTCGTTCTCAACTGAAATCTTATGAATGTGGCCTTTACTGCTTATGTCGCTATGAACATATTGATCTTCTAAACTTCATCCAAAAATGCCCATTAAAATCTCTGCATTCTAAAACTTCTGTGATGAATATTGCTGATAACATTTCAAACTACTTCCAAATCCTTCCTAACCACATGATCAAATATAGGCAAGATAACTATCCCACTCCTGGTATGCGTTTTCCGTATTAGTCATATCCCATTGCTGGGAAAATTGCACCGACAACTGAAAGAAGAATCACTTTGTTTTTGTTTCACAGTTTCAGGAGTTTCGTCTGCAATCTACTGTCTCCAGTGGAGAAACATAATAGGATTAGGGTATAGGACAGTAAACCTGATCATTTGGTTTCAGCCACATAGGAGACGAATGAATAACTCTGAAATGAAGAGACAGGTATAGCACCCAAGGTCATGCCTTTGTGACTTTCCCAGACACAGCCTGAAGTGAGCTGTACCTATCCTCAAACTATCTAAATTGACAATCTAGCTTAACTGTCACAACTGGATAATAGAGTAGATATATATATTTCTTAACCTTCATAAGAAATGATATTTTTCAAAATAGTTGCATGATTTTACATCTGCACGAGGAATGTTTATAAATTCATGATATTCCATATCAGTGTCACTGTTTGGTATTAATATCTCTGCCTCTTTCTGTCTTGGTGTTTCACATATTTTCTCATTTTTTTTCCATATTAACCATTTCAGATATTTGAAGTCATTTCAATAATATGTATTTACATTCTTGATCACTAAGGATGTTAAAGAACAATTTTATGAGGGTTTGTTTACAAATTATACAAATGTTTACACTTTTTCCAGTTCTTTTTCCTTTAGTTATTGAGTTATAATATTTTATATAGTCTATAACTATCTTATAAAAACATGTCTTACACTTTATTCTTTTTGACTCGTTTTTAAATGTGTATTTTAATGACAAATTTTATTTCTGATAGTATAATTGATATTTTCTTCCTAAGGGTATAGGACAGTAAACCTGATATAATTGATATTTTCTTCCTAAGTTTGTAATTTTACCTTATCCTTGATGAGAAAAACATTGCATTTTCTTAAAAAATCTTTAGTGTTTTAATTTTGCATGTCAACTTCTAGTCTACTTGGAATTAATTTACCTGTGCAGTATGAAATAGAAGTTGAGATTTGTGTTTTTCTATATTGTAGCTTGGCTTTTTCCAGACCATTCTTAAATACATTTTTCATTACTTATACAATTCCCTTTGACTTTTCGTTGAATATTTATTGACTATATATGTGAATATTTTTTCTGAGACCTCTTTTTTTCCACTAATCCGTTTATGCCCCTTTATGCTAGTGCTCACTACCTTCATTATTATTGAGAGTGAAGTCAGAGCGTTTGAGTTTTCATTATTCGTTTGCAAAATAGATCTTTTATATGTAATTAAATGTTCACATAACTTTTACAATCATGCTTAATCTCTATAACAGTTTTTAGGGATTTTAATGGCTTTTTTGTAACTTCATAAATATATGCATAGTTGACATCTTATCAAAGTTGCCTCATCAAACAGCTACAATGTTCTATCCCTATTTGTAGATTTTATTTTCTTTTAGTATTGTTTTCAGTTTATACTGCAAGAGTGCTAAATTCCCTTAAAATTTGCCTGTAACATTTAATATTATTATTCTTATAAGTGTAATTATTTTCTTAACTTTTTTGTTTGCTGCACATGCATGGAAAGTTGATTAAATTCTTTAAACTTGTTTTAAAGAATTATCTGTTAAACTCACTTCATTTTACTAGTATTTGTCAGTTGTTCTGAATCTTTACTTGAGCTTTCTACCAAAGTACTCAAGTTGACTGAGAATAAAACTTTACTTTTTACATTTCCATTTGTGTTCCTTCATTTGCTTTTCTTATCTTTTTGTAGACACTACTAAGGCTTTAAATACAATATTTAGTAGGTGGAAAAAAAAACCATTCTTACCTTTTTCATCATACTACTATACCTTATAATTACTGAGGAAATTAGAATTGGTTTTGTATCAATTTAAGGAATTTCATTAATTTGAAGAGTTTTTTAAATTAATGTGCTTATTTTTGTCAATTTTATTTCCTAAATACTGTGACATAATCAGAATTTTTCTGATTTTGTTAATGCAATGAATTATTTTGTTAATGTGATGAATTATTTCAATTGATATTTGAACCTGGAAACCACCTTCAGTCCTATAAAAAATTCCGTTTTCATATGATTTATTACCTTTCTTACAGAGAAATGTATTTAATTTTCTGACATTTTTATTAAAGAATAATGCATCATATTAATAGAAAATTAATGATTAATGATTTACAAAAATTCTAATTCTCTTGAAGTAAAGAAAAACATTGTCAGGTTTTAAAATGAAAGTCGTGTTGGGACATAGGACTACTTATGGGTTTTACTAGCTCTTCTGTTTCATAGCATTTGTGCCATTTCTTTCTTACTAAACACACTGAGGCAGCATGATTGTTAATCATCATACATCAAAAAGATCGCATTGACTAATGCTTAGGAAAATAATGAATTGTGGCTCATGGGGCGCCTGTGTAATGATGAGCACGTGGGTCAGCAAAGCAGGGGCAGGGAGGCTCACCCTAGTTGTGGGTGGTACTAACCCATAGACAGCCTGTTTGGAATAGAAAATAAAAGAGAAAAAATTAGAAACAAGTCTCACCGTTTCTGAAGAGCTCCAGGCCTCTTGAGTGTGTGCACTCTTCGCTGCCTTTACCATTGTGCGGTGTCTCCAGGTTCTTTATCCTACAAAAGCAAACAGGCACTAGAAACTCCCCAGTGAGCTTCCAGCCTCTCAACCTTGGACTGATGCTGCTTCTTTCATCCCTCTTCTGCGTCTTGCATTGTCTTGGGCTAAGCAGCTGCTAGGCCTCCTGGTTTTCCTGCATTCGCGTGTGGCCATTGTGAATTCTCCCGTCTCCGAACATTTAACCTTATCATATAACATTTCTTGGATGAATATATATATATTGACTTGTTTCTTCCAGAGAACCCTAAATAAAAGAGGTAGTGAAATAAGTAGAACCAGTAGTAGATCCAGTACATTTTGTGAAAAGTTCTTAAGAATTTAATTTCACAGATAGTTATTTGTATTTTTTACTTTTTCTTTACCTTTGAAAATTTGTGTTTTTTTAAAGAATTTTTTCAATTCATTGAATTTATGTCAAGAAGCTGTTCATAACAGGCCATTTTTGTGTTTTAAAATCTGTAGTATTTGCTGTAACTTTCCCTCATAAATTCTCTCTGTGTCTCTGTCTCTGTCCCTCTGTCTCTCTGTCTCTCTGTTTCTCTCTCTCTACAGTTATGTCTTAGAGATTTCTCATATTGATAATCTTTTAATATACTAACTTTTAACTCTGAGAAATAAGTCCTATGCTTAAAATTGTTCTTTCAATTGAATTTGGCTTTTTATTATTTCCTTTTATTTGAGTTTAATTTTCTCATATTGCTTTAGCTTTATAATTGAAATAATTTTCATTAAATATTAAGCCTGTATTCTTTTCTAATATGAGCATAATGAGCAATATAAATTTCGAAGTGTCCTACATGCACTGTTTGGCAGCCGTCAACACATGGCGATACATTTTTAGTATCATGAGTGTCAAATGATTTCTAACTTCCCTAATTATATTTCTTTGAACCATAATTTATTTACATTTAGATTTTCTAATTAAACTATTTATCAGAGAAAATTTTGTGTAATGTAATCTTTTGAAATATATTCAGACATATTTTACTGTCAAGGACATGATCCATTTGCATCTTTTTCTATGCAAACGAAATGAATTTATATTTTGCTGTTGTTCAGATTGTATATACTCTAAATAAATATTCCCTAGCTGCGCTATCATTTACAAAGTAAGGGTTGTTGCAATATGCAGCTACGGCACGTGGATTTGTCTGTCTTCATTTACTTCTTGTGGCTTTTACTTCATATATTTTGACATTCTGTCATGCACAAAAATATTGTTATGTCCTACTAGTAAATTGGCCCTTTCATCATTAGAAAATGTCCTAATTTCTTTCTAGTAACAGTTCCAGCTTCAAAGCCTCTTTTGTCAAAAAATTATATAGTTTCATTGCCTTCCTTGTGTTTCCATATTATATCTTTTTTCTATTTTATTCCTTTCAATAATTTTATGCTTAATATTTAAGCTATATTTCTTGTAAACAGTCTGTAGTTGTGTATCACTGTTATTGTGGTTGTTACCTTGCACTCTAGGTTTTTTTGAATTATTTTGTTTTTACATTATGTAGTGAGTGATAATTATAACTATTTAACGCTATAAGCTTTCATTTGTAATATTTTTCCCATTGCTTTATTTTTCATGAATTTCACTTTTTATGCTTTGTTTTGAATAGTTGAATATTTCCTAGAAATTAATATTATCTTTGTTTGATTTTAAATATATAATTTTAAACACTTGATACTTGTTTTGAAATAACTTCTCCCAATGTAACTAGTACTGACACTGCACCAAATCATGTAAAATACCAAATACAGGAAACTTACAGTAGTAAAACTCCATTTGAGTCTGTTGTTGTTGTTCTTGAGACAGAGACCCACTGTATTGTCCAGCTAGCCTTGAAATCTTGAGCTCAAGTGTTTGTTTATTTTGCCTCAGTTTCTTTAGCAAATGAGACCACAAGCATATGCCACTATACCCAGCTTGGTAAAAAACCACCTGAAACTCACACTGTTTTTGATATTTTGTGCATTCATATGTAATAAAATTCTACATGAGGTATTATATTTAACTTTTTCATGTGGTTCTCATTTCAAAATTTCCAATTTAGAAATGTTAGTGATTCATGTAGTGATGGTCGCCTGATACTAGAGCCTGAAGACCAACTTTGGTCTCTACTGTCTCTCAGAAGGCACCAGAGAGATAACATTCCTGTTATTTTATAAGCATTATCATACATATCTTCATGAAGTACACTAAGACAAATTCAGTTATTTCTTGAACCAATGGAAAATTTTTCTACATCTATCTATACAAATTATTAGTAAGCATCAAAATTCTGCTTAAATGTTATTCTTCCATGGTGTCATTTATAGCACATTATTATTTCTATTGTTACCAATCTTTAATTGGTAATGATCATTTCAAAATGTACAGAGTAATTAGCTATAAGTTCTATTCGTCTTTTTACTGTACTAATGTGTAATTTTTGAACACATATAACAACATTTCAATTGATATACTGATTCACCAAAATAAATCCAATTTTAGATTTATAAATTATGTGCAAGGCAATGACTTTCCTGTTTTTATCTTCTATTGCACTTTGTAGAGTGATAGCAAAATATCTCATTAATGCTTTCATATATATAGCTAGTAACATTTATGTATATTTGCATTTATTGATAATTTTTACTTTAGGATTTATATTTGATTTTGACACTATAATTTGCAAAGACTTTTCATGTTAAAATACTTTACTAATATTTGTTTTTAAAAATTGCATCATATAGACATGATTATATCTTTCTAATCTAATCTGTGATGCAATGAAACTACAAAGGACTTTATATACTTATGTAACAAAATAAAATACTGAATTTAAGAACATAATCAGAAACCAAATCAAGTTTGTGCAAATGATGTTAATTTTTCAAGAAGTATCTGAGATGCATGCTGCAAACAATTTTATCATTAAGCATATGCATTCAAATATTGTGATTTCATGCTGAAGGATTATCATTCAATATATGCAATATGTAATTTTGCCAAATCTAAATTTCTACAGGAGATATAACAAGGAATGGCCCATTAGTGTAATGATTCCTTTGAACTTGTTATTAAATTTGAACTCCTGACATTATGAAATAAGTAAATTAACTCATTCTTTTCCTTTATAATAATAATACTAGTATTAATCAAATGCTACCTGTCTTGGCTGACCCACTGAGATATAGCTTTCTCATGTCAAATATTTGGTTCATTCTAAAAATTCATTCCTAGAGCTGGCTCATGCTACCAAACAATACTTTCTCAACTTTAAAAAATATAAACGTGTTAAGGATATGAATTCCAAATATTCAAGACAAATAACTTCAGAAATTTATGGCATGCTTACAAAGTAATATTTTATAAAAATGAAGTCATTGAGAAAAGAATGCTGGAATCACTGGTAAATGTGGAATGAATCCTGAGTCTCAGGGGAGATTTTCTGCGAGTGAATTTTTCTTAAGCTAATCTTTCCAAACACTCTATTTCACATATTTCTGGCTAAAAATATAACCCTAATGCTTTTATTTTTTTCTGTTCAAAAATATAAAAACAATAAAAGATAATAACCCAAAGAAAAATTCAGATGTATAGTAGGAGCCAATAAAAATACTAAAACTAGATGATAGTAATAAAGTTGTTTTTTGCTTTACCAATAGCTAGAATTATATGCTGTTATCTGGTTAAATAAAAATAACAGGTCAGTAGATGAAAATAAAACATATAAAATTCATTTTATATTCTACTTTTCAAAATATTTTGTTTTCTAAAATACTTCAATATGATGGCCTTCATCATTTTTTCTCTGGTTCTTTACTGATTTTCCTTTAGAATTATTTTAAACATATTTAGCAATTAATGAATTCAATGGTCACATTTTAGTCAGAAAAATTTCCTAAATGTTCTCTACAGTGTAAAATCCTGAAAGGCTTTTCTTCAAATTAGAAAAACTAAACTAAATTAAATTAAATTTAAAAATTTTTTGGAAATTAATGATTCCATTTTTTGGAAATTAGGCCAATTTTTGCTTAAAATTTCCTGATTTTTCATGGTGTCATCTGTGTCATTTTTGTATCTGTGAACTTCCTGTGGAATTGGTTCTATATATTGAGTTGATGACCAATGAATCATTTTTTTTTTACAAGTATCTCTTTCTGAAACAACTATCAAGCAAATTCCTTGGAATTTCTCAAAATACTGGCAAATCACCAAGAAGTAAAATTTTCCTCTAGAGATGATACAGCAAAGCCATGAAGTATTTTTGTAACTGATAATTTTCAAAACATTAAGAAAGTCAAAACAAATTAATAACAAAGAGAAAAATCATTAAGTAAAACAATAGTAGACTTAAAGTAAACTATAAGCAGAAAAATAAAATGAGTCCTTCAACAAATAAAGATAAAGCAGATTAAATTATTCAAATATATATTACTTTATCAAGGGAAAGAGAATGGAAATAGCATATTGATCCAATATCATTACATAGAAAAATGACACATATATGTTATCAGAATAATTTTCTTTTTTAAAATTTTATTTAAAGAGAAAAAAATCAAAACGGAAAAAAGGGTAGAAATAATACAAAATTTCAAAAAATAAACAGTAAAATATCACTAGTTGATAAATTACATATTATCATCTTAGAAATAGTTGTTCAAGTTACCAAATTAAGGCATACAAAGTGAACATTCCAACAGTAAGATTACAAACAGTTCTGTTCAATGATCCAACAAAAACTTAGTAATATGTTTATCTTACATAATTAAACATACATGCAGTTATATCCTTGAGAGCACTTTCTTTTCCTTTCTTTTTTATAATAACAATTACACATTTTGGGTTTTATTACTCCTACAGTTCTTATTACTTTTTACACTAGAGACACAATGTGATATTTATAAATGATTCTTATTTATTTCACTAATGAGGATAGTCTCAAGTTGCCTCCATTTACCTTTGAAGGCCTCAAGATCATGATTTTTTATAGTTGAGTAATATTCTATTGTATAAAAATACCACCTCTTTTTTATCTACTCTGCTGTTCATGGGCATTATTGTTGTTTCCAAGATTTAGCTATTACAAATTGTGCTGCTATAAACATGAGTGCACATATATCACTGTGACACAACCTTTTCAGTTTTTCTGGGAAAATACCCAGGAGGGGAATAGCTGGATTGAATGGGACTTTCAATTCTAGTCTTCTAAGGAATCCCCATACTGATTTCCATAGTGGCTGCACCAGTCTACACTCCCACCAAAAATAGAGCAGTGTCCCTTTTTCCCTGAAGCCTTGCCAACATTTGTTATCAGTTGATTTCTTGATGGTGGCCATTCCTTTTGGGGTGAGATGAAATCTCAATGCTTTTTTAATTTGCATTTCTCAAATGACTAGTGATGGTGAACATTTCTTCATGTATTTATTTGCCATTTTTTATTTCTTTTTCTTTTTCTTTTTTTTTTTTTTTTTTTTTTTTTTTTTTTTTTTTTTTTTTTTTTTTTTTTTTTTTTTTTTTTTTTTTTTTTTTTTTTTTTTTTTTTTTTTTTTTTTTTTTTTTTTTTGCAGTACTGGGGATTGAACTCATGACCTCACACTTGCCAGGCAGGCGCTTATGCCACTGACCTAATCCCCAGCCCCTTATTTGCCATTTGTATATCTTGCTCTGAAAACTGTGTGTTCATCTCTGAAGCCCGTTTTTGGAGAGCGTCTTTGAATTTAGGGGTCTTGATGTTTTTCAATTCTTTACATGTTCTGGATATAAGTCTTTTTCTGGGGGCTTGTTGGCTAAAATTCTTTCCCATTCTTTGGGTTTTCTTTTCACTCTGTTGGTGTTTCTTTTGAAGTGCAAAAACTTTTCAATAGTATGAGATCCCAGTTGTTGATTCTTGTGCATTTTGTTCATGAATTCTCTGCCTACTCCTATGCTTCCAAGAGTTTTACCTACCTTATATTCCAGTAGATTTAGTGTTTCTGTTTTAATATTAAGATCCCTGATCCATTTTGATTTTAGTTTAGTGCATGATGATAGGCATGGGCCTAGTTTAAGTCTTTGGCATGTGGAGAGTGAATTTTTCCAACACCATTTATTGAAGAGGCTATCTTTCTTCCAGTGGACATATTTTGACCCTTTGTCAAATATCAGGTGGCTGAGTGTCTTTGTAGTTGTGTTTGCATCTTCTAATATGTTCCATTGATCCTAAGGTCTATTTCTCTGCCAGTACTGTGCTAATTTTATTACAGTAGCTTTTTAGTATAGTTTCAAATCAGGAATTGAGATGCATTCTGTCTTGCCATTGTTGCCCAGAATCGCCCTTGTTTTTCTAGGTTTCTTCTGTTTCCATATGAATTTTAGGAGTGTTTTCTCTAGATCTGTAAAGTATGTTAGCGATATTTTGATTGGAATGCATTAAATAACAGTTTTGGGAGTATGGACATTTTCACAATGTTGGTTCTTCCTAGCTAACCAAGAGCAAGGAATATCCTTCCATTTTCTAATATCCTCTTCAATCTCCTTTTTTAGCATAGCATAATTTTCAGCATATAGGTCTTTTGCATTCTTAGCTTGATTCCTAAATATTTTGTTTTTTTAGATGCTATTGTGAAAGGCGATATTTACATAATTTCTCTCTTGGTAAGTTTTTCGTTTGTATGCAGGAATGCTTTTGATTTTTGAGCATTGACTTTGTATCCAGCTACCCTGCTGAATTTTATTACCTCTAGTAGACTTTTAATGGGTTTTATTTGAGTCTTCAATATAGAGTATCATGTCATCTGCAAATAGTGATAATTTAACTTCTTCCTTTTCTATCTTTATTCCTTTTATTTTTCTCTCTTGTCTGATTGGCCTGGTTAGTGTTTCTAGAACTATATTGAATAGCATAGCAGTGGTGATAGTGGACATCCTTGTCTTGTTCCTGAATTTAGAGTGAAAGCTTTCAATTTTTGTCCATTTAGTATAATCTTGGCTGTTGGTTTGTCATAGATGGCCTTTATGAGATTGAGGTAGATATTGTGTATTCCGAGTTTCTGAAGGGTTTTTATCATGAACATGGGCTGGACTTTATCAAAAGCTTTTTCTATTGGGATGACCATGTGGTTTTGGTTTTTGGCTCTGTTGATGTGGTGTATTACATCTCTTGATTTGCATATGTTAAACCATCTCTGCATTCCTGGAATGAATCTTACTTGTTCATGATGTGTAATCTTCTTGATGATTTGCTGCATTCCATTTGCCAGTATTTTATTGAGAATTTTGCATCAGTGTTCATTATTGAGATCGGCCTTTAGTTCTCCTTTCTGATTGGGTCTTTCTCTGGTTTTGGTATTAGAGTAATACTTGCCTCCAGGAATGACTTAAGGAGGATTGCTTCCTTTTCAATTTCATTGAAGAGTTTAAGGAGTATTGTCATCAAATCTTCTTTAAATTTCTTGTAGAAATCATCCATGAATCCATCAGGACCTGGGATTTTCTTTGTTTGTAAGTTTTTAATTACTATTTCAATTTCAATAGCTGATACTGGGTTATTCAAAATTGCTGTATCTTCTTGGTTGAGCTTTGGTAGTTCACATGTTTCTAGAAATCTGTCCATTTCCTCTGGTTTTCCACTCTATGTGAGTAGAGATTTTCAAAATAGGTATTCATGATCTTTTGAATTTCCATGGGATCTGTAGTAATTTCTCCCTTTTCAGTTCTTATGGCATGACTTTGGGGTTTTTCTTTCTTTTTCTTTATAAGGTTATCTAGAAGTTTGTCAATTTTGTTTATTCTCTCAAAAAGAACAGCTTTTTGATTCTTTAACTCTTTTTTTAGTTTTAATTGCATTGATTTCTGCTCTAATCTTTACAGTTTCCTCTCTTCTATGAGCTTTGGGTTTATCTTGCTCTTCTTTTTCTAGCAGCTTGAGATGAAGCATTAGGTTGTTCATTTATACTCATTCTGTTTTCTTGATATGACAATTTATTGCTATATATTTCCCTCCTAAAACCACCTTCATTGCATCCCACAGATTACAGTATGTTGTTTCTGTATTTTCATTGAATTGTAGATATTGCTTTATTTCTTCTTTAATTTCATCTGTAGCCTACTTGTTTTTCAGAAGCTTGTTATTTAATTTCCATGTATTTGTGCAGGTTTTGCAATTTCTTTTGCCATTAATTTCCAATTTCAGTGTGCTATTGTCAGATATTATGCATGGGATAATTTCAATATCTTTGCATTTACTTAAGAGTGTTTGATGGGATAATATATGGTCTATTTTGGAGAATGTCCCATGTGCAGCTGAGAAGAATGAGTATTCTGACATGGTTGGGTGGAACACTCTGTAAACATCTACTAAGTCCAATTGTTCACAGGTATGATTCAGTTCTATTATTTCTTTGCTGACAATTTGTCTAGTTGATGTAACTCTTTTTTTAGCAATGGGGTATTAAGGTCCCCTGTTATAACTGTATTCTTTTGTATTTGGTTTTCCATGTCCATTAGTATGTGTCTTATATAGTTGGGTTGTCCAGTATTTGGGGCATATATACTTATAATTATTAGTTCTTCCTCTTGTGCTTTTCTACTAATAAGTATAGTGGTCTTCTTTATCTCTTTTAATCCTTTTAGGTTTGAAGTTCACTTTGTCTGCAAACAGAATAGGTACCCCTGGTTTTTTCTGGGTTCCTGTTACATGGAATACTGTTTTCCATCCTTTGACTTTTAATCTATGAGTTTCTTTTTGAGTCAGATGTCTTTCTTGTATACAGAATATTGTGGGGTCATGTTTCTTGATCCATTCTGTCAGCCTATTTCTTTTGATAAGTGAATTGAGGCCATTTAAATTCATGGATATCACTGATATATACTGGCTCGACTTTGCCATGTTATATTCCAGTTGTTTGCTTTCTGTTTTTCACCCTTGTTTAATTTCTTGTCCTGCCTGGTGGTTTCTTTCTGTTGTTGTTTTGGGGATTGTGGTCATTTTTATCTCTGTCTAGTATGTCTTTCAGTACTCTTTCTAGGGTTGGTTTGGTGGACATGAATTTCTTCCGCTGTTCTTTGTCATGGAAGTATCTTGTTTCTCCATTAAATTTGAATGCAAGTTTTACTGGGTACATCAGTCTGGGTTGAAAGTTGTTTTCTTTCAGGGCTTGAAATGCCTCATTCCAAGCTCATCTTGACTTGATGGTTTGTGCTGAAACATCTGCCATGATTCTAATGGACTTTCCTTGATAGGCGAGTTGTGTCTTTTCTCTAAAAGCTTTTAGTAGTCTGTCTTTATGCTACATGTCTTGGATCTTAATTATTATATGTTTGGGGGTAGATTTATGTTGGTTTTGATTGTTTAGTGTTCTATATGCCTCTCTTTTCTGCATTACAGATTTTTCCCCATGTTTGGGAAATATTCTGCTATTACTTCTGAATGTTTTAGTTATGTCATTTGCATTGCAGAATAAATTTAAGAAAATGTTTCATTTGGCTTTATGCAAATGACTTCTGAAATATAAATTTACTGTAAAAATGAAATTACTGTAATCCCTAAAAATAAGAATTGTCTCTCAACAAAGAAATTACCGCTGAAGAAATTTAAAATTTTGTTGCAGAGCTAATTCAAAAATATTAACTTAGATGTAGAGAAAATCTTTTAAAAATTTAAACAACAATGACTTCAACATTATGAACTGGGGATTGTAAGTGGAAAGTGGAAAGCAGAAGAGGGAGTATTTCTTCCCTCACATCTCAGGTACTTTTGAATTGTTCAATTTTTCACTAAAATTTATTGCAAACATTTTAAAGTGCATTATCAAATAAAAATAAACCATATTGAAAGTTGCACTTATTTTTAGATTTTAAAGGATCAAATATTAACAATAATGTTAATCCACCCATGGAGGAACTGTATAATAAATGCTTTTTTGAAAAATTGAGGCACTTGAAAAAATATATTACCAAATCTATAGATTACTTAACCCATCATAGCTACATGAAATTCACATATATTGTGGCAAAACATTATATTGTTATTGTTAATAACATTCAAGGTGATATTAAAATAAGCAAAACTCTAACGTGCCTAAAAATGGCAAACCATTTTGTTAAATATTTAATACTCAACTTGAGAAAATTTTAAGTTCCTATGTAAATGCCATTATGGTGTAGGTTTTCTTTATTATTTGCAGATTTCATTCAGGATTATGTAAGACTTCCTTATAACTAACTGTGGATCATTTTTTTCATTTTTAGAGTTTTTTATGTTGTGAGTACACAGAAATATGCTTATCAGTTAGTTTCTAAATAGTTCATCATCAGCGGTGATGTTTACCTTGATTCAGATGGCTGATAACTGGTTTCAAATGTGTTTATAAAAAACGTTGTTGGGCCAGGGATATAGCTCAGCAGCACAGCACCTTCCTGGCAAGTGCAAGGACATGAGTTCTATTCCAGGTATAATAAATAAATAAATAACTAGTGATAAAAGGGAAAAATGTATTTATATATTTTCTTGTTGAGCATATTCCTTGGCACATATATGCATGTGTTTTTGCTTGACATGCATCTCTGATATGAAATTATTGGGCTATATGTCATGTTTTCATTCAAATTTAGTGAAAAACACCAAACAGCTGTTTCCAAACAGCATAATCAATTTATATTCTTGTAGTGTATGAATGAACCAATTTTCACCTACCCTCCAAACTTTACCTACTCTCAGTATTAGCAGACTCCTAATTTCTGTAATTTTATTGACTAGGTGTTATGTGTCTGTGCCATTAGTTCATATGACTGTAAAACCAAGAGACTGAACAGGTTTTGCATTTTAGTGGAGTTTCTTCGAGTCTGCTGCACCCTTTAAAAAATTTGATTGTCATTGCCTAATTAATTTATAAGAAACTCTATACCATGTTTTGATTTTTGTATTGTGAATATCTTCTCCAAATCTTCCACAAAATTTTTAAACTCATTATGACACCCCTGATAAAAATTTCAATTATTAATTAATCAGATCATTAATTAAAATTATCATGACCTTAATATTGCTCTGATTTCTTTATATACATTTTATTTGTAAAAGTTTTGTTTATGTTTTGTAGTGTTCTTGTCTGGAGAATTGTAATCAGTTGCCACTTAACCGCTGCCACATTAAGGGACTAAACTATAATTCTCTTGGTCTACAGGAATATTATAGCTTCCTAATACTTATGGCAATAAGTGACATATTGTGTTCCTTACTTTCTGATAACAGAGAATCTCCCTTCTGAGTGAAGATAATTTCCTCAACAAGATGAAAAAAATAGTAAAATGCTTATCAAAAGCCAAAATACTATTTTAGCTCAATTACTCAACAATATATTATAGCATATATATTACATTATATTATATTATATCATATCATTATATGCTATGTTATATATTATATATCTGGGAATATAATCCATTATAAGGTGTTTGATAATCAAGAGGTAACATTAGGATTCTATAAGTCATGTAAATCTGTCTTCTTTCTTGCTCTTTGTCAATCCTTTTCCCTAATTACAGTTATTTTTAAGGAAATGGGTCTCCTTTCTGACTGTCCTCAGCCCCTATCCAGTGATCATTAGATCAGGTGGACTACTAGAAGGGGTATGATTAATTTCCTTAGTAATAAAAACTCATGACTAACATTTCAAATAATTTTTTAATATTTATTAAATGAAACAAAAGCAAACAATTACACAGTATAAGAATAAAGCTAGGAGGAGAAGACAAGATGGCCGATCAATGAGCAACAAAATACAAAGCCTCTCTGGAGAAACAACTCATTTGCCAGAATAAAACACCCTGGAGAGACCCAGACAGAGGAAGATGGATCCTCTTGACACAGGAAGAAATTAAAATGTAAAAAAGCTCATCAAATTCTTCGGGACTACAACTGAAACAGCTAAAAATTATGGGACACAACCTTTTCATTTGTAGTGACCTGCCAAGTTTGCAAAGGCCTGAATCTGCACTTGCTGGCAGAGCCACTCAAACTCATTCCCGCCACCACTCACAGGAACCTCAACAGCGCTGAAATTTGGGGGTTGGTGAGCCCAACGGAGAGCAGAGCCAGTGAAGGGACCTTCATTAATCCATGGTCAGTGCTGGGAATGAGACCCTCCACACACACAGGAAGGGCACAACCACATGGATGACATGTTGGAATTGGGCAGGAGGAGCCTGAACTGGGAACAACAATGACTTCAGTTGGTTCTTACCTCCCAAGAGCAGATTTGTGGGATTTGCTTGGACTGGGCCATGCCCCTGGCTGGGACCCAGTGAGCCATCCCAAATTGATTCCCTGTGCCTATCAAGTACTAACCAGGTGAAGGCACCAGAAGTTTGAATGGCTGGTGGGGAGGGGCAGGCAAATACAGCCACTGCTTACACCTCAATGACAAGAGCAGGCAGGAAAGGACAGAGTTGCCTTGCCAGCATGCTTCAGAGGAAATGTGGCCAACAGGGAAGGGGGCTGGGACCTGCACTGTAACCCTTGTGGAGGAAGCCAGGTCCATCACAGGAGAGAAAGGCAGGAGGGGGACCCCAGCCCAGAACCCTGAGAGCACTGATACAGGAGAAGGAAAAACAAGGGAGACTGAGGGCAGTAAACACACAACATCAGACATGGCTTCAATGGACATTAAGAGATATCTTCAGGACTCTGTAGATGAGCCCAAAACTGAAATATTAAATCAGGTGGGAAAGCAAGATACAAGTAGAGTAATAAAAGAAATGCTCTCAGGAAGCATCTCTCAGGATGATACAGATGGAAGAAGGGAGAAACACAAAAAAAGGAGATAAGCATTTGATAGAGAATATAAAGAAAATATAGAATACATTAAGCAGAATCAAAGAGACTACCATGAAATTAAAAATTCCATTGAAAGCTGGCAAAATGCCTTAAAAGAAACTAAGGATAGACTATCAAAACTTGAAGACAAGTTTGCAATGTGTGATCATGAAAGGAAAGATCTCTTAAAAATAACAAGGAAATAGGCAGTAACAATACAAAGGCTAGAAAATGACAAGAGAATCTACAATTTAAGAATAAGAAATGTGAACAAAGAAGCAGGAATACATACAGGTGAATTACAAAGGCTATTTACACAAATAATTAAGGAAAACTTCCCAAGCATGGGTAAAGAAAATGATATTTGGTTATGTGAGGCATACCAAACTCCAGCCACATACAATCAAAAAGAGATCTACACCCAGGCATATAATAATCAAGATACCAGAAATTCAATATAAAAACAGAATATTATAAGCTATCAGAGAAAAGAAACAGATTACCTATAAAGGTAAGCCCATCATTATCACGGCTGCCTTCTCAACACAGACCATCAGATCAAGAAGAGCTTGGAGTGAAGTATTCCAAGCCCTAAAAGAAAATAACCTCCAGCCCAGACTTATGTACCCTGAAAAACTGTCACTAGAAATTAGTGGAGAAACAAGATGCTTCCATGACAAAGAGGAACTGGGGGAGTTTGTGACCACCAATCCAACCCTACAGAGAATACTGAAGGACATTCTAGAGAGAGAGAGAAAAAAATACCAGGATTTTAAAAACAGTAGCAGAAAGGCCTCAATGTGTGGGGCAGGCAGTAGAATGAAAGAGAAAACTAGACAGACAAAGGCAGAAAAATAGCATAGCAGAAATGAAGCAGAGAAGGATAACTAGAATCAATAACATAGATGGCCTTGATACACTATATTGTTAATAATGCACCAGGATTTAAAACCCACATTACTCACACTACTCTGCTTAGATGTTCCAGTCATTCTACCTGTACTAGATTTGAGGACACAGACAGCAATCACGAAAATAACAGGATATAGTACGGTAATCATCCTTAATTTCCTATTAACTTAATCTAAAGCCCCTTAAAACCTACACTGTTTTACTATGACTGATTGCAATCAAATCTGGTTTGTTGGATCACTGTTTTGCATTGATAGATTTTATTCAAAGTTGTTATGATTGATAGTATCAAGTCTGAGAGTATAGGCAACCACACTGAAGATGACAAGAGCCACTAGAATATCCACTCTGGTTTGATTATTACCTGTCTTTGAAGTCTTATACTGTCTACAATGTTTTATTTTTACTAATATTGTTATTTACTGCTTTACTCAATTATACTGCTATATTAAATTATGCCTGATATAGACATTCTATTGAAGATAATAAGAAACAACACAGTAATCACTGTAGATCACCTTGTACTGTGGTTTTATATGACTTTTTGGTTCCCTGTTTTTATAGGAATTTGTTTTATTTTGTCTTCCTAAGTTTTTTTTTCCTCTAATACAGAAAGGATAGAAATACATGTAGAGATTCATGCATGTGTAGCTGTTTACACTCTCACTGTTTGACTATCTACTTTGTATGCTTTAATTTTGTAACTTGAACAACTATTTCTAAGAGGAAAATATGTAATTTATTAACTAGAGATTTCTTATTGTTTATCTTCTTTTTTGGAATTCTGTATTATCTCTAACCTTTACATGCTTTTGTTTCTCTTTAAATTAAAAATTAGAAAAAAAAGAGAAGAAAGGTAATGGAGTTACTGAGGCTTTGCTTGGTGTTTGCCACTTATCTCTAGAGGTTAATAGAGAATTTTAGCAACAAAGTCTGACTCCAATTCAATGTAAAACTAAAACATTTTCAGATGTCAAACTTCTCTAGTTCTTAGAGACTAAATAATGTCATAATTGTTTTCTAAGAAATAAATCTTATCAAAAATGTGGCAGACCTTTTTGAAGGCATGGCAAAACAAATTGGTGATGACAAATAATTTAAAACCATCTGAAATATTTCGACAGTGCACTCACACAAGTCATCATCATCATCATCATCATCAAGTAACCAAGATTATTTTTGACACTGTTACAAATATTATATTTCTGAAGAAATCTGACAGTGTTCCTAAGATGTGAACAATTTCTAAGCAGATGATGGCACAGAATGATAACACTTATTGAGTATTCTGCTTATCAAGTGTTTGATAATATTCAGTATATTTTACATATAATGCAACTTTGAGACTTAAATTTTTTATTTTTGTGTTTCAGTTTTTTTATTTTATAAAATAAATTTAACACTTAACATTTATCCCTCAACTTGTCTCAAAAACAATTCCAATAACTCAATCATTTAACAGGCATTTTGACAGCAACTCACATTGGATGACACTATACATGAATAGTCATTTCCACACTGTTACAGAGAGAATTCTACAAAGAACATAATTAAATTTAATTTATAATTATTTGCTTTCATTCGGGAAATGTGAAATGTGAAAGAAAGTAATGCAAAATCTACCTTTCATTTTCATTTCCTAGGTGAATTCTGTTTAGCAAAGAGTTAATTACTTTCTTCAATGGAATATTTATTTCCCAACATTTTCTTAACAAAAAAGGGCCATTTTGCTTTTTTGAAAAGCAAATATGTTTACCAGAGAGCAAGCCAACACATTTATGATTCAAAATTCTCTTAAAAATCTAAAGTACATAATCACATAGTGTCTTAGTTCATATTGTATTGCTATAAATAAAACACTTAAGACTAAATACTTAACAATAAGATTTACTTAGCTCATAGTTCTGAAGGTCCAAAAATATTAATCCAACATTGTTTTTTTCGAGACTCTCATGGTCCATAGCATCGCATAAACAGAGTTCATGCAGGAAATCTCACATGGCTGTAGAGCTAGCAAGAGACTATGGAGAGGCCAGCTTCTCTCTTAGTTAACAATTAAGTCTTGTGGGAGATAAGTCCCCAGAGACCTGACTCTGCATGGTCTTATTTATCCACTGATGAAGCTAGATCCACCATGACCTAGTTATGTTCCACTGAATCCTGTTTGTCAAAGATTTTACCTGAAAAGAAAGCCAACACTGGGACTAAGCTTCTTGCACACGTATGTTTAGGGAAAACTATATCTAAAACAACACAGTAGACAATTAGCCATTTCACCCCAATAATTCCTGATTCCATGGCTTTCCTGTTAATACTACATTTGAAAGCATTATTAAATGGCATGGTGACAATTAGTGATTTGGAACAGTGATTGATTTAAAACCGGTTGGTGAAAGTTGTCTCTCCTGTATTTAGTGGATGAAAAAAAGGGTAAATTATCCATTAAAGTCAGAAAAAATACAAACAGCATAAAACAAAAGAAAAAGAAGAGAGAAGGGAAAAAAGTGCAAATGGGAGGAAGAGGGAGAAGAGCAAAGAGGGAATTAGAAGGAGAATGCTAACCTATGATATTTTACTTTTAATTTTTAAAAATATTTTAAGTCATAGTTTAAAGTGTTGAAATGGACATAAATTTGTACTTGATAAGTAACTTAAATATTTTAATAAATTTTATATTTTAAAAATTATCAGTGCAAAAACTCAGATGAAGCTTTTTTTTCTTAGTCCTTTATAAAATCCGTGCGTTACAACCTTTTTGATAATGTGGATTCTAGCTGTTAAGTTTCTAAGTTTCACATTCTAAATATTTTGTTCTGTTTCAGAATTTTTAAATAACAATTTGAAATCATAAAATTTTGATTTTTCAAGGAGAAAAAATATTAGGAAGTTATTAGGAAAATCTTGGGAAGAAGCAATAATAATTGAATCTTTTGAGAAAAGAAGGAAGAGGCATTAGAAAAGTTGACTGAATTTTCCTTATTCAACCCTGGGTTGAATTTGGTCTTTATTCCACATTAGCAATGGATATTGGATTACATGGTGGAACTTGAGGAGACAAAACAATAAAGTGGAAGTGATACCTGAACATAGAAGAAATTTGCCTATAAATATATGGAGATTCAGGATTAAAAATGCTTTATTTTTTATTGCTATGTTTCAAGAAGAAAGAAATGAAGGATATTTATATAATGAGGAGAAAAAGTCACAAATACTGGAGAAGAGTGATTTAAATAGATTAAGGGAAGAAGCGAGGAGAAAACATGATAGCTGTTTTAAAAGGGCTGAAATTACAGACTGTCAGATTTCATATGAACACAGTGAAATAATTGTTGGAAGAAAATGTTTTCAAAACATAATCCAAAAATATATTAGTGAACTATAACCAACTATAAATACTCTCTTTAAAAACAGTATTGCAGTATTCTTTTTGCATGAGTGAAAGTCAACTCTTTCTTAACACCATTATTTATGTAATAAAAGCTAATTAGACTTCATACTTGGCATTAGAAAAATCTGGAGACACAGCAGGAAATAAAGAGAAGAAATAGACAATAATGTTTGTAGCATTTGGATTAATTTTGTGAAATTCCAGCAAGACAAGAAAAATAAAAGGAAGGAACAGGAGGAATGATATTTTTATGAGATTTTTTTGGTTTTGTTGGCTGGAGAAAGAGTTTGAATTATAAAATTCATAATAAAAGAATGGTTACAATTAGTCAGTTCAAATAAACCTTTCCTCTGACATGTGGCAAAAGGCAATATATATGACAAAATTGTCTCTCAATAAACAATATCCAGAATTATTCTTTTACGTGTTTTAAATTGAAGCTACTGATTTCTTTCAATGAATATTGCAATAATTTAATGTACGCAAGTTTTCAGAGTACTATACTAACAATGATTAGAACTTCTCAGATTAGTTTTATCTGAATTTCTCTTTTCATACATTTTTTCTGTTTTATACTAGTTGCTGTCCTTATTTTCAATGGTAGTACACTCTTATTTCTAAGGCATAAAGTACTAGTGTGTGATATATCCTTTCACATGAGATAAAGTGATTTCTCTACACACTTGAACGTTTAAGATCCACTAATAAATGAAAATCAATATTAAAAAGCAAATAAATGAAAAAAGTTTAAAAAATTAATTTTCAAAACTCTGAATAAGACTATTAGAAAAGTATTGTAATGCAATTTTATCTTGTATTTCTGTCAATAGTTTTGTTCTTCATTTTACTTGCACTGACTTATTATAAGTATTGCTTCAATTACAAGTGGAAATAATGTATTTCTTCTTTGTTTTGCCATTTATTTTGACTTCTTGTCTGTTCTCTTCCTAATTTTCTTAGTGCGACATCATTCTTGCTTGCTCAAGAAATGATTCTATTGTGTAAGTGCAGAGATGCTCATCATACGGAGATTAACAGATTTATTCTTATTTCATAAAGAACTACCTACTAAATTGTTGTTCTGTTTATATAGCTGAATGTATTTATGAGTGAAGGTGCATTGTCATAAAGTGATATTCTTCTTCCTGAAGATATTGAAAAGCAGAAAGAGTGTTCTATTTTTAGTGCTGCTCTGTAGGTAATTGGAGCAGCTGAGACAAGGACTGATTTACTGGAAGACTGAGAACTCACAAGGTCTTCTTTCCCCGTTTGCCTACAAGGTCAGTAACAGCGTTCACACTGAGATTCAGAACTGAGACCCTCTTGAATTTTTTCAGATAATTTACCAGATATCTCCTGGCAAATGCAAATGGCCTGAAGCAGGTCTGGTGAGGAGCCAGAAGACATTCTTGTAAGGCACTGTGCAGACACCAGAAGCTTCACATTAGCTTTCCCTAAGTGCATGGTTGCAGTGTTTAGAGATGAGTAGGGCGAGTCAGTTTCTTTCTTCCTTCTGTAAAATTTGCTTGGGGAGAGTCAACCAACATTTGACATATGCACACCTTTCCTGGCATATAAGGTCATCTGTACTTTAACTTCAAAAGGTAAAATTTTCTCTTAAATTAAGATGAAATAAAACTTAGAAATTAGCTATTTTAATAAAGTATATTTAACTTATAACCCTACTAAGAATTCCTAGATTATGAATGGTGGAGTCAAATTCACTGTAAATTGTTTACAAAAAAAAAAAGAAAGAAAAGCAAATATCTCACTTCTCATAAATTCTAACATAAATATCAACATAAATGATACACGGACACCATATTTTGTCTTTCAGAAATAGCTATCACGGTATAATTTTTAATGCAAAGTTGAAAAATAAACTTTAATATTGCTACACTTGAGGGAAAATTATAATTTAGCTCTAATTCCTACTAGTGTTGCAGATTTAGATGAATCTCCTTGCCTTCATCAAAACTATTAAATGGTGCTGAGAATGAAGCTTCATAGTAGAGCACAAGCTTAGCATATGCAATGCTCTGGGTTTGATGCCCACACTACCAAAATAATTATTGAGATAAACAAAAAATGAAGAGATAAAATATTCTTGAATTTTTCTCATCATCATCTTCCTTAGCCAGGTAAATTACAGATTATTAAAGTATAAACCCTCTTGGTTTATGCCATCTTTATGTATATTCAATGTCTACATGGTCTAAGATTCTTATTTGGTTTCTTAGTCACCCTGCTTGCCCTGTGTTTTTCAGTTTATCACTAATATCTACTGGTTAGTTCACTAATATCTACTGGTTAGTTCAACTCGGTAGTGGATCCTTGAAAATGTTCTCATAATTGCTGTGGCCCGAACTTCTCTTGCATTGCCTTCAGGAAAACATCTACTCTATAATTGTGTTGATTTTGTTCTAAGATTTTCTGTGTTAAGGCTCCAAACTGAAAGTCAACATAGAAGATTAGGTGAACCAGATTCTTCCCAAATAATCACATAATTATGATCACATCTTAATTGATAGTCACATATAAATAGTGTTACATGGTGATATAATTGATTCATAGCAGTTGATATTGGTAAAACATTTCAATATATTATTTTCTGATTCTATTAACAATGCCTGAATTGAATTTTCAAAATTACATATTAGTATTATAATGCCACCTGATTAATATTGGCATGGTGAAAACCTTCATTTTAGTAAACACAATTTTATTTTAAATTATATTCTTTAAAGTTAGAAAATTAAACAGTGGTACCTTGCTTTATGAACTTAATTCGTTTTATGATAAGGGAAAGATGGCTGCCTTAGTGTTCATGTGGTGAAAATGCCCATGGTCCTATTTATCATCCTGAATGGACTTCAAATGGAATCAAAATCTTGCTGAATACTTTTGCTTGTGAACTGAATTATCATTATCATTATCTCCATATTATATCCTATTAACAAATATATTATTTTTATTATACATTTATGCCATATTTAGAATGATATACTCAAAACTATTTCTTAGGAAATTATGAAAGTAGCCTTTTAGAAGTTCATCTCAGTGATATGTCAAATGAAAACTGTTTATGTAACAGCCCAGAATAGTCAGTTTTCCTGCACTTTACCATAATACTTTATGGAGTCAACTTAAATGGACCCACAATTTCAGTGGTTTCAATCCATGTTTGGTTGGCTCCATTGCTTTGGGGTCAGTTGTGATTCAGGACATCAGGGCAGGGGGCAGAGGAGGAGTAAATGTGCCTGCCCAGTGAGTCAGCAGAAAACAAAAACAGAGACAGGAAAGAGCTGGGGTCTCAAGGTACAGTGTTCACAATTTAATCTCCTCCCGGTGTGTCCCCATCGGTAAATTATCATCACCTCTCAGTAGCGCCAAATGCTGGCAGCCAAGGCTTTAGCACAGGGGCCTTTGTGGGGAAATTCACATCTAAACCTTAGGGCATGGCTTGCAGAATCAGATTTTCAATTCTCTTAAAAAAAATAAAATTGCCCTTCAGCAGACACATCTTAAAAGTTATTGAATGAAACACTGTTTCATAAAACGCAGAGAAAAAAATAACCACCAGAAATAATTAAGGCTCTCCACTGAAAATGAAAGTGAATTTTCCTGCCCTGACATTGCTTCACTGTTAACTTTTCTATGCATTCAGTCTCTTTAGTCCACAAACAGAAGTACTGCAGTATGTCTTTGTGTCAGACTAACGAGATGTCATTCTTCTACATAATATATTACTGATTGCACAGCACTTGTATTTGGGAGGTTTGTACTAAAATATTGAATCTTCTAAGAAAAAAGTAAATCAACAAACCATTTTCAAAGAGTTCTTTGTGCTAAAACCACTTAATTAGAATTTTGTAGAGTTCTGAAAATTAAAAAAAATTCATTTAAAGCAAATCATGGCTATGAACACAGATAAAAATGACCTACACACCACAAGCCATTCTGTGGGATACAAAGAAATCAGGCAAGCTTTCTCCTTTGAGGTCAATGGCATAGAAAACACTCATCAATGGATATCAATGTGGAAACATCAAAAATGTTCCCAAAAATTCTTCGCCATTGCCATCAAAGTGTGTAGCCTAATTCTTCCTCTCATAAGTGTAAATGGACTCAGTGATTCGCTTCTAGCAAAGGGAGCACCAGAATGACTTCCATGACAGTGAGGGTAGGACTTGGAGGGCATGTGGATGCCTTTTTCTCTTAGATCATTTGCTGTCAGGAACCTTAGCAGGGAAAAAACATGTTACATAATGAGAACATGCAGGCACCTTTGGTTAGAATCTCATCTGGCAAGGAACTATCAACAGCAAGGCCAGCCAACCTTCATGGCAATGGATCTCCAGTAATAGTCAACCCTTTAGATGATAAGAGCCACAGATGCCATGTTGGTGACAGTTTCCTGAGAAATCCTGAGCCAAACAAGCCAGTTAGGGAACACAAGAATTCCTGCCCACAGAAATAGAGACATAATAATTTGTACTTTATTGTTTTAAGTCCCTGGCCAATTATTTGCTATTAATAAAATCATTAATATTAGTCATTGATATTAATAAAAGAATAAAGTATGGATACATATGCTCAGTTTTAGGAGAGTGTATAAGGAAAAAGTGTTGTTGAGAAATAGGTATAATATGAATTTTATTTCAACAGTTTAAGAGGGACATGAGTGTATGGTGGAATGTCAAATCCATTGGCTTTGGAATCCACCCAGGGCACTGGTGAAGCAGACTGCTGGGTATTCCACAGAAGTATGGCCAGGGGTCTCTGACAGCCACTCTCCACTTCCTCCCTCCCACTGTTGTTTCCTTGCTCTGCTTCCCTGCCACCAAGGTCTAAGCAGATTTGTTTCACCATGTGCTTTACCCATGATGCTTTTCCTCAAGGTTGGCTGACATTATATTGAATCTCCTTGAAATTAAGAACCAAGTTAACCATCTGCTAATTAAGAGGTGGTTGTCACCTATCCTGTCCAGCAATGGGGGCACTGACTAATATAAAGCTAATTTTGGATATTTCCAGGTTTAATAGAAGAAGCTACTCATGAAAAAAAGATATCTTAAAGCAATTGTATTGCAGTTTGAATAGATTGAATGCATGTGAAAGAGATAATGAAGACAAAGAATAGAATAGTATTTAGAAGTTAGGCTATCAAAGCAGCATGAATCCTAAATTGAGTGATTTCTATTTAATTGGAATAGATTGGTTAAAGAAATAAAAAAAACCTAAATTATGTCATTGTACGAATTTTGAAGCCATGTAAAGAAAAATGTCTAGAAAATCTTTTGGAAGGCTGTTTCAGTATTCTGGCTACAGGTGACTCATAATCAAGAACAATAGATGTAGGAAAGTCATGAAAGGGAAAGATGAAGCTACTCTTATACATCACAAATGGTAAATCTTGCTCTTGCTCTTGAGGATGGCAGCGTCAGAATAGGAGGGAGGGAGAGAGATTTTGAGGAGTTGTTTTAGGAACAACTGAATGTAAAATAGGGGGCTTTGGAACAGACATACTCAGAAGTAATGTGAGACAGGGTGAGGCAGGGACATCAAGAAAGAATTGGAAGGTTTTTATTTGGGGCTTGTCAAGAAGAAACTCACGTGAAAGAGCTTTGTTTTGTTTTACGTTGTTTGTTTTGATAAAACTCAGGACTTGGTGCTTGGCTTACAAGGCAGACACTGTGCCGCTGAGCTAAACCACTGGCTTTTATTTTTTTTAATTTTTTTTTATTTTTTGGTAGTGGGGATTGAACTCACGAATTTGCACTTGCAAAGCAGGCGCTTATGCCTCTTGAGCTAAATCCCTGGCCCACTGGCTTTTTTTTTTTTCTTAAGTCATATTTTATTATGTGAGACTATGACTTTCTAAGGAAAGAGAAAAAATTAAAAAATAAAGAATATAAAACAAAAATTCACAAGGGTGTGTGTGTGTGTGTGTGTGTGCACACTAGCCCCTGTGTTTGTGTGCTTGTATATGATAAAAACTTACACATCATTCTGTATCTCCAAGCCTTGTTTTATTTTGAGACCGGGGCTCTTTAATTTGATAAATTGCCCATGCTGGATTAGACTTTTTGATCCTCCTCACTTAGCCTCTCAGAGGGAGTTATGGATTTCTACCACCATGGCATCCTAGGAAATTTCTTGATGCCTTAAATATTTAGGATCCAACTCTCTCCCACACTGTCCTGTGCTACCTCACACAACAAAGTAAAAATCTTACCATGTAATTACTAGGACGGTTCTGGCCTGGATCAGTGTGCTGCGTGGTAAAAACTGTTTTCGCTAGTTATTTTGTCATCTAAATTCATGTGTACTGAAATGGGTATTCTACTTGTGCATTGTGCTTGACAATATTCTTTGTGCACATATTTTCACTTATGTATTTGTATACTATGAGTAAGAATTGTCAGATAGCAGAAAAATGATGCCATGTCATTTTGATGAAATAGATTTCTTCAGAGGAAAATCAATAATCATTGAATAGACAAAACTTTATAATTTTTTTTATGTTTTAGGCCTAATGGCAACTTTATTATCTCAGCAACACTTATTTTAAGAATATAGTGTTGCAGTTTAAGCCAGGGTCTTTAACACAGGAAATAAAGACATATGATATGGTTAAATTGTCATTTTATTCCTACTCTTTCTAAAAATAAACTTGGTATATTACAAAGGTTAAAATTGGCTCGTTACATTTATGGGTGTTTTGAATGATATATGCATAGATAGGACCTGATTTTAAATATATGAGACAACATCGTAATGTGTTTAAAATTCAGGTTTTTGGTCTGGAATAAATTTTAGCTCCGAAATTCTGCGAAGTGGGAAAGTTTTCAGCGGTCCTATATTTCAAATTCTCACGTATTCCAAAGTAATAAATAATGATCCTAATTTATTGTCTTGGTATAAAAAATTAAATATAATACATCTATAATAGTGACTGACAGTAAACATTCAATAAATTTTAGCAATTAAGTATTGTTTTAAAATGAGAATTTTTGATTTAGCAACCATTTTTATAAAAAGGATCCAAGACAAATTTGGACGAATATCTCTTTTTCAGTCCCAAATGTGAGGTCTAATTTCACTGACTGGAGTTCTGGGCTCTTCTTTCTCCCATTTGCTGCTTCACAATACAGTAAAAAACTTTTTAGTAAGTACTATTTTCACAATCTCTTTCCTCAGCCAAATCTTCTTATTTTGAGTTTTACTAATACTATATTATCATAATATCTATTTTGGAAATTGTAAAGTTAAATTTAACTCTTTAATTTCCTTAAACTATCATTTTATTCAGAACTATGTTATTGTAAAATGGAATCATTTCAGTAATGGCTTTTGCCGTGTATGCTGGAATCCAGGGAAACTCCATTCTACTTTGCCACAGTATTTGAATTCTACTTATGTAAATCTTGTCACTCTCTCATATCAAAACTCATATGAATCCCTATTTTACATTGTGAAGATCTTAGATTACAATGTATATGTAAGAAAAAAATATATATTATATATGTAATATTTTATTACATGTATATGCATATTTGTATGTAAAATTATATATATATATATATATATATATATATATATATATATATATATATATCAGTATACATTCTCTTCTGCATTTGATGATTTCTACCCTAAAATACAAGTGTATATAATATGTATGTATATTTCTATGTATGTGTATATGATCTACATTTTTTTTTTGTTTTCCTTCCCTGATATGTTTTGGTGTTACTTGCTGACTTTTCATATTTCAGTAAGGTTCTTAACTCACTCCAAAGGTAGTTTTTTTTTTCTGACTGTACCAGCTGATGCACATTTATCCTCTGCAGCAGACAGGATTATAATTATCATGCTAATTGTTTTATTCTGTTCTTTCTTATTTTTCAAATTACCTCTCTGAATATCTAATAAATTGTAAACACTGCTTCTTTTCTCCAATTCAATAATTATCATATTCAAAGATTTCAGATCATTTATATAATATCAGAGGTGAAAAATCAATGTTTTACTATGACACTGGAGTTTATGTAATAAAATATGAGTATTCTCTATTCTCTGATATTTCAAGTACATTATTCATAAAAATCTAGCATATAGTAGAAACTCAGTGTTATTTAGTATTTTTTGCTTAAATAAAGAAGGAGACAGGTGTATATGTATGTTAAAAATTGAAACAATAATTTATGAAGTTTACCTGGAAATAAAATTCTAAGTATATTAAAAATGTCTGCCAGGCTTTCTTTTAATTCCAAATTATGTTGTATAAAATTACATTACTTTCTAATCATATAATGTTGTATTTTTTAAAAAGTCTGTGATAAAAGAAGGAAAATAAAATGATAGCATTTGTACCTATAACAAAAATGTGGAAGATAGCTTTCCTATCCATGAGCTTAATTTCCCAGGCAATAGTACAAGTTTGTGGTGATACTTTCATATAAGTTTTTATATTCTTGCACTTTTCAAGGTTTCCTATTGTGTAAGATACAATTTAGTTCTTTGCTTTGCTAACTTTTTCAGTTAAGGGTTTTCAAATTTTCTTTCTTATGAGAAGTAATAGACCATGATTCACCTGGATGGTTTTATATAATATACACTAGAGTCAATATTAAATCTTATTTGAGCCCCATGCATGGATGGTTCTAATTGTGCACAGGTATCACTTCAGAATGGTTTGGATGGCCAATCAGTAGTTCATTTCTACCTGCTGCACTTTCATAAGTCACAAGCCAATGAATGCTCCATTAAACTCTAGGACTATTATTACTCATTCTTCTAGGATAAAAATTAAAATAATCTACAGTTATATTTCAGTTCCTAGGTGATGGTCATTTAATTATGATTCTTATGTTGTCTCTTGTAATTATTGGGACCAATCCACTTACTATTTTTTCTGCCTTTATTGAAATCATTGAGTTTGACCTATTTCTTCGCCCTTTTCAGTTTTGGTCTCCCAATAAATGACGATGCTGACTAACACAAAGGATAAGCTTCCTACAGTCTAGAAAATGAGACAAAGACTTCAAAATTATGATTGTACTTGTAAAATTGATACATTTGACACATGCAAATTTATATTACAAAAAAATTTTTAAATTTATTTTTGGTGTATAGAAAGAAGCCTTAGAAAATATTATTTATGGACAGATAAATAATAATCATCCCTTAGTTAATGTACATATAAACTGTAGCTTTTTCATTATCAATTGAGTAAAACTGAAGCATAAAAATTCAAAACTTTCTGTGAAGTTCATTCTTATAAAAGTTGTTTACATATTGAAGTGAATAAATTTTGTCTTTTTATTGAAAACTGTTCCTGAATGGAATTTTATTTGGTTTTTATTTAATTATAAAACCACTGGTGGAAGGTTTATGAAAAACACTATAAACAGTTTATAGATAAGGAATTTAAAGTTCTCAAAGAAATAAGATTCTGAGGAAAATTTAATACTCCACTGACACTGTAATTATTTTTTCCTGGTAATTTTGTATTTGATACAGTACAAGTTCAAAGTTACAATACTAAGCACAATGTGAAAATGTATTTTAGTACTCATTTCTGTAATGTAAGTATTAATTTTTACTTTTATCCTACAGAAAATTTTAGTATTTGTTTTTGTTACAATAATTTTGTTTATAAATGTAAAATATGATATCTCCAATTTTTAATCAGTAACCATTTGTGATAATTAGCAGTAAGTCTGGAGGTGGATCACTGGTGTAATTTTTAATTGTGAAGCTCAATATTACTATGAAAGACTCAGGTTCTTTCCTCTTCTCACTTAAATATGAATATTTTATTTCACCCTTAAAAAGTACATTCCACAGTTCCTAGGATTATTGTAGATGTGACCATATTTAAATGGTGAAATCACCTTTGTGTATATCTTTACAAGGGAAAAGAAATATTTCCCATAACTGTCCAGCAAACTTTGCCTTATAGCTTATTTACTAGATGCAGGGTATTCCTAAACCACTTATTGTATGGAAAACAAAATATAAAGTATTCCAGATTTACACATAAAATAAAGCAAATAATATATAACACAAATAAAGTTGGAGTTATTTTCTGAGGCAAATGGGATGAAAGGGCATAAAGATACAATGTCTTTTTTAACTTTATAGTTTTTTGTTTTTTTTTATTGATACCAGGGATCGAACTCATGACTGTGTGCTTGCAAGGCAGGCACTTATGCTGCTGAGCTAAATCCTCAGCCCCTAACTTTATAGTTTTAATAAAATTCTTAAATTAAGTATTAAAATTAATTCTTAATTCTTAAATTTTTTTACTTAATTCTTAAATTAAGTAAATTAACTTTTTCTAGTGATGTTTGTGTTAAACTATGTTTTGCCTCCTACATTTGGCTCAGTTTTTCTTGGATTTTATTATTTGTTGAGTCTTATTTTGCTATGCTATTCACTTCCTATAACTACCTATGTTTAACCTCCTTAAACAACCTTGTTTCTCTACCCCTTTAAGTTAACTATTATGGAGCTTGATTGCTGAGTCAGATTAGCTGAATCCACCCAGCAGACCTTTTGGTGAATGGTTTACAAGCCTTTTTTTTTTTTTTTTTTTCCCCACCATTACCAATGAAGTTGAAGACAGTAACAAAATAACTCATGGGATGCTATCCTGGATATTTTGGGCTGTTGAAACAAAATTCAGTAAACTGAGTGGGATAAATAATAAACATCTCTTGCTCAGTCTGAGAAGTGCATGATCCATGGTCTGGCAGAACTGGGATCTGGTGAGGGCTGCTTCGCTTCTTAATTCTCTAATGGTCATTCTTTTGCTGCATCCTTACATGGCCGAGGGGCAAGGGAACTGCATGAGACGTCTTTTTATAAACATTAATCCCTTTCATTAGGGCTCTTCCTCAATAACCTAATCACATCCCAGAGGTACTATGTTCTAACACCATCACCTTTGCATTAGGATTTCCAGTTATGTACCCTAGGGGGAATTCATTTGTAAACTCTGTTCCTACTCTCATCGTTCACATCCTTCTTATGTGTGAAATACAGTTATTCCATGCTGACAGCCTCAAAATCTTACTTGAGCCAGCATCAGCTCAAAAGTTTAAGGAACACAACATCATTTTAAACAGCTACTAATAAGGTTGGGTTCATGATTTGAGCCTAGGAAGCCAAACAAGCTGTATGCTTCCGAACTACAGTAGTAGAAAACACACACTAGACATTGTTATTTTTAAAATAAAAAGAAGTAGGAAAGAAGAAAGAAGTGAAAAGTGCCAGGAAGTCCCAAGGCTAATGAGGCAAATGCATTAAAACCTAAAACTGTAGAATGATCTCATGAGCAGCCTGCCAGGCCCACTAAGGGGGCAGTATCATCTCACTCTGGGAGGACAGTCCCTTACCTCCTTTAACCTGGGCTCTGTTGCTCTCCTAGTTTGGAATATCAATGCTTTACAAATTAAGTAAAATAATCTAGATAAATAAGCCATATAACACAATGTCTAGTACATTAGTACACAAATAACAATTTCTTCTTTCTTATAATCATTGATATAATTAATATTTCACTGAAACTATGTATATAGACATTTCAAGAACACAATTATAAGGGCCAGACTTGTTTCTTCTCTGCTAACTATTATGATTTCTATTTTTAACCATAACATTATTTGCCTTTTCCCTAATTAATCTCCAGAGGTCACTTACAACTTGTGTTACTTACATATTTTGCTACAAAATTCTACCTTTTTTCATTCAGACATAGATAAACATATCAAGATATAGTTGAGCTTCATTGGAAATGATTACTAATAGATAGATAATTATATACATGATAATTTTGAAATTAATTCATTTTATGATATTCTTCCCTTATATTCTTATTAAAATACTCAAGTCTCAAACCTGGACTTAAGTAAAGGTGTCTCTGTTGTATTACTTAGAGGAAATGGTTTCTCAAGTACTTTGATTTGCCCTACCAAGCCACTCCTTATGACTTTATTCAAGAAGAGATTCGTGTTTTCTCAACCAGTGATTTTTGATGAAGGGAAACCTCTTTGTTCTGTAGAGTAGGTCTCTTTTCAGATATGTTTCTACTTTAGAAGTTAACAGAGATTCTGACAGAATATCTTCCAGAATGCATTCAAGGAAGCCAGTGCTGCCCTGAACAAAGATAATCTTTCTTGTCATCAGGGCCCTTTAAGGAACTACAAGCAGTGATGACTGGAAAGTTGCAAATAGTAGATCAGCTCTGAACTTCTCATCTTCACAGTGTTTTACTTCAGTTACCAACTGAGTCTCCATTTCAAACAACAGTCAGTTCACCAGAGCACTGTCACCATGCCTAAGCTCACCACCTCCAAGATCAGGGATGGGCCCCCATTGGTGGTTATTGTATAGCCAATCTTACTTTGTGTTCTTCTTGGTCTAACATTTTGATAATCTATTCCTGAGTTTGCTTCCAAATTCTTTGCTGTGTGCATTTCTCTTTCAGAGATTATTTAGTTTAGGCCTATGGATAGATCTCAAAAATAGGAAGGTATTGGAAGGGAGCCAAAGCCCCTTTGTGATAATTTTTTTTAAGTCAAGCAATTGAAAAGTTTTCATGTAAATGATGCTTGGTTTCTAGTGAGGGCTCCTTCCTCAGCGAAAGGCTTTAGAACTGGTACTCCTCAGACTGTTACATCTACAAATAAGGTTACCTCAAATTTGGAATGCCACTCCTTCCCAGCCAGTGCATTTATCTCGGTTTGGGAAGTAATAAGCAATGCAAGGTTGTACATCCAAGGGACTTTGTGTGTCTGAATCTTATTACTGTTAGGTTTGCAGATTTATCTTCAGACATAATATGCTTTACTATGGTTTATATCTGGATGTCCTCCCACAACCTCATGTACTCACTGACAGATCTGTGTGAGGTGTTTGGTTACCCATTACTGAATTTACCCACTGATAAATTTGTGGCTAAATGTGTCCTTAAGAGATGGGTCCTGATTAGAAGTGACTCACTGTGTTTGTGTTCTGGAAATATCTGTCTTCCTTTCCAGCTCCTCCCTTGATCAGCTCAGATTCCCTCTTGAGCATCTTCTCCTCTGCTGTCTGTGCTTACTGTCATGCTGTGTCTGCCCTGCAGCTGGCCAATCATGGACAGAAATGTGGGCCAAAGTAAACCTCTCCTCATTTAAATTGTGGGTGTTAGGTATTGCGTCTCAGCAACAAAGAAAGAGACCAAAACATGCCCTGTTGTTACAGGAGAAAGGAAATTCTTTTAAGCCTTCCACAGTTACCTTTGTTTCTCTCTTCATTCCTTGACATATAAATTCAATGCTTGAACTCTTCATCTCTTTGTGGATGTCTGGGAACTCTCAAGTTTTCATCTTACAGCACAATTTTTAAAATCACTCTTGTTGCTGGAGCTAATAATTTTCACAGTCATATCTGATGTCAAAAGCCACATCTAGAGTCCTGGTATGTGATGATTTGGAAAAAAGGGAAGTGTTGCCATTGCCTGCTATAAATTACAACTATCCCTATTTTACTCAACAAGGAGTATAAAGAAACTCTTGAAATTATCAAGTAACCCATTTTAAAAATCTACCTTCTGGGGTAGTATTGATACAGTGAGTGGGATTAGTGGAAAGCAGATGACACACGTAAGTGTTCATCTGAGGAGAATTTGAGAAGATTATTGATGGAACTATGTGTTAAGGCTAGGAATGATAAAATGCCCGGATTAACAAAACAGAAACTCACTGCCAATCTCACATAGACAGGACAAGGGCAAATACATTGATGCTTGAACGTGTAAAGATTTTGCCTCCAGTAGAAAATCATCTAATTAGAGTTCAACCATTGAACAATGGCAATAACAATTGGAGAATTAACTTTCTTAAATTCTTTTTCTACAATCACTTCTATCTTTTTGCTAATGTCCGATGTTGGCAAGACCCAACCACTCTTAAGAACAAGTAAAGGGTAGCATTGCAATCTATATACACTATACTCACAGAAGCTTGAACAGAAGAGTCTGAGGAAGCAGATACAAATAGGTATTGCATAAAAATGATTCTCTACTTATTAATGATAAAGATAACATGAATTAAATGAATCGACGTGAAGATAACATCAGATAACCAGCAGAAGTGCTGTGTGAACACCTGTAAATAATGAGTGGAAACTATCCATTAGCATCCAGTGTTGGTGAAGTTGTCAAGTAGTGAAACCTACTGGTAAAGGGGTAAATTGAAATAGTTCAGCAAAAAAAGCTTTGAATTATTCATTATCATTGTACATACACAGTTGATACCTCAATCTACTTTCTTGGTATAGAATCAAATAAAATATACTCCATGTTTCTCAAAATATGCACATAGAATGGCCACTGCAGCATTAGATTTAATAAACAAAAATCTATACAATTTAAAAGTATTTTGAAGATGAGTATCAAGCTGTAGTTTAATTAAATAGCAAAGATTAAGGAAAGTTATTGTAATGAGCACAGAAACAACTCTTACAAGCATAATAACAAATGAATAAAAACTGATATGAAAGAGAAAATCATATATAATTTTTCTTTATTAAAATTTAAAGAAAGACATACAAATAAATTTAGTGTTTGGAAATTAACAATTATATGGTATATATTGTAATGAAAAACAAAAAATGATTACTCTGATGATCAAGATATTAGATATATGTTTGTAGAGATGGAAGCATATTGTTATTACACTATTTTAAGGGCTTCATAAGTTTCTGACAATTTTCCACTTTGGAGATTACTTGGCAGTACTTTGGATTCCACTGATGATAAAAAATTTTGAACATAGCATTGTGTTTTGTGTTCTTTCTTTTACATTTGTCTATTTCATACTTCAAAACATTTACTAAAGGAACATAATCTTCCTAAAAGTATAATGTAGGAAAGAAGAAAAAGAAACATAAAAAAGTATCTAAAACAATTTAAGAGAAACAGTATATAAATCAAAAAGTTAATAAATGTATCTGTTAGATAATGTATTCCAAATGTAATTTCCTTGGATACAAAAACTTTTTACAATAAATTTACATACATTTTCTCATTTTTGTGGACAACATAGTCTCAACATTGTGTATAATACTGAACAATTGAAATGAAACAATGGATTTAAATTTTGTAAGAAGGATTCATTTATAGAGACTTAAGGCATTATAAAATATAAAATAAATATCAACTTTGTGATACATAATCGAAATAAAATGAAATAAGTAAATCATCTCAGGACAAAATCCACGTTACAAACTGAGATTCCATATTACAAATTGAACATTAAGTTAATGATGTTATCTACCTTTTGAATATTCACATCACAAAGTGTAACCAAGAAAAAAGTGATAAAGTTAGTCTCTTGTACCTTTGTGTCAACCACTTTTTTCTGTAGAAAGCAAATGGAGTTTATACTATTAAATCTCATAAGCATGCTCTGCCACTGGAATGAATTAGGTTGTGAAAGTAATATTTTCAAAGAAGAAATTTCAGAAGTCACACACTAACATTGAAGGGAACACAGACTCAATTGGAAAACTAATCTAAGAAATATAACAGCAATTGTATATTGTTCAGTCTCTAAGATTTACTATAAATAAGCATGACTGTAGAGATGAAATAATTTTTATATGATTCCTAATTGAAAAAAATAAAAAAATTAAAATAGCACTTCACCAATGTGAGGATGCATATTCATATTATAATATACATGTAACTACACCTTTTATTGACTGAGAAACAATATTAGCTATCACTTCCAATGTCACACAGGAAGCTTTAAAATATTAGTGACATAAAATGTAAAAGGGCTACATAAATTGAGCTCTGTGTAACAAAATATGCTGTAAATAATGTTTCAACAGAATGCTTGTCCTACATAATTCTTACTGGCTAAAAGAAAATAATTAGTTCAAAAATATTATTAGAGAAAGAATGGCCAGGAAATAACTTGGTATCAAAATTGATAGAAAAGATTTGAAATCTTTCTTCTGCAAACTTTCAAGGTTCAAGTTTATCTTTATTATCCAAAAAAGAATGAAGGGAAGTAAATGAAATAAATATTCACATCAAGAAACCCAAAATACTCCAGTTAAATTATTCTAAAGGAAGCAGGTGAAAAGAATTAATAAGATTAAAGTACTTTGAAATGGCTAATAATCTGATAAAGTTTGCATTTTTAATCAAGAACCAAAAAATAGAGATAAAGGATAATGTACCACAGATGGTACAAAGATTAACCAAGATCAAACACAGATGAACATTACATTAAAAAAACACATGAATCAGTTAAATTGTTTTTGATTGGGATTGACAGGAAATTTGACCTGGAACTTGGTTTTTAAAAAGTATCTACCAGCACACACAATTTTTAAATACCAGAAGTGAGTTGGTTCCAGGCAATTTAGGTGCCTGGGATCAGTGTCCTTAGTGACTGTTGGTTCTTTTCCTTTGAACTATACACCTCTCCTTCTGTACATTTCATGCTCAGAGAGGTTCTTTCCTTATAGTGCTGATGTGTGGGAAACAACTTCCCCTTACATGTACCCATGTTTAAACCCTATTGAGAGAATATTTATCATTCTCCCTGTAGGCTTAGTAAATGTCTCCAGATTTCTCAATGGATGTAATTGAGTCAAGCATTCATTACTGAATCAGTCATGGGACTTATGGAATGAGGAGTTTTCATTATTTATACTTTAATCACATGTGTCATTATTGTGACTTGGCTTAGAAATCCATTGACTGAAAGTTTTTCTCACTAGTAGATAAAGAAGGTTTTGGTAGTCAGTGGTAGAAAGATAAATGAGTATGAAGTTGAAAATACAATAAATATACACTGTGCTACATATTTATGCAATAAAATATTAAGTATTTACTATATATCAGATATTTATTAAGTTTTGGTGACAAATAGCAAAAATCAATAACACTTGCCTCAGAAGAATTTACATTACACTGAATTTTATTTTACTTTTGTACAACTCAAAGTTATGATTTCATTATAAAAATGTATAAATTACCTATGCTGTCCTAGTAAAATTTTCTCAATAGTTTTCAAATGTTTTCAACTAAAAATGAACTTACTTTTTGGTAGAGCAATTGTGTTTCTCAAAAACATTATAAATATATTCATCAGTGCAAAAAATGAGATACATCCAAGCTTATTTATCACAGATTATATGCAAGAAAAAGGTTGGAAATAGCCCTAAAGTATATCAAGAAAAGTTTTGTGAAATTAAATATTTACATGAAAAAATAATATCTCACCATATTAAGGAAAATATCTTGAATATGAGGAAATGTAAACTCCTCTTCATGTGAGGATTTCAGCCAGAAGGTACGGGGCTCACACTAATGAATTTATTTTAGATTTTGTGTCTTTAAATAGGTTACCATCAAATGCAGTCACATTGAAACAAACTTAAGCCCATAACAAAAACATACAAGGAAAGAAAAATATGTTTCATGTACAGGTAATAGTTTCTTAGTAAAAATAACAATGGATGACATAAATTATTAAGGGAAGTTTAAACTCAACAGATTTGTTTGTCAATTTTCACATTAAATTACACTGAGATGCTGAATGTTAAATCAAAATGCCATTAGGTAGAATAAGTTCTAATGTTCTATGGCTGCAGTGGAATCAACATAGTTTGCCACAATTTATGAATTATTTTACAAACATAGATGAGCTTTAAGATTCCAAACACAAAGAAATGCAGGATAATATATTTATTTTTTTAAAAACATATTTATATTTTTAGAAACATTTCTTACCACATGAATGCATTCTTAACATGCGATCTAGCAATTATTTTCTTTGATATCTCTCTAAAGGTGTTGAAACTTAAATACACACACACTCACACTCACAGTCAAGCTACATATGGTATTTTACAGCACAAATATTCATAATTGCCAAAATGGGGCCAGCAACCTAATGCACTTCCTTAGGTGAATAGCTAACCTGTGACACACACAGACGACGGAATACTATTCATCATTGTTACAGAAAAAATCTTGAATGGCACTCATTACAGCATAGTAAATGGGAATTTATTAAGAGTTTTCATGACACAAATAGGGTACAGTACAGCAGGATTTTTTTAGGATGAAACAAAAGTTGTACTCAATTCTTCACACAAAACAGAGAAGGAGGAATTTACAGTTAAGGAGCAGAATAGAGTCAGTGGGTGGAAAATTACTAAGAAGTACATCAGATGCAAAGGTGATTTTGACAAAATTTATGAAATATGATTTTTGCTAAAGACAGACCTGGGTCAAATATTACCCGGGGTGTGGTGAAGATGCATAAATCATTATGCATCCAAGGTGTGCTGAGCCAGTGGAGAGAGTGAGGAGTTCTTGCTAAACTGAGTTGTAAGAATTCTTGCCAAAGAGTTTAAAAATAAGTGCAGGTAATTGTGGGGGAGAAACTTCAAACTCTAACTTACAATTCTTTAGTGAAGGGAAAAAACTGCCATCACTATAAATAAGTGAACTATATAAAACTTTTTTAAAAAGTGGAGAAACTTGAAATGGATGTTAACTGAAAGGAACTAACCTGAAAAAGTTATGTATTGTACAATTCCAACTACAGTATACGGCACCCAGGAAAATGTAAAACTATGGAGAATGTACAAAGATCAGTGGCTGCCTGCAGTGATGAAGAAGAAAATGGTCATGCAAGAAAGAAAGAATTTTGAGGACAGTGAAAATATTTGGTCTATGTAATGAGGGATTCATGTGTCTAAACTTGTGGTATGTGCAGCACCAACTGTGCACCCCAATGTAAAATATGAGTTTAGGTGACTAGGATGGGTCAATATCTGTATCACCAATTATCAGATACCAGTCTGATGGAGGTTGCTAACAATGATAGAGGCATTGCCTGGGTAGGGGCAGGGAAACATGGGAAATTTCTGAACTTTCCTCTTCATTATTTTCACATCATGAAACTAACCTACAATGGCTTAATACTAAAAAGTTCAGAATGCAGTCTGAAAGTTTTACTCAATAGTCATATGTAGATGTCTGCAGCCATTATTGTCCCATGTACATAAGAAGCATTCATGTACATAAGAAGCACTCATTAAAGACCAACAGCACATCAAATTATGATAAATACAGTAAACACTTGAGTTTTAAACTGAGGGCTGGTTATAACTCAAGTTGGTTGAAAGTCAAGACTATTTTTCCAGGGCTGGGAATACACCTCAGTGGCACAGTGCCTTCCTGGGAAATGTGAGGTCTTGAATTCATTTCCCAAAAATGAACTCTCTTCTCTCTTCTCCCTTTTCCTCTCTCTCTCTCTCTCCCTCTCCCTCTTCTTCTCCCCCTCTCCCTCTCTCTTGACTATTTTTTCATAATATAAAATGGAAATACAATGTATTCTGAACCTCCCAAAGCACCCATTAAGTATTTCCTCATAAAAAAGGATTGTATGATGTGCATCATAGTTTACTAGAAACAGTAATTTCATGCTCTACTCAACATTCAAATTGACGTCTTTGACTTGCAGGAAGGGTGGATGAAGTGGAAAGTGACGATTATTTAGAAGTAGAGTCTCCTTCCATAAGAACATCAGGAATCTGGTTTTCTGGTGTCCTTTCTCTCTATCGGAGAGTGTGTAGACCACTAGAAATTGATCCTGGATCACTAGATTCAACATTTTCAGAACTAAAAATTGATCTAAGGTTGTCTATTTCTGTATTTTCTTTACCAGTGTTCTGTAATGAGACATTGTCATTAAGAAAGTGAATGCAATGATTCTTTCGCTCTGTTCCAGTGGGTCTTCTCTACAAATGTTTGTAACTCTGTCCATTCTTTCAAGATTTCCTTTATTTATTTCCTTTAATGAAGAACTTTACTGAATTGATGGTTGATACACCCTCTCCTTAGAAAGCTGTTAAACTGCCATTCTCTGAGGCTCACTCAGAAGCTGGTGGAGATTCTCTGCAGACAACTCCTCTGAGTGTTCTGCTATCACTTTGTCATCATCACCACTTTCTACCTGCAAGCCTGTGAACTCTGCTGTAGTGAGAATGTCCTTTAGGGTCAACTGAAGGCTCGGGTTCCTGTATATGGCCTTCAAAATCGCTTTCCTGTAAAATTTTAGGCCACACTTTCTTTCAGGCAGATCTCTGTGTCCTTAAAGAGATACTGATCCAACATTTCTCAACTAACCCCACATAGTAAAAGACGTTGTTGTGTTCCTTCCAGAATTGTTTAAGTGTTAAATATGTATCGGAGACCATCTGGAAGCACTCAAGAGCAGTTCCTTGGTGTGTGGCTGCTTCAAGTTAGCTATTGCTTGCTGAGGCTACAGTAGAACAACTGTGTTCGGTGAGAGGAACTCAAGTGAGAGCAAAATTCTTCATCTAATTCTCCCATACCCTGTGGGCTAGCAGGAGCGTTGTCCATGAAAGAAGGGGCTTGAGTGGTAAACATTTGTCCTCCAGATATTTCTTAGCAGTGGGACAGAAAACCTCCTTGAGTCACTCAAGAAAAAGTACTCTTGTTACCCAGCCTTTAGCATTAGCGCTCCACAGGACTCATAAGCCTATTCTTCATCACTACATTTTCTGAATGCTCTAGGGATCTCAGAGTGACAAATCAGGAGAGGCTTTATCTTGAGGTCACCACTCATGTAGGTATGTACAAGTAAGCTTAGCCTATCCTTCCTAGGCTTTTACCCTGGTATTTTCTACTCTTCCTGGGTAACACATGTTTTCTTGGGCATTTTCTTCCAGAAAAATCAAGTCTTATCACAGTTGGAAACCTGATGACAGCAAAAGCCATTTCTGTTTCAACATTTCAAAGTGGTGTACGTAATGTTCATTGGCCTTTTTATCAGCACTGGCTGCTTTGCCATGCCTCGTTATACTGTGGACCTCAGTTCTTGCTTTAGAATTGTGACACAGCCTCTTACTGGCATTAAATGTTTGACCATTGCACTCACTGGTGGATTATCTTTTATGAGATCTGCATTTATAGCCCTAGCTTTTTTACAAACTACAGACAGGCTATAACCTCTCATTTGTTTTTTATTTGCCCACACATGTAATAGCCTTTCTACCTCACCCACCACTGTTAATAATAATTTACTAATTTGGGAAACATCTTTAGCAACACTAGCTTTCTTATACCAATCTTTCTTCTGTAAGTTTCTTGAGACTGTGAATCTCCACCTGCTGAACATACTAGTAAGACTGGTCATACAAATGTCACTGTTGTATTTCTCCACATTTCCCTTATTTTCAGTTGTGGTTGCTTTATTTATCTTTACATCTTTCCTCTAATTTTATTCTAGTTTTTGGGGGCCATTTTGATAGCAAAAATTGTAGGAATTACATAAAGCACTGACCAAAATTATGTCCACAAACATGTACCAGTTCCCTATAATGAATGTACTGTAATTATTATGTACTGCAAAATTGTACTAATAGAAGTAAAAATGTGAAAATACAAATTTATAAGAATTTGGGAAATTACAAAAACTGTCTAAGTGCCTGATCATAAAATCAACCAAGATTAAATACAAAACTCTTAAAACTGAGGGTTAAAAGAAGTAACTATAATCAATTTGGAATGCAGTAAAACAAATGTTTAAAGTTAAATCTTATTTAAATCTATTACATTGGATAGAAGCTGAAAACTAAGTAGCATGAAGTAGATTTTAAGAAGAGCAGGTGCACTACAGTAAGTATGACCACAATAAGTAGAAAACAATAAAAATTACTGTAAGGATTAGTGATAGAGAAACAAGATAGAACAGAGATAAATCAACATATTTGTCTTGCCTGTGTAAATTCATTGAATGTTCACCACCACCAACAGGCTCAGAGGTAAAACATTTTATCAGCGTGACTATGTCAATTTAGATTCACCAATTGTAACACACCTATTACTTTTCAAAAGACATAAAGCATATAAACTTTTCATGATTGATCAGAAAGCTTATAAACAAAATGAGCCAATATATTATTCCTTTTATATTGTTTAAGAAAACTTAGTTCAGGAAGCAATGATATCAGATTCCTTGAAGGCAAGTCTAATATTGTAAACATAATTGCCATCAAGAGAGGGAAACCACTGCAAAGCAGCTCTGAGCAGGATTTAAAAATAACCGATTAGCTTGCTGTGTTTACTTGTGAATCTGCCCCTTGTCTGGAGATGGAAAGCAGATTCACAGTAGGTCAGTCTCTATGAACCATCCGTCCTGGCTGAGGTCTGTCATGGCCTGTGATGCCATGATGCCCCAAAAGACAAGACAAGACATCAGCTGAAGACACCTGACTCTAACCCCAAATAACTAGATAGAGAGGGCAGCTGCAGACAGCTCTCTCCTGCCGTGAATGTCAACCTGGAGATGAGATAGTTCTCTTAATTAGCATAATATATTACTTGTGGAAGTCTTTGTACTGACCCCAAAGATCCTGCTGGGTTTCCTGCACTTTCCTCAGTATTCCCTTCCTTTGTTTGAAAACCACGAAAATAAGGCTGCTCAGAGAAGTTCTTTGTCTCAGTCTCCAGAGAATCTCAAATTCTGTTAGAGGCTTTTGATCTTCCTAGAGCCCTAAAATCTTATCACTTTCCTCTTTTTTTTTTTTAATCCTTTACCATCCACTGGACGGGAGGTTGTGGGCCTGATCAATCCGCAATAATCAATTTAATTCACAAATTCTCTGTGTCCTAATCCAAACTATAATAGGGCCTGTTTTAATGAAATCTGATATGTTGATTCTCAATTTCAGTGGAAAAGAAGGGAATTAATAGCCACAGAAGATTTTAAAATTAAAAAAATAGCTAGAGAGACAAATCTGACAGAACAAGAAGCCATAATTTACTCTGTGATCAATTAAGGAAATGAAATTGTGCACATAATGTGTATAAAGGAAAAACAAAGGTAATGTGAGAATATTGTTAATGAAAAAGATTTACAATCCCCACCAGCAGAGGGAAGTATATACTATTCATAAATAGTTTGTAAGAAATTATGTATTAAATAAAATTAAAGTCCTTCTCACAATGAAATTTAAAGAGATTAATGTTATGAATGTTCAACATACAGTGAATAGGGACTGAGATACGGTTGAGTGGAGGAGCATTTGCTGAATATGCAGGAGGCAAAAAAAAAACAAAACAAAACTATATAGCAGAAGCATGTAGAACAAACCATTCAAAAATTCAGAGTAAAGTGGGATTACATAAATGAGCAGGTACTGTATTCTTAATAACAAAAAGATTTTATGCAATTTACCCTTAAGAAAACTTCTAGATGGAAAAACATGCATTAAATAAAATTTAAATGCAAAACCATTTTTTAAAAATCTTATTTTAGAGAGAAAAAAAATTCAAACCAATAGAGAGTAACAATAGTTAGTACATTGCATATTGTTATCTTTAAATGAGCTTCTCAGAGTGTATGATACAAGCATTTAATTATCCAAACATTATTAGCACAAACTTCCTTTTACAGTGAACTAAGAGAAATTAGTAGCATAACTATCTTAACTATCATATATATATGAAACATATATATGAAATATATATCTGAGACATATATATGAAATATGTATGAGACATATATATATATTATATATATATATAATATATCTATATATTGCTTTTTTCTACCTTCTTTTCTCCTTTCTTCCATCCCAGTTTCTCTTTCCTCTGAACAGTGTCTTCCTATTTCACAAATATCTGTTGTACATTTTGGATCTTATTTAAAAACAACACATTGATAGCATGTTTAAAAGTGAAGTTGTTGTATAATTTTAAATATATTGCACATAAAATGCATAAAGATGATAGGGAATGTCAACTCCCCAGACAGAAATGACCTTTGAGGTGATGCAGTAAATCTGAGGGACAGATATGAAGATAGATCAATGTGCTTCCACCATACTGAGTGAATATTTTACAGTGAAAACTTCTGTCAGATGATGTTCAAGGGTCTTTTGAAGATGAGCTCAGTGCTTGTAACTGACGTAGCAAGATTATTGAATGTGATAATTCTAGTTCTACAGACCTGAATTTAACAGAAACTGTCAGTAAAGTGTGGAAATGAGGTTAGGAGAAAAGCTTAAATGTGTATTAAAAGAAGAAGGGTAAAATAATTTGATATGTGTTTTGGAAAGATCATCTTGTCAGGGTACATTGAATTAACAAAAACAAATGAATCATGGTCCTGGTCTCTGGGGCCTTGTGTCTGCCTCTTGTGTGGGAAGAGCCCACCATTCAGCAGCACTAGCAGATCAAAGCCCAGCAAAGCCCAGCATGGAGCAGCAATGCTAAAGTATTCAGAACCAGACTCATCGTGGGTGGGGAAAACACCATGGATAAAGTAATATTTAATCTAGGATATGTATGAGAGTTTTCCTGCTCATCAATAAAATGTGAACACTCAACAACAAAGCAACAACAATAATATGAATGTGGTAAACTACTCTTAAATTCATATGCAAGTAAAATAGAAACTTTGTATCAAGTCACTAAAGATCCAAAATATGAAAATATAGTTCTATGAATGACATGATTTGATGATTTTATATCTCACTCAAGTATTTCTTTTTTATTATTTAGTTATTGAAGTATCTGTTGTAGTTAGGACTTACTAAGAGAACAATTACGTGCAGGACATATAATTTATAGTATACTGGTCAAACAAGGAGTCAAATACAAAGAAAGTGCAGGAAATCTGTCCACAACAAAAAGACCTAGAAAATCCAGCCAGGGGCCTGGATCTAGTGGCAATAACATGCATGAGCTCAACTGAAAACCTAGAGTCCACGACAGTGACTCATGCAAATCTATTTCACAGATCTGCGCTGGGAAGGCTCAAAGATCAGCTGTGGAAACTAGAAAGTCTATGCCAGTGGGGTGAAGGATCTGTACCAGTAGGTTGAGGGTTCTGTACTGGAGTCAAAAGCAATTCTCAAAGTAAGGATCAGAGCTCCCCAAAAAGAACCACAGCCATCCTCAGTGACAATGAGGTCCCGAGCTCCTCCACTACCAGAACAGCTGAGTTCATAACGGGAAGCCAGCATGACAAACCCCTGGAGATTAAACAGCACACGTCTTCCCCTTTGGAACCAGGAATCGATGCTCAAAGTAAGGATCAGAGCTCCCCTAACGTGAACTGCAGCCACTGTCAGCAACAAGGTCAGGAGATGCTCTGATGATAACAGCCAAATTCCTATCAGGGGAGCCAGCATAGCAAGCTCCTTCAGGGGAACCAACAGCTCCGAACAACAACACCACTTAGGAGAAACCACAGTGCCTCTCTTTCTCTCCAGGTCTCCTTTTTAAGCTGGCAACAGTCCTCAGGTGGGCCATCCACGCTCACACCATGCTGATTTGGTTCAACTGGTATTTAAGTTGACCACCAGCTACCCACCCACTACAGTATCCTATGTCCAAAAATTTTTAAGTGAGCTTGAAATTTCTGAGAAATGAAAATAGTTGACTCAGGGATTTCATCTTTGTTAATCAAAAATAACATTAATGTCATTTTGAAATATCAAAAATGAACAGATACAAACAATACATGGTGTTTCCTTGACATTTTTTAACAGTACTAAACTTAGTCCAAATTAAGTGAAAATTAAAAATTGGTATGTAGATTAATAGTGTCTTATAACACTGCAGAAAATCTCTGAAAAATTAATTTTACTCTCTGATTTGCTTATCTAACATTAATATTTATTATGCACTTAAACATGTGATATTAAATATGCTACACATTGAAGCAAAATCAGAATTATGATTTTGCCATGTTCTCAAGCCAATATAGTTTATCTTTTTATAACCATCTCACCTCAAGATAACTCAATATCAGAAACTAAGATCTAAGTCTATTTAAAAAGTTCCTACCACAATTACAATATCATAGATTAGTGCATGGAGATTCTAGTTATAAAATGTCTGTTTTTAAAATTCAGGTAATCACCAGGTGTGGTGTATACATCTGTAATCCCAGCACTCCAGAGGCCAAAGCAGGAGAATTGCCCCAAGTTTGAGGCCAATCTATTCTACAAAGTGAGACCTTGTTGGGGGGAAAAATAAGATAAATAAAACTCAAATTCATATAGTCTAGAAATGATGTAACATATCAATAAAAATTTCAGTCTAAAAGTTATGTAAGTCCTCATCACATTGTTTTGATACTTATAAAGAGGGAAAATGTTGTATATCTTGAAGAAAATAGATGTTTAATATTTATTTCACTAAGCAAATTTATGGTGGTTAATGAGATATATAAAGTTTTTTTTTCTTTCCTCCTCCTCCCTCCTTTTTGTTTTTGTTTGTTCGTTTGTTTGTTTGTTTGTTTTGGCTAAGCTCACTAGTAAAAAGACAACATCTTAAGATGGAAAATAAAATTCTGTTTTTTTGTTTTCTGCAACAATAGAAAATGTAGTTCTCAAGTTCTTGTTTTCACTCATGATCATGCCTTTCTCTTTATTCTGTTTATTCAGTATTATCTATTTCACGTTTTTATTTTGTTTCTAGGTGGATATATTACATAATAGGGTTGAATCTCTCATAGTTACACAGAAAAAAACATAAAAATTCTATTTTCTGTTATATTGAGCAATGAATTTTTAAAAAATAAGTGTATACACACATTTTAACTTGTGACAATTTGCATTTATTTGCACTTTGAAATAGTCTTTTCCAATCAGATTTTCTCTACTTTCATTACTTTTGATGTAATTTGCATAATGCATGAAAGTTACCCAGATGTTCAGTGGAATATATTATTTTCAGCTTTCAAAGAAAGTGGAAGTGACATTTTCTGTCCTCAATTTAGTGCTCACTTTATTAAATTTCAAGTTAAAGCAACATAAACATCACATAAACCAGCATATGTTGATAATGAGGAAAAATAAAGCAGAGTCCACATAAGGTGTAGAACTCAAGGAGTTTGAAACATGAAATTGCATGTTAAAAACATTTTCCTAGTAGTAATATATACTATTCCAAATATGGCCCAAAATATCATTAAATCTGAGAGTGGAACAAATGATAATTATCATAGCAGAATAGATACACTTTTCAAAATATTTTTATGATTGTTTCTCAAAATTTATAACTCTAGAAAATTTATAACAGATTACATAAAATAACAGGCATATTAAAACTAAGTGCAAATGTAAGCCAGTTAGATTTTGAGCAAATAATTGTTTTAAGCATCTGTCATATCTCTTCATTAGTATAAAACTTTTGATGTTTTCTCACACTTGTCATATTTGTTTAAGTTTTAACAGTTAGAATAAAAAGTATGGGACCATTAAATGCAATCTTTTTCAACTCATCAGACTAAGTTGAAATATTTATGAAAGTACTTTCAGCTGTTTTCTTTTGGTTCAATGTATTATATAAGTGAATTTTCATTTTGTAATATTATTGTGCAAAATTTCAAGTGTTCTGAATTTAAAATTGCTGCCAACCAGAAAATTTCTATTTTACTTTAGACAGTTTGTGTGCATTATTCCCATCAGCCATAAATTAATATAAAAGTAAAAACTATGATTAAGAGTAATGTTTGCATGAATTTTTGTTCAAAAAATAGGAAACGTGACTTTTTTATTTTTTTTGGTGCAGTTATCTGGAGTGATATAACAAAGTTTTCTGAAATCATTTGAAATATTATACTTAGCTGGTTATACTTCTTCAAAAGATAAAATCTATGTCTATAGGCTTATAATGTTAGAGATCTCAGAAAGAAAATTCATAATTAATAACATTATTAACATTGTGTATTCTACTTTCCCTGAAATAACTATTAGAAACATATCATGGGTTGATTTTGATATTCCAGATAAAACTACGTTAAGAAAATAACAAGTATATACATTTATATGTATATATATATATATATGAAACATGAAAAAAGATGTCTCAAAAATAATAGATAAATACATCTCTCAACACATCAAAAAATATGAGTCTAATTATGAAGCAAATTTTTATTTGTGTTTACTTTTTACTGTTTGGATATAGGATCATGACACATACCATATACTAATGCTGGTGTTTTCATGTAAGCAAAGCTGGCCTTCAACTCAAGATCTTCTTGCCTCAGTGTCTGGACTTCTGGGATCACTGGCTTTGCTGCCACTTCCAGTTGTGAGGCAGAGTTTTAAGCAATTGATATTGTAAATGATTACTATATTATAAAATCAAATGATAAAAATGAAAAAGATACGTATTTGCATAAGGAGGGGACAGAGAGAGACAGAGAGAGAGAGAGAGAGAGAGAGAGAGAGAGAGAGAACTTCTCCCAAAATCATACAAGAGTAGAAGTGTTTTAATTTAGTTCTATACCAAAATATGACAGTTGCTTCTCTTTTATTGAGCTAGAATTGGTCCATAGATTCAGATATCACTTTTCCCCTACTGTGCAACACTACATTTTGGTATGTACACTGTAAGAAAAATCTTATTTTGTGTTTATTTTTGGAGTTCTCAGTCACATACTAAAAGTGATATCAAATAATAGTGAATTAATCACATCCATAAGATTAATTTAGATCATAAAAGATACTTTAAAAATAAATAAAGTTAGGTAGAGAAAGAGAAATCTGTAGCATATGGAATCTTAGTTGTATCTAACTAAATTTAAATTTGTTTAGTGATCCTGGCCTAATGCTAAGATTGAGCAACTTCATCAATTTGTATTACTCACAGGGCATGGGGTTTAGATGATTAGGAGAAAGAGAGACTGCTGGAGTTGTCTGAGAATGAAGATGGAAATATTATGAACCAAATGCGAGGGAATGATGAATCTGTCCAGATGAAAGGAAAGTGAGTAGTTTATTTTTATTTTTCTTCCACTTTATTATTTTTTATTTTTTTAATGAGAAAAAAAGAAAAACCAAGAAGCAAGCAATCAAAAAACAACAGCAAATGCAAAATGACAATATCGACAACAATAACAAACAATAGCCATATAAGATTTCAAAACAAGGTGATAGGAATTTAACATTGGTTGTTATATTGCATATTTTATCTTCAAAATAATTGCTCAGGTTACCAAATACCAGACATGCAAGACTGATCAAACAATATAATTTCCCTTTGAACAGTTTCTTTCTCTTTTGCTATATCTATTGTAACTTTTGGATTTTAATTACTCTTTCAGTTTCTTACACTAACATTGCTATAGGTGTTTACATATACAAGCTTGATTTATTTCACTTATGAGTATAATTTCTAGTTTTATCCATTAAAACAAATGTGGCATTTTTTATACAGTGGAATACTGCTCATCCAAAGAGTGAGTAGTTTAATGCCTCCTGAAAGAAAACTTTGTACATTACAACATTTAGAGAAAAGTTGCAAGAGAGACTACAGGTATCTTGTGAAAATCTCAAAGGACATCTTCACCAATGAAAATCATGTGTTAAAAGGGCAGATAAGATTTAAAAGAACGCATATGTATCCTCATCATCATCATCCTTTTTAACTTTTCTCTGAAAGTAGTTGTCACACAAAAGCAACGGTGACAGCGCAAAGTACTACTGAGAGAGGCAAACATTGATTGAGAAGAGGGTGGTGAACCTCAGAAACATGATGGAAGGCAGAGGCATGCGGGCCATAAAACTGGTGCATAGAACCACACCATGTGTGCCTGAAGACCTCTTCAATATTTAGAGGGTTTTTTGATGGAACGTGGTAACTTCTGCGTTACAAAAGAAAGCTAAGGTGATTCATGTTGGCTTTGCAGAACTGAACCTGTTCTGCATGTCTGCAGTCTACATGCGTGTCACCAAGGAGTGGACACTAATAAGAAGCTTCAGCAAAGGTGATTCTTTGTATTTTTAATGCTAGAACTTCTGCAATAAGATTGTTAGTAAGTAATAAGTCAGAGGAACTTAGAGAACCACTTGGCAGAGATGTCATATAAAGGATTCAAATGACAAAATAAATGCACCCTACTTGATTGTCATTGATTTTAATAAGAAGTTTTAGTTTCTGTGTCCTTAAGCATTTGAGAAGAATACAAAGATAAAGAACATAGCAATGAATTTAAGGGTTTAAAAAAACGAGTGAAAATATTTCTAACCATGCATCTGGATATAAATTTACTAAATGTTTCTTTGTGAAATCTATTTTCTAAAAACTCTTTTGGGAACATAAGCAAAGATGTACTGAAAATTTAATGGTATGTTTTTCCTTATTTGGAAGAAACCCAGTTCATCTCTTAATATTATATCTTTGTTCATAAATCTCAACAATAATACTTAGGAGAACGTAAAGATATTGTTATATCCACATAGCAAATACACAAAGCAAAGACACAAGCAAATGGATAAATCAAGTGCAAAATAGTTAATATCTCATTAGTAAAGTGTGCTTTCTGAATAAGGCAATGCATAAGCAGCTTAAAGTGAATTTGTGTTTTTTATCTATACAGCAATTTAAAACATTTTTTTTGGGGGGGGAAACAGATTATTCAACAGATTTCTCTTGTGGAAAAATCTCCATCTATGAGAAAGACCAGCTTTTAGCCCATCTTTTAAATAGAGAAAGATAGATTTCTTACCAGTTTTCTTCATTTCATTTTATGATCTGCCCTAAGAAGTCTGTGCTTATGTCTTTATCAGTGCGCACTTGTATATGTACAGGAAGTGGGAAAATATGAGAACAAGGAAAAAAAAAACAGAAAAGAAGAACATCTTCATTTTGTGATTGAGGATTTTTTTTGGTAGTTTGAGAATCTACTAAAGTTGATACATCTGCTCTTTTCTATAATAAAGAATAAAATTGCTTGAACAAAACATTTTTATGTGATGAAAAATATAAATATATGATTATAAATCTACTTCTTTTTCTGTTCCAATTTTCATCCTGAACCCACTGCCTTAATCTTCTTTACAAAAAAGAAGGAAATTAAAATCTATAATTTGTTTCCAAAACCAGTTTTGTTCTAATATCAAAGTCTTACAATTCAAAGAAGTGTATAGAAATCATTCTGTCCTTTTCATAATTATCCAAAAGCCATTTGAAAGAAAAATAAGACTTTTTCTTCTTTTCTTCAGGAGTAAAATTAGATTCTATTTTATCCCAAGTTTAACAGAAAGCTTTGCATGTGTGAGTCAGCACCTCAAAGCAAATCTCATTTACAATTCATTACATCTTTTCATCCCAATTATCTATCTTCATTTCCTTTGCATTTTTAACTTTTATCTATCTTCATTTCCTTTGCATTTTTAACTTTTATATTCACATTTATTTAGCCAAAATTGCTCTAATTCTGTCCTCTCATTGCCAAAGTTCACCATGTATCTAAAATGTTTCATTTTTTTCCTCCTGTGAGGTTATTTAACTCAAATATAGAACTGAGATAATACTTTGCTAAGGAAGGTATTCTAGAAAAATTTCATAAAGTTAGTCTATTAGTGTATGTTGTTGGCATGCAGGTAAATTCACACAACAGTTTCTTTCAAATTATGCTAACAATGTAACAATTTCAATCTATATAATGTTATTTCATTTCACTTAAATATGTTGGAGAGGTGATTCTACTTTTTTATGTTAGGCATTATTTATCCTTCTTAACTGAACTCTGTCATTTATTTTGAATAAAAACATGCATTCTTATCCTCAACTACTAGTAATACAGCAAATTATATTTGTGTTTTCATAAAACTATATTTCACAATATATTTGGACTATGCGTATACTTATGCCATATATGTATGGCATAGAAAAAATATATATGTGTCACTCCTGCTTTCTATTCACTCTTCTTTTTAGCCAGTTAAGATATTATTGTTATATTAATACTACTCTTTTAAATATTTAGTTTCCTTTCTTTTTAACACAAGTTGGTAAAACTGCTTTTTCCTGTGCTCTAGTCTTTGAATTTTGAAGTGTCACTTGAGAAAATTTTCAAAAGATTGACCTGGATCAAGTGAATTTGTAACCACTAACCTCAAAAATGCTCTCTGCCATTTTGTTTCATGTTGAATTTCCTTCTCATTCTGTTAAACACAAGCTTTGGACTGCTTCTTTTCTCTTTTAATCCTCCACATCTCCTTTATTTTATGTTACTCACTAAAGATGAGTTTTCTTTGTATCCCAATGAAAAGAATACACTAAGTGTAACTCTAGTTTTCTCATATTGTGCTGCCAGGTCTCTGGACTCATGTGCATTGCTTATGCCAATGAAATATCTTCAAGAAATCTCCATGAAGATATTTCACAAGCATTTTATACTCTGCATGTGAAAGATCATTTCTACAGTCTGTTGTAGCTTGGCATACCTCTTGCCATTTTGAGCCCTGTACTTAACTAGTACCCTATATTTGACCCAGGAAAATGGGAAATTACTCAGGGTATAGGTCCCATGAGAAAAGGAGAATGAGCTGTACCCACAGGAGAAAAATTAATCTGCTCAACAAAAGAAGAAGGATACAGGTGTCAACCGAAAATTAATGTAAGATTCTAGCTAAATTGTTTTCAACAGGATATCATTTTGTGATTCTATCTTTTAAAAGCTCTGTAAATTTCCAGTTTGGTGACACTTGTTTGGACTCTGGAATGGGGTGGGGATCTGTATATGAGTGATCCTGAGTTCAGTTAATTAAATTTCAAATTTCTCAATATGGCTGCTTGGTTCCTATATTGTTGTTCACAAACCCATCTCACAGTCATGAACTTCATCATTCCTCTTTGTAGAATCTGCCATCTGAGAGGATACCCAACATCCACCCATTTGCTTTGCTCAAGTTCAAAACTCAGAGATCCTTCCATCTTTCCTCTTCTCCAACACAATTTTCAACGAATTACCAAGAGTTGTTGATTCAGTTAGATAAAATGTCTTTCAATAGCATCTCTCTAGATCACAAGTGGGAACAATATACAATTACTTCAAAATTCAAAACAATGCTTCTACATATACACATGATTCAGGTATTATTATTTCTGTCTATATTCTTACTATCTTTCTGAAAGCTTATCTTCCTGAATTATGCTGCATTTTCACTCAGTCATATAAGATTTACATTGGTATGGTATTAGTCTGGGTTTAACATAAATTAATAATAATATTTAACACACTTCAAATCATAGTGATTATGATTTAAAATACATAGGCCTGGGGTAGTGGCACATGTCGGTAATCCCAACTGAGACAGGATTGCCCCAAATTGAAGGCCATCCTGGGCTATATAGTGAGTTCAAAGCCAGCCTGAACTACACAGTGAGATCCTGTCTGAAAAGAACAAACAAGCAAACAAACAAACAAATAAACGAGCATAGACTTGCACTTGGATGTTAGACTCATCATAAATTTCATGTCCGTTGCTTAACACTTAGGAGGAAAATAGAGGTCTGGCAAAAAAGCATTTGCTTCATTGAAACTTTCTTTGTGTCACTGCAACACTCTGTAATCACATGTTTTATTTTCTTTTGTAGACATTTTACAAAGATGTTGTCTCAGACTTTAATGACAAAAATCATATAGGAAGTTTGGTGGGTACTTCTTTTAAAATTCTAATTAGCTAATAAGTCTCACTTTTAAGATAAAATGTGGTTTGTGTTAAAGGCACTTGGAGTTTAGAAAATGACTTGTATTAATTTCCATGAGAAATTCTAACATACTGCCTAGAACAAATCATAGTTATATTTTTACTATAGGCATAAGTATGTGAGGAATTGTCTGTTACAAATACCAAAATGACTAGTTTTTACAAATGTGTTTGACTCTCATAAAAATATTTATGACTAATAAAAATTGGAAGTTTCTACAAAGCAGTAACACTAGCACATTTGGGCCACCTGGACATTTTCTCATGCAGCTAGAAAAAAGCTCATTTCAAGCACTAGAAGAATCACTAATGCTTCTATTGACCATATTTCTGGTCTTTTAGGAAGATATTATATCTTGTTCGCATCACAGTTTTGTCAAAATTCTGCCCACTGTTCTTTCCATATACAACAAGGTTAAAATGTTTTCATTTTACTTCCTGTAAGTTCAAAAAATTTGTTCGTTAAGTCTTCTTTGTTTATATTTTATTTCAACTACGTAATCTATGATGATGTTCTGTATATACAGGCTGCATCCTGAATAAACTATTTGAACAAATAATTTGAAATAGCACAAAAGAGAACTTTCAATTTTTAGATTTATTTTCTACAATAAAATAGTAACTGGCTAATTATAATACAGCAATTTACACACCTTATTGTGGGTAGATAGTATTCTTTGCAGTTATCTGTTTGTTTACTTGTATATTTAAAATGGCCTCACTGTGTTGTTCAGGTAGGCTGACCTCAAGTTTCTGACCCTCCTGCTTCAGCCTCCCTCCTATCTATCTTTACGATAATAAAAACTGGTAGAAATTTTAAACCAGAAGCCATTTAGTTGAATAGATTTCATATTTCACTACTTGTAAGATGCCAAATTAATGTTGAATGCTATCCTTACAGGTCTGTCATTTATTTTTCAAACTCTCTAACAAAAATCTATCAGTACAAGCTTTTATAAATAGCCATAACAATTTCTCTCTGATATATGTATCAGAGAGTAATCATCATGGACAGAGAAATGAAAGATCTTTATTCAAAAGAACTAGTAGTGGAATCAGTACCTGGTCACTCATCTCCCCATATACATTCATGATAGTCTGATTTCAAATACTAAATTTAACCATTAAAAAAATAAATGAACTATTAAACATCCCAATTCATTCTATACATTTTGTGTGTTTTTTAAAAATAAACTTATCCCTGCCCTCCCACCTGGAACATCAGAAGACCTCAGCAGGCTCCAGTTAGTGTGAAAAAATTTGGAACTTTGCTCCCAGGTGGCGAACCTTGGACTACAGTGGATTGACTGTATTGGTGTGGTAAGTTTGCCCATAAAATAGAGGCATACAGGGGGTAAATAGGGCCAGTAGTAAAACCCCCTCCAACTAACTGGAAGACTTTGGTGAGCCTGAAAAGAGTGTGTGTGATCTCCTCCTATGCATAGAAAACATCAGGCAGAGTGAAAATGACAAAACAAAAAAGCAAAATGCAGTCTCAAACATATAGTTAACCAGAAGCAAGTATAGGAGACACTGAAATAGAGGACCCCAAAAGTAACACACGGGAATCTCTGAAAAGATAGAGAGTGAAATAAAAAAAAAAAACTCCATCAGGCTATAGAGGAAATCAAATTAGAAGTAGTCTCCCATGTAAAGATAGAAATAGCAACTTTAGTAAAGGAGTTGTTGAATGAAGCTAAAGAAGAACTAGAGAAAAAAGTACATGAGCATGGGAAACTGATTGAAACTTTGAATGAACAATATAGAAAACAAGCAGAATTCATGAAACAAATTCAAAGAGACATCCAAGAAACAAAAAATTCTATTGAAAGCTGGAAAACCGCCTAAAGGAAGCTGAGGATAGGATTTCGGACCTTGAGGACAGCATCACAATTAGTGATCAGAAAAGGATAGAACCTTTAACAATAACAAAGCAGAGTAAAATGGCAATCCAGCAGCTTCATGATGATGTCAAGAGCAACAATATAAGAATAATGGGCATTAGCGAAGATACAGGAGTCCGTCCAGGCAAATGACATATGTAAAGAATTTACATAAATAATAGCAGAAAATTTCCCAAACATGGGGAAAGAATCTGATATGCAGATAAGTGAGGCATAGAGAACACCAAACAGTCACAATCAACATAAATCCACACTCAGACACATAATAATTAAGATCTCAAGCATATACCATAAAAACAGAATACTAAAAGCTGTCAGAGAAAAGACACAACTCACCTATCAAGCAAAGCCCATTAGAATCATGGCAGACTTTTCAGCACAAACCCTCCAGTCAAGAAGAGCTTGCAGTGAGGTATTACAAGCCTGAAAGAAAACAACCTTCAACACAGACTGATGTACCCAGCAAAACTTTCATTCAAATTTAATGGGGAAACAAGATACTTCCATGACAAAGAACAAATGAAGAAATTCATGTCCGTGAAACCAACCCTAGAAAGAGTATTGAAAGACATACTAGACAGAGATAAAAATGACCACAATCCCCAAAACGACAACAGAAAGAAACCACCGGGTAGGATAAGCAATTAAATAAGAGGAAAAGCAGAAAGAAACAACTGGAACATAACATGGCAAAGTCGAGCCAGAACATATCAGTGATATCCATAAATATAAATGGCCTCAATTCACCTATAAAAAGAAATAGATTGACAGAATGGATCAAGAAACAGGATCCTACAATGTGCTGTATACAAGAAACACATCTGACCCAAAAGGAAACTCATAGATTAAAAGTCAAAGGATGGAAAAGAGTATTCCACGCAACAGGAACCCAGAAAAAAGTAGGAGTAGCTATTCTATTTGCAGACAACATGAACTTCAAACCTAAAATGATTAAAAGAAATAGAGAAGGTCATACATACTTGTTAGTGGAAAAATTCAAAGAGGAAGAGCTAACAATTATAAATATATATGTACCAAATACAGGAGCACCCAACTATATAAGACACATACTAATGGACATGAAAAATCAAATACACAAGAACACAATTACAACAGGAGATATTAACAGCCCAATGTCACAAAGAGATAGATCAACTAGACAAAAAGTCAGCAAAGAAACAACAGAACTGAATCATAACTGTGAGTGATTGGATTTAGTAGACGTTTACAGAGTGTTCCACCCACATCAGAATATACATTCTTCTCAGCTGCACATGGGACAGTCTCCAAACAGACCATATATTATCCCATAAAATATTCTTAAGTAGATGCAAAAGTATTGAAATCATACCATACATAATATCTGACGATAGTGTACTGAAATTGAAAATTAATGGCAAAAGAAATTGTAAAACCTGCATAAATACATGGAAATTAAATAACAGCCTTTTGAACTACCAGTGGGCTACAGATGAAATTAAAGAAAAAATAAAGCAATACCTACAATTCAATGAAAGTATAGAAACAACACACTGTAATCTGTGGGATGCAATGAAAGTGGCTTAAGAGGGAAATATATAGCAATAAACTGTCATATCAAGAAAACAGAATGAGCACAAATAAACAACCTAATTCTCCATCTCAAGCTTCTAGAAAAAGAAGTGCAAGCTAAACTCGAAGCTCATAGAAGAGAGGAAATTGTAAAGATTAGAGCAGAAATCAATGCAATTGAAACTAAAAAACAATACAAAGAATTAATGAATCAAAAACCTGTTTTTTTGAGAGAATCAACAAAATTGACAAACCCCTAGCTAACCTTATCAAAAGAAAGAAAGAAAAAAACCGAAATTCATGCAATAAAAACTGAAAAAGAAGAAATTACTACAGATCCCATGGAAATTCAAAAGATCATGAATACCTACCTTGAAAATCTCTACTCACACAGAGTGGAAAAAATAGAGGAAATAGATTTCTAGAAACATATGAACTACCAAAGCTCAACCAAGAAGATACAGCAATTTTGAATAACCCAATATCAGCTATTGAAATTGAAAAATGTAATAAAAACTTACCAACAAAGAAAAGCCCACGTCCTGTTGGATTCACAGCTGAACTTTACAAGAAATTTAGAGAAGATTTGATGCCAGTACTACTTAAACTCTTTAATGAAATTGAGAAAAAAGCAATCCTCCCTAAATCATTCCCTGAGGCAAGTATTACTCTGATACCAAAACCCGAGAAAGAACCAACAAAAAAGAGAACTATAGGCCAATCTCACTAATGAACACTGAGACAAAGATTCTCAACAAAATATTGGCAAATAGAATGCAGCAAATCATCAAGAAGATTATACATCATGACCAAGTGGGGTTCATTCCAGGAATGTAGGGATGGTTTAACATACACAAATTAATAAATTTAGTACACCACATCAACAGACCCAAAAACAAAAACCACGTGAGCATCTCAATAGATGCAGAAAGAGCTTTCGACAAAGTCCAACACACGTTCTTGATAAAAACCCTTCAGAAACTCGGAATACACGGCGTCTACCTCAACCTTATAAAGGCCATGTATGACAAACCAATAGCCAACATTATACTAAATGGACAAAAACTGAAAGCTTTCATTTTAAAATCAGGAACAAGACAAGGATGTTTACTATCACCACTCCTTTTCATCATAGTTCTGGAAACACTAGCCAGTGCAATCAGACAAGAGAGAGAAATAAAAGGAGTAAAGATAGGAAAGGAAGAAGTTAAATTATCACTATTTGCAGATGACATGATACTCTATATAGGAGACCCAAAAAAATCCATTGAAAGACTAGTAGTGGTAATAAACAAGTTCAGCAGGGTAGCTGGTTACAAATTCAATGCTCAAAAATCAATAGCATTCCTGTACAAAAACAAAAACTCACTGAGAGTGAAATTATGGAAATATCTCCCTTTACAATAACATGAAAAAAATGAAATACTTAGGAATCAACCTAACTAAAAATGCAAAAGACCTATATGCTGAAAATTATACTATGCTGAAAAAAGGAGATTGAAGACGATATTAGAAAATGGAAGGATATTCCTTGCTCTTGGTTAGGAAGAACCAACATTGTGAAAATGGCCATACTCCCAAAACTGTTATACAGATTTAACGTAATCCCAGTGAAAATACCATTGACATACCTCACAGATCTAGATAAAACACTCCTAAAATTCATTTGGAAACAGAAGAGACCTAGAATAGCAATGGCAATTTTGGGCAACAAAAGCAAGGCAGGAGGCATCTCAATTCCTGACCTGAAACAGTACTATAAAGCCACAGTGATAAAATTAGCTTGATACTGGCAAAGATATAGACCTGAGGATCAATGGAACAGATTAGAAGATGCAAGCACAACTACAAAGACACTCAGCCACCTGATATTTGTCAAAGGGGGTAAATATGTCCACTGGAAGAAGGATAGTCTCTTTAATAAATGGTGTTGGAAAAATTGGCTCTCTACATGCTGAATACTGAAACTAGATCCAAGCCTATCACGATGCACAAAACTAAAGTCTAAATGGATCAAAGACCTCAATATTAAAACAGAAACACTAAATCTACTGGAAGACAAGGTAGGTGGAAGTCTTGGAGACATAGGAGTAGTCAGAGAATTCATGAACAAAATGCAAACTGCACAGGAAACTCTTCAAAGAATCAACAAATGGGATCTCGTATTACTGAAAAGTTTCTGCACTTCAAAAGAAATCACCAAGAGAGTGAAAAGAAAACCCACAGACTGAGAAAGAATTTTAGCCAGCAACCCCTCAAAGGACTTGTGTCCAGAACATATAAAGAATTGAAAAACATTAAGCCCCCCAAATTCAAAGACCCTCTCCAAAAATGGGCATTTTAGATTAACACACAGTTCTCAGAGAAAGATATACAAATGGCAAATAAATACATGAAGAAATGTTCACCATCACTGGTTATTCGAGAAATGCAAATTAAAACAACAATGAGATTCCACCTCACTCAGGAAAGAATAGCTGCCATCAAGAAATCAACTGATAACAAATGTTGGCGAGGCTGCAGGGAAAAAGGAACACTGCTCCACTGTTGGTGGGAATGTAGACTGGTGCAACCATTATGGAAATCCATATGGAGAATTCTCAGAAGACTAGGATTGGAAACCCCATTCTATCCAGCTATTCCCCTCCTGGGTATTTTCCCCAAAGAACTGAAAAGTTCATATCACAGTGATATATGTGTACCCATGTTCATAGCTGGACAATTTGTGATAGCTAAATCCTGGAAACAACCAAGATGCCCATCAACTGCAGAGTGGATGAAAAAGATGTGGCATTATTATACAATAGAATATTACTCAGCTATAAAAAAGGATGATATTGAGGCCTTCATAGGCAAATGGAGGCAGCTTGAGACTATCCTCATTAGTGAAATAAATAAGAATCATATTTATAAATATCATATTGTGTCACTAGTATAAAAAGTAAATAAGAACTACAAGTGTAATAAAACCAAAATGTGTAATTGCTATTGTAAAAAAGAGAGGAAAAGAAAGTGCTCTAAGGGATATAACTACATGTATGTTTGAGTGTGTAAAATAGATGACCATATTGCTGAAACTTTGTTGGATCTTTGAGCAGAACTGTTTGTAGTCTGACTGTTTGAATGTTTACTATGTACCCTTTAACTTTGTAACTTGAGCAACTACATCCAGGATGACAGTATGTAATTTATAAATTACTGATTTCTTAGTGGTGTTTTTTGTCATTTTCCTTTTATTTTCTTTCTTTCATTTAGAATTCTGTATTGTTACTACCCTTTTTTCTGTTTTGCTTTTTTTCTTCTCTTCAAATAAAATTTTAAAAATGTTTAATTGCTATTGTAAAAAAAGAGGAAATAGGAAGCGCTATAAAAGATATAGCTGCATGTATGTTTAGGTTTGTGGGATTGATAACCATATTTCTAGATTCTTGTTGGATTGTTGAACAGATCAGTTTGCACACTCACTGCTTGAGTGTTCACTTTGTGTGCTTTAATTTTGTAACTTGAAAAACTATTTCTAAAAGAACAGTATGTAATTTATCAATTAGTGATTTCTTACTGTTTATCTTCTTTTCTTGAAATTCTGTAATATTTCTACCTTTTTTCTGTTTTTTTTCTCTTTAATTAAAAAATAAGCTTATCCCATAAAGCAAGACTAAATAAAGTGATGAGATGGAATTCAGTTCTTAAAAATCAGATTACTTGTGTTTCCCCCTTTTGTGTTTTGTTCCAAGTACTTATTTTTAAATATTATACAGGTCATCACACTAAGTATTACAAAGACATTATTTTGGTATGAAACCTCTACTTTTAGGCTTGATCCAGTTTCACATACAATTATTTTTTCAGCTATCACTTTGGGGAATTTGAAATATACAACTCTCTGTGGAATCCTTGATGTATAATTTATTCACAACTTCAGAAATGTTAATAATGCTGAAAGGTTTTCATTCTCACTAGAATGAGGAAAATTTTGCACATCAATACTCTGAATCCAGAAAAGATTTTGTTTTGCTTTCTTTCCATGAAAGTCATCTAATTCATAGGAATTCAAGCTGGAAATTTATTCCTAATCTGAAAAAAATATGAGCTGCATGATACTTACCTAGGGTGGTAGCAATATACATACTTATATCATTAAAGATGAGATTCAAACATTTCCTGTTACTGTTCAGGATATATAAGTTATATATATATATATATATATATATATATATATATATATATATATGATTTGTCATTAAGGAAATCTCACAAGTGTATTTTATGCATGCATGTTTTGTGCAATATATGTTGTGTGACTTCATTTACAACAAGAAGTTACAGGTACTATAACTCCATGTTTGCATTCATAATTAATTAAATTATTTTGATAAAACATTGTTCACTGAAGGGCAACACTTTATTAATTACTATTTTTAAGCACATTGGAAGTTCAAAGATAGTGAACTTTGTCACTGATATTTAGGATAGAAGCAAAGAATAAAGTATTCAGGCACAAAGAAATACACTAAAATTGATGAATGAAAAACTTTGATATATGTGAAAAAGAAAGAGAACATAGCATTTTGGAAAGAGTGGAATCTACACTGCAATCACTGGAGCAAATTAAGCCACTGAGGCTGACTGGTGTCAAAAGTGTGTACTACCAGAGCAAAACAGTGTTCCTCAGGGTTGCACACAGTGACCCGCGGACGGAAGTGGCATGAGCAGCAGGAAAGAATGGAGAAGGGCAGCTTAGGAAACCGTTACAGGTTCCCGAGTCTCAGTGGAATTCAGAGTGATCCATCCAAATTGTAAAAATTAATGAAACTTTTCAGGTTTTTATATTTCTGGAGGGGTCTGTTAAGTGTACAATGATTGAGAAAAGTTGTTTCCAAAGTTCCAAATGCTGCATCAAGAACTACTAGGGCCAGAGGTTTAGCTCAGCAATGTAAGTGCTTGATTGACAAACGTGAGGTCATGAATTCAATCCTTAGTAACAAAAAAAGAAAAAAAACCAAAACAACACAAAACAAAACAGAAAAATTACTTGCAAACTTCCACACACAAGAAGGAGGCATACTGTATTTCTTAAAGAAAGATGAATCAATGTGTACACATTTCACTGGAAAATATTTTTATGAAAACTTATTTTTTAATGTATTTTAATTTAAAAAAAAGTTGTAAAGATAGTTCTGAGTTTGAATGTACTCTCCAAGTAAATGATCTATCTTAATAAGTGTGTTATAGTTACTATCATTAATGAAATTATATAAATGTCTAAGCATTAAAATTCGTTTTGTGAAGTTCTTTAATTTTCATGTTTTTTGTTTCGTTTTCCATGCCAGCATGTCATTCAGATATCAGTAATGTATTTAGTCATTCAGTCTCCTCCTAGCTATGACAGTTTCTCAAGCTTTTTTTTTTTTTTTAATTTTAGATGGCCTGAAGATTCCTGTAGAGGTATTCTGCTGAATGTCCATCAGTTGGGCTTTTTCTGTTTTTAAGTCATATTACACTAGAGTTTTGTGTTTGAGGAAGAAGAACACAGAGGTTAAGAGAGAATCTCTTTATACCATACTGTATATGCCTCAAAGAATATCAACATGTAAGTCCTGCTGGTGCTAACTTTGATCACCTGACCGAGGTAATGTTTCAGATTTCTCCCATAAAATTGTTCTTTTTATCTTTCAATACTGTACCTTTTGGATGGAAGTGATTTTAAGCAACCAGAATTAAGTTGTGTAGACTTATGCTCAACCTCTTAATAGAAGAGAAGCTGCAAAAAATTATTTGGAATTCTTTTGCACTAGAGATTTATCACACTTTTTGGCCACATGTATTTTGGTGAATTACTTTGAGTGCAGACGTGTTTAGATTAAGTTTCTAGAGATAACTAATCCCTTTATCACTATGTGATGACCTCTCCTAGAAAATATCTCTTCTACAAGAGAGGCTTTAAACCATTGTTAACAATTAACTGACGATAAAAACAGAAAGAAATAAAAACTTTAAATGTCACAACTTAGTAAACATGGAATTTTGAAAATATTGCTGGGGTTAAATTTCTGGTACTTGAAACATAAGGAAGAGAGGGTTTACTTGGCTTATGGGTTTAGAGTGTTCAGTTCATTATTGGCTCTAAGAAAGGAACATCATGTTGCAGAGAAAAGCTGCTCAATGCATGGCCACCAGGAAGCCCAGAGACGGGAAAGAGCTGAGGACAACAGATCACAACCCCGGTGGCCCACCTCTTCCGGTCCAGCCTCACTTCATTAAGAGCACATTCAGCTCTGAACTGATGAATCCACTAATGAATATAAGGATTCTGGAGGGGTCTGTTAAGTGTACAATGATTGAAGGGCCATGATCTGGCCACCTCCCAAAAACCCCTCTCCTGAACATATGATACTTTAGATCTAAATCATTTGAAACACTATTCAGCCTATAAGTGGTATCCGATTAGAAGAACTTTTCTGCAGAAAAACAACCTCATGTAAAGTTAGTGCTCTCACACATTTTGGTACATTTTCCTTACCAATGGCTTGATGTAATCTCGAAGTAAGTGGATATGAATACTTCAATAGGATGAGCAATGCTATTGATTATATGAATGCAAATTGGCTCCAAACTGGAAGCATTGAGAATAAGCAGAATAAATTGCTGAATTAGAGGACACAAATCTAGAGTAACCTTTTAATTAGTGACTCCGACTGTGGAATGATAGGATGGGCTTATTAGATCAAGGGATTTGTAGCTGTAGGAGAAAAGTGCTTTGTAGAAGTGGAATTCATAAGTTTGGAAAGAATGGAGCCATTAATGGTGGAAATTGTTTTCTAAACTAAGACAAAATTGATAATGTCTCAAAAGAGCAGAGGAAAGCCTATCTAGATTCAGTTAAAAGATCTAAAGGGCTGTTGAGACTTGGAAAATAAATTAATATTACTTCAGAGGTAAAAAGAAGAAAGAGAAAGGGAGGCTGGGTTCTGGGGTTATCTAGGGAGAAAGGGTGTGAGGACACTGCTGTCCAAGATTCATTGGGGGGACTTAGATGCCAACCACTTAAAATAATGCTATATATTAAAAACCCATGACATTTTAAATTCAGTGGTTGAATTTGGTTGACTTGTTTGTAGAAAGAAAATTGTCAAGATAGGTCTGTATCTAAAAATATTTTAGATTTTTGAGATATGTATTAATTTTAAGGGAAAAACCAATTCCTCTGAATCTATAGAAAGTTATTCATCATAGTCTCCCAACTGGAGAATTTCTCTCAGACTAGTAGCACATGTGGCTCCTTGTTCAGGGCCTGCACAGCAATTTTAATGATCTAAATAAGCCTGGAGGCCCTTCAAAGGCTTTATGAGGAAAATTAATTGAAGATTCACTGTCCTTGGAATTGACTGTTACTGCACTTAACAGCTCAGACAAATTCTTCCTCATATGTTAATAAATTACTGTGGCATTTTAGCACTTTTCTCTCGCCTCCTCTCTAGTTATTGTTCTTGTATCATCATAATTACATCCCTATTTATATAATTCCGCACGCCACCCATGACTATCTACTCACTATTTAATCCGCTGGGATTTTGAAGGATTATAAATTTAACTTAAGAATTTGCTGTCTGTATTATCACATAATACTCAGTGTTAATTGGCAATTGTTCTTTTCTGATTTAATTATATTGTTCCAAGTTGAGATTTGCTTAAGGAGAAGTAGCCTGGCAGTACAAAGAGGAATAGTTAATACTTGAACACATGAGAGATATACACAGTAGCATTCGGAAAGAGCTAAAGAAGGTTTTGTCCTCTGGCAATGTGATTATGCGCCCTCTTCCCTCTGCCTTCTTGTCCTCCGTTATTGATATTTAAACACTAGAGTCAGATAAGGGGCTGCTGCTTCTCACAACTCAATTTACTATAAACATTTTGTAGATCTCTTTTCATTAAAGCCTCAACATCCATGTGCTTTTTACTGAGCAGTCTGCAGTCTTGACAAGAAAGGAACACTTCAATCAAACTACACTTTGGACTAGAATTTGAAGCAGCTGTGCCAATCCAAAGACAAAAACAGTCGTGTATTAAAATAATTACCACCGCTAAACAAACCCTACCAACACTGTGCTATGTATACGTTAATACCAATCCGGATTTTTCTCTGCTTGTGAGGGATATTAGGTTGACAAGGACATTGAAATGATAATGGAATGGGTCATAGGCTCAAACAAAGCTGTGGCTTATATATTAAATTTCAGTTTCATGGTAAAAGTGAATGTCACTTGAGGTGGCAAAAACTAACAAGTGTAACACTGCAAAAGACATCTTTTAAAGGCTTTGCAGAGCTCAAATGCTCTTATATTCATTGGCTGAGCAAAAACAGAAGGAAGAACATGGATAGTAGCTTTTTCTTGTATACCAGTTTAAAGCTGCAAAGAACTGTCTTGTAGAAGGTACACTCTCACCTGAAGGGCCTGCAGAAGCTCTGGAACTAATCCCTTCAAAAAGTGAATAAAAATTTTAAAATGTCATTAAACAGTTGTCAGAATAAGATTCCACGTAATCTGTTTGGATGCTCCACATTTATGAGTGTGTGGCCTACATTTCTGGTTTCTGACTCAAGACTTTAAAGCAGAGTGTGATTTGCATGACCTTTTTCATTTTGATAAGAACGATTTACGAATCAGGCTGATTTTTGCCTAATCAGCAGGGATGTTGAGAAATGACTCCTGTGGTTTCTGCTGACACTTATTTATAGAATTTGCTGATGATAGAATGATAGATAATGAGACAGGGGGATGGTGGATGTGAAAACCCAAGGGTGGGAGTGAGAAGAGTAGATAACGAGGCAGGTACACTAGCTAGTTAATTTCAGTAAAAACCCAAACTTTAAACTTCAGTGGGAGCTTGAACTGAACCATGGGGAAGACAGGTGACATGAAGACTTCAGTGATTTCAAAACCGTACATCTCTAAGTGGTGTCTGGATCAGACTCATTCGTTTAACTAGGTAGCAGGGCTGGTGAATCCTTTGCCTGTGGAAGGATTGTAAATAAACCTAGTCATATTTTTAAAGTAAATAAACAGTATTAGTGACTTGCTATAGTCTTCCATGAGTATGATAATAATGTAAGTGTTTCTATTGTTAAAAATTCATTTTCAGTTATTGAGTACATTAGCACATAGCTTACTTTTCATACGTTCACATTTTATCAACAAATTAAACTTTGTTGGCCTACCAAATTGACAAGCCATTTTGCTTTTCGATGTCTTTGCTTTTTTATTTGAAGAAACTATGAAATATGTGTATGAGCAACATGAAAATTACTGCAGTCCATGTGTCATTCTCCTCAATTCTTCATCTTCTGCAAACTTCTTTTCATCTGGCTGGAAATTTGTTAAAACGTTATGCCATCACTAAATCTTTGTATCTATTTTAAGTGTTAATTTTCATATAATTTTTAACATAACTGTATCTAAATAAGTGTATACTAAACCATTAGCATGATCCAGCATTTTGTGCGTGTTATAAATTCTCCACCTGACTCAAAGATGGCATTTGGTTTTCTCAAATGACACACATCATAAAAGTTCCACACATCACTGCATTATCTTTGTTATTAGACCAAAATATGTTTTGTATTGTATAAAATATGTTTTGTATTGTTTTGTATTGTACACACTGTTGATGTGTGTCGGTATAAGTTTATATAAAAGTGTGTGCACAATTACTGAGAAACAGTGTCATCAATGTGGTAGGATTCTGCACATTTGGCATTTCGATAGTTAGTCTTACAACTTTATGATTCCGATAAATCAGATACTTGACTTAATTCAGAGTCATTTGTTTGGGAAGGATGTTTCATAGGTATTGCTGTTAAACTTCATCACTGTGCTTATAAAATCTGATTGTCTTAGTGTAAAGTACTATTAATCAAATATCAAAGTTGTAAATTTCATTACCTGTATTACTCATGATGCTTTCAGTATTCATTAATGAGTTTTGCCTTTATGATTTTTAGAATGACTGACACAGTCTGTTAATTTTCACTAACACTGTCAAAAAGCAGAAGAAGGAATACTTGTGGCCCAGGTCATTGTAACAGTCCAGAACTGCCATAATACCAAAGCCATCTGTAAGTATCACAAGAAAACTAATACACATTCCTTCTGAATGCAGAAAAAGGAACATTTAATATAATACTAGAAAATTTAGTTTAATTATTTTATTATGTATTTTCAAATGGCTTACTTCTATTTTGATTATTTTTCCTTAATTTAGTGGCTAGAATTCTTCTACAAGACAAAGATAATGTAATAACTATTTGGCTTTCTTACAATTAAATTTGATTAGGCTAAATAAGATAGATATTATTCCATTACTGAATTTGAGTAATAAATATGTCATTAATAAATCTAAATGTTTTATAACATCATAATTAACTATTTTGGTGGCATCATAATATATATGCCACCAAAAATGTATACACCAGGAAAAGAAAAAATTTTATAAATATTTTAATACCAAATTTATTGAGACATCATGAGATTAACAGAAGTTGCCTTTGGCTTTTGCAATTACAGTCTGCTTCTGTCCCTAATTCTATTCATATCTGTGGCCAATAAATATTGCTAGTCATGAACTTCATCTGGTATGGATCAGAACAATATTGAAAAGTTTGGACTATTCTGTCTGAAGATCCATGTCCATTCAGGGTTAGAGTCTCTTTTTCATGGTTAGAGATATGATAATAAATAATTTGCCATCCAATCTAGGGGAAATCCCAGTAGATCCCAGATGATTTGGATCCTAAATACTGAGTGTTTTGATAAGCTCCTGAATGTTTTTAGAGTTTCTTTTCCAACTTTTAGAGCACACATGCATTACCAAGTCCTTCTTGTCCAATCAGTGCATTGGGTATGGATTTATTACCCATAGAGTGTATTAATGTTAAATTTTGCAACATGTCCAATTGATTTAAGCCTCTATGGACTTAAATCAAATGACAGAAGGTGGAAAAGACAACATCTCTGATGCAAATGTTTAATTATTCAACCATTTCAGTGTATGTCAATTTATTTTGAGCCCAGTGCTGTTAGGTCATCAGGATATATATATATATATATATATATATATATATCACTCAATTCTGTGATAAAACACCTTATGAAAGATACCAAAAGACATGCACCAACATGTTATTCCCAGGTTGTCCTTCTTTCTGTTTCTTCTGGTTGAAAATATTTCTCATTAATAATTAAGAGTCTAAGCTTGCAAAATCTAGAGAAAAAAGTAAGTATAGTACCATAATCGGTTCACTGGTAATGAACCAGCTGCTGTCCTTTGGATTCTTCTGAACTCAGGTATTCTGCTACATGGGCAAAAGAACCATATATTTTTTTCTCACTTACATAGTATATAACTGGCAACCAGCTTCTGTTATGTAATATACTTTCTTCTTTTAAATTCTTTGTATTTTATGTAGAATACAACTGTGAATTAAATAATTAATGGAGACCAGCACCTCTTCTCTTTCTTGTTCTGAAGGGCAAATGCTTACCTCTGCTACCCCTACAGACTGTGATGAAAACAGTAGGTCTTGATATGGGCTACACAAGGACATGAGGAGCAGATGGTCTTTCTGTCAGGTATTTTCCACTGCTACATCTTTTGTTCTACAGTCCACAAAACTAGTGAGGGTGTTGTCCCAAATAGCAAATATATTCACTTTATTCATCCATTCAATGACGGAGGAAATGATAGTTCTGGACAGAGTTGAATACAATATGCAATACCAGACCCTGAATTTCTCATCACAGATCTGATTTCCATGTTCCTTCACTCTAACACTGAGGCTTAATAAGGCTTATTATTTTGGATATCAACATCAATGTAGATTCTGTGACCATTACATTAACACTTTAATAAATACCATATCACTACTTTTGTGATGTAATCTTCTATGTTGTAAAGTCCAATGTGACCCCTTCTTTGTGTCTGTCTACCTCTTAGGTACAGTGATTCTAAAATTTCAGGATTTACCACAAAGGGTCCCCATCTTTGTCTTTCTCATCACTATCACAGAAGCATACTTTCCCATCACCTAACCTATCATCAGACTGCTTTTGGTTATATCTTGAGTGTTCCAAACTTAATAAACCACTGTTTATATTTTCTAGCCCAGTAGATATTTTTCCAAATTTTTCTTTTATATGCTTGTCTAGTGTACGGAGTTTCATTCAGACACAATGTATTTTACCTTGCTAGAGAATTTAGCATTTATCTTGCCAAATCATGTTTTATTCAACTGTAATTGGTTTCACAGTGACCATTTGAAAAGATAAAATAGAACCTAATAAGACAGGATATGTGCAATGTTCTCCAGAGAACATTGTTGGAAGATTTGTTCTCAGTCCAAGGTGATATTGGGAGGAGATACAAACTTTAAGAGGTAGGCTTAATATCAGGACATAGGTCATGCAGGTATGTTCTTGTAGGGAGCATGCTTTATAGAGGGTCATGGGCCTTCAGATTCTTTTGCTCTCTTTCTTTGTTTTTAGTTTATCAGGATATGAATGACTTTATTCTGCCATGCACTCCATTACATGATATATTATCTTGTTATCAACACAAAAGTAATAGTATGCCCATTTTTTAAGGTTTCAGAAAGTTAACTACCAGTGGATATGCAAGTGAGAAGACAAGGAAATTTGAAGGTTGAGATTTTTGAGTGAAACAAACCAGTGTATATAATTTTTAGAAGACTCTAGTTTCCCCCCTAAGATCCTAAATGTAGGACTGACCTAAATTGGAATTTAATTTATGGAATATTCCTATTCTTCTAATGAAGCCTTGAGTTCTCTTTTGAGCATTGTCTGTCATTTGAAGAAAATTTGCCTCTTTATGAAGTTTTGGCAGCTCTTAAAAATTAATTACCACAGTCTTGCATCATTTTCACTGAGTGTGGACTATTCTCCTTTTCTTGAGTCTCAGGGTTTTTTTTTTATTATTTTACTCAATCAAATGAACAGAAATGATGTTATGCAACTATTATGTTTTATGTTGGGAGAACTATTTCATAGCCCCAGATCTTCACGTAAGAATTCTGACAATCCTTAGCCACCATGCTGTTGCAGTACTATGTGAAAGAGCCCTATGTTGAACAACTGATCGCTAGTGATTGGATGGTTTTCAAATTATTCATACAGTGAGTAAATATATTCCCATATAATTGCAGTCCCTAGTCTTTTACTCACTTCCAGTCAAGTTATCAGACTAGTGGAACATCAGTAAGATTTTCTAACTCTGTTTGAGACAACTTCTGACCCACACAGTATATAAGTATATAAGTATAATAAAATGGTTGCTCTGTGCAACTAAATTTTGGTGTCATCAGTACTGAAATAGTTACTAGACGAGAATAAAACTGAAATATATGACATTATCTTTGGGACTCTATATCAGCTGAAGGCTTGAAAGGCTAAGACATGATTGATAATTAAAGCTAGAGGAAAGGGGATTCGCAATGTGTCATGACTGAATATTTGGCTTAAGTCTTGCTTGCATTAATGTGGAAAACAGAAAATGTAACAAAACAATTATAAATATTGTTAAGGAGATTTCTATAAAAATGTTGAAAGTAGCAACTGGTCCATTTAGCACATGATAAAATATAGATAAAATGATGCATGCTAGAAATTTACATACTAAAATAAATCTTAAAAGGAATGTAAAATAAATCTTAAAAGGAATGTAGTTAGCAAAAGAATATAAAATTAAGAAAGTGGTTTAAGGAAAAAAGAATATTGGTTGAGAATGCAAGACAAGATAATGTCTGTCAGAAACATTTTATGAAATAAAAGTATAAAAGGTGGCTTTCAAATTATCTAAGTGGCATCCCTGTTTGATGTCCGCTACGATGGAGCTTCTGAGAGTACTGAAGACATTGTCACTCAGCATCATTACAGCAGGCCAAAAATAGATAAGAGCTCATCTTGAAGGGGACAGTCCATATAGTTTTTGTGTAAAAGAGCAGATTATAGATTGATTTTTAAAACCAAAAACAGTGATACATCACTGAGCAATGAGAGTACTTTCTGAGAAATCTGTCATTAAGTGATTTCATCAAGGTACAAATATCATAAAGTACATTTATACAAGCTAGGACTATGACACACATTTTTATAAGATCACTGTCTTGGTTACTTTTCTTGTTGCTGAGGCAAAATACCTGAAACCCAGAGTTAAAGGAGGAAAGGTTTATTTAGCTCCAGTTTGTAGGGGTTTATTTAGCTCCAGTTTGTAGGGGTTGATAGTCTGCTGGATCCAAGGCAGTGTGGCATGGCAGAGGAGCAACACAGAGGAGAAAAAGTCTACAGCAAGCAGGCAGCTGAGAGGGTAGCCAGCAGTCAACAACAACAGTAGGTGACAATAACAGCTGCTTTCTGCACCTTTTATATTCTATCTAGAATACCCGGTTTAGGGAGCATGCCATATCAACCAATGGATTAATTTGGTAATCACACACTCTTCATCTCAGAATCACACACTGTAGATCCAGCCACCTCTGCAAAAGCCCCAGCTATGACTTCATGAGGTTTTTTTTTTTTTGGGGGGGGCATATAGATCCAAACCATAACAATTAGCAGCATGTATATAGTTCATTATTGACCAAGTTTCCATTATGCAGCATGTGAATGCGTATCTTTTTAGAGCTAAGAAATTAGAGAAGCATAGAAATGGAATTAGACCTTTTCATTCCTATATTTACATGGAATTTTTCTGCAACCATGGGCAACTCGTTAGAAATGGGAATCACTAAAATTGAGTAAATCACACTGTCAAAGGGCAAAACTGAGAGCTCTGGATAATTAGTTTCAGAGAACACAAGAAGTTCTTAAGGAAGGAACTACCAATGTCTGCCTTATTTAATTCACAATTCCTAAGGACTAATGATTATATATATACATATATATATATATATATATGTATATATATATATATATATTTAACTGAAAATAATTTATCTCTTCATGCTGGATTTGAGGTCAAAATGAAATGTGAAATTTGAGCATTTTAGAAGTTAGTGTACATTTTGAAGGTGGATGAAATAGAAGTAATTTGTTTCAGAGACTTGACTGTGGTGATTTTTTCTTTTAAAAATGATTGTAATTTCTTTGCACTCTTCCACTGAAAGATGGGATCTGTATCACATTCTCTGAAAGTTCTTTGAGTTTGTCCATTTAACTAATGAAAAACATCAAAGTGGTTCTTTTTTGTTGTTGTTTTTCCTTTTGCCGAAGCTTGGTTATATAATGAATTGCAACTTATGCCTCATATACTGGGAATCTCATGTTTGGCATCTTAACCACAAATTAGAAATCTGATATCCTGGAAACCATTATGTTGTCCAGAAACCCAGTTTACTTGGATTCGCCATGATCATATGTATAGTCAACATTTTCAGCTTATTCAATCTTTCATGTCAACTCATTCAGGTGCCAGTCATACTAGTTAAAAGTAGTTTACAGATAATTCTAGAATTCAGCAGTAGCATGACTGCAACTGTCCAGATTTCCTGGGTATTGTAAAGAACACAAAAGTCATCTTGGAGGTACCACTCTGAATTTTGGCCCACTGAATCTGTCAGCAGTTTTTCTTATGCGCTACTAGTATCTTCCTGACATAGTGTTCCTTTTTTGAAAAAGTGCATGGTTTTCAAGGTCAATTGATTTATAAACAAATCAATTTGAATTTTCACAAAGCTTTTCATGGGATCTTTCAAACTGATATTAAAACTATATACGAAAACAAATGACTCGCAATTGACAAGTCAATTTGGACCAAGAAATTTGGAATATCTCATTGAAAGTGCTTCATTACTTCAGAAATGAAGGGGTTAAAAGTTGTGATAGTTTCATGATGGTAAATACATAGAACAAATGAAAAGAATACACAGTGCAGAAATAGGGTTACATGCACTGTCATTTCTTTTGGATAGAATGTCAAGATACATCACTGGGGATTTACAAGACATTTCTGCAACAGTGTGATATTTATGTAGCTCATAGGAAATAAGAATTTGGAACCCTACTTTATACTATACCAAAACTAAATTTAAAGACATTTTGGATATTGATGTTTTAAAATTTTCTAGGAGAAAATGTTTATGACTGAGGGCAAGCTAAACAACCTTTAATATGAAAATATTACTAATAAAAATAAACTGGATTTTATTGTTGCAAACAAAAGTGCTTTAGAAAAGAAACAATAAAAAAGAATGTCACACATGCGAAAATATTTCCAAAAATATATTTCACAAAATAGTTGTGTGTGGATTATACAAGTAGTGACTACGTTAACAACAACAAAAACACTCAATAAAAGTACACATCAGATCACTAATATAACTTCAGATCACATATGCAAATGACTATAAATGCCAATTGATATCCTTTTTATTTAGGAAATTAAACTTAACTTCTGCAAAAAGTACTACTACCTAACCCCACAGTGGTCAATACTGAAGAGACAAATGTTACTAAATTATGGCATGTGTATGGATTATGTGGGCTGTTATTCATTGGTGAGGTAAAACAGAAGCAGCAGGGTTGATTTCCACATTTGTGCAGTTATATAGAACTTTGTACTCTGATGTTTCCTGTGCTTGACTTAAAACTTTGTTGTTGGGAAATTTTTAATTATTTTTGGATAAATAATTCCAAATACGCATTTTGCACTTGTCTTAAAAATCTACATGACTGGCCTTGGAAAGTATGTCAGTGAGTGATTTGACAGATTTTTCTTGTAATTAAACATTCTTATCATATAATGCAGATTTCCTATTGTTAGTGAGTTATCAAGTAGAAATGAAAATATATGTTCCTAAAGCAACTATTCATGAATAGTGATAGATTTATACTTAGTAGCCTCAAACCCAACTAGGATAATTTTGGTGCCCTCCTGCCATGAAACACAATCTAATGACTCAAACGAGTATCTGTCCATGCATGCAGCAACAAAGGTAAACCTCATCAACAATGCATGAGAGGAAAAAAGCCAGTCACAGTGAACATTTTAGATGAATATCTTTAAGTTGAATCTTAGAACATTTAAATTATTGTGTAGAGACAGAAACTAGATCAGCTATAGCCCAGGGCCAAGAATTGGAAGTAGACTGATTGACAAAGACAGAAAGGGTAACTTGTAGGTGATCATAAATATCCTTATTTCAGTTGTGTTCATGATTGTTTACATGTGTGTAGTTCATTTATGAAAACTCATCAAACTGATCTGTCTTATCATTACTAAATATACATCCAAACTGAATGAAATCAATGTGCCAATAATGTACCAGCACTCTCATATTCATTGCAGTGTTATGTACAACAGCCAAAGAATGCAATCAACCTAAGCGTCCGTCCATCAAAAAATAAATGCACAGCCAGGCATGGTAGAGCACGCCTGGAATCCCAGCACGTGGGAGGCTGAGGTAAGAAGATCTCCATGAATTTGAAAACAGTCCAGACTATATGTGAATTCAGCTGCAGCCTGAACTGCATGGTGAGACCCTGCCAAAACAAAAAAACAAACAAAAAAAAAACATGAATAAATAAAAGCACAAGCAAAATGTGGTATGTATGCAGAGTGAAATACTGTTCCACCTTAAAAAGAAATTTCTGTGATTTTATAGATAAAGTTTACATAAATCTGGAGATCATTACATTAGTGAAATAAACCAGGCACATAATATTAAGTTACATGTAGAATCTGGAGAAGTTGGATTCATGAAGAAAGGAGATTTATTTTTCCTATGGGCTGGGGATGAAGTAGTTGAAGAGATACTGCTCAAAAATATTTCAGTTAGATAAGAAAAACAAATGAAAGGTACTATTGTACAGTAAATAATTGAATAAAATGTGCAGTATTTTTAAAATCACTGAGAACCCTGAGTGATTTCAAGTATTCTCACCGTAAATATATAAGTATGGAAGACATTAAATATATTTATTTGTTCAATTAAGTCAAAATTCTTAATCTGAATATGATGAGGAAACAACAAAATATATGGAAGAATATTGAAGCAACCTAGATACATAAAATCGCTACTTTTATTTAAAAAGCCCCAACAAATAAAAAGAAAATAAGAATTAGTAAACTCTTTCAGCAAATAAATTAAGTGTAAACATAATTCTTGATTGCTTCCTGACTTGAACAACACCAAACAACAAACATATCAAGAAGCTATAAAATATATGAGGGCGTTCAGGAGAATGTGAACATCATAACACAGCATCTTATGGTAAGTTTACATTCACTAAGTACCTTTCAGAGTATCATGGTTCTATCACATACCACTTTTATTAGAAAATATATGCTAAAGTAATAAGAAAAGAGTGTCTTAACTTTAAATAGTTCAGGAAACTGCTAGAGATGAAGTAGGTTGAAAACTTGAAAACAAATGATTAGTAGTGTAAAAGAAATGAGGCAGAGAAGGATAACTAGAAACTCTAATATAGATGGCCTTGATACACTATATATATATTTTTTTTGGGGGGGTTAATAATGAATCCTGAGGTTTTATTTAACCAACTGAGAAAAAGAAATTACAAACTATGTTTGTCACCATCTTTTGTTAAAAGAAAAAACACTGTAAACCAAAAAAAGTACCATGGGAATCAACACAGCCACCCTATGGGGCCGGTTTTGGGCACCGGGCGGGCAGATGAAACCCGGGGCCGGCTTTCAGGCCCTGGGCAGGGTGGCGCTGGCTGGCCCGCCCTGCCACTTTGAGGCACCCTGGGGGCGTCCTAACAGCTGTGGGAACCCGGCATCAACTTCCACCGCGAGCAAGTTATGCCGCCAGATACACGCAGATACACTATACTATTAATAGTGCACCAGGATTTAAAACCCACATTACTCACACTACTCTGCTTAGATGTTCCAGTCATTCTACCTGTACTAGATTTGAGGACACAGACAGCAATCACGAAAATAACAGGATATAGTACGGTAATCATCCTTAATTTCCTATTAGCTTAATCTAAAGCTCTGTAAAACCTACACAGTTTTACCATGACTGGTCGTAATCGAATCTGGTTTGTTGGATCGCGGTTTTGTATTGATAGATTTTTTTCAAAGCTGTTATGATTGATAGTATCAAGTCTGAAAGTATAGACAACTGCACTTAAGATGACAAGATCCACTAGAATATCCACTCTGGCTTGATTATTACCTGCCTTTGAAGTTTTATACTGTCTACAATGTTTTATTTTTACTACTATTATTATTTACTGCTATACTCAGTTATACTGCTATATTCAATTATGCCTGATGATATAGACATTCTGTTGAAGATAATAAGAAACAACACAGTAATCATTGTAGATCACCTTGTACCATGGTTTTATACAACTTTTTGGCTTCATGTTTTTATAGGAATTTTTTTGTTTTGTCTTGCTAAGTTTTGTTTTTCCCTCTAATGCAGAAAGTATAGAAGTACATGCAGAGATTCATGCATGTGTAGCTGTCTACACTCTCACTGTTTGACTATCTACTTTGTATGTTTTAATTTTGTAACTTAAGCAACTATTTCTAAGAGGACAATATGTAATTTATCAACTAGTGATTTCTTAGTTTATCTTTTTTTTTTGAATTCTGTATTACTTCTACCCTTTACATGCTTTTGTTTCTCTTTAAATTAAACAAAAATGGTCTTCAAAACCTCAGACATGATATTTATTTAGGTATTATTTACTTTATCTCAGTAGATTTTAAAGCTTTAAGTTTATAGAAATACACATAGAGACTCATGCATGCATAGCTGTTTACAATCTTACTGCTTGAATATCTACTTTGTAGGCTTTAATTTTGTAACTTGAACAACTATTTCTAAGAGGACAATATGTAATTTATCAACTAGTGATTTCGTACTGTTTATCTTTTTTAAAAATTTTTTTTTATTATCTCTACCCTTTACATGTTTTTTCTCTTTAAATAAAAAAAATAAAAAAAGAAGTGTAACGAGGAACAATATCAGTAACATGTAATAAATATTTAGACCACATTGTGAAATAGAAAATGTTAAAATTGAGAGGGAATCTAGGAAGGATATAGGGAAAAGGAAGAAAGAAAAAAGAAAAAATGAGAAAATAAGGAGAAACAAAATTCTCACAAATAAGGAGGGGAAGAGGTGTTGGAGGGAGGGTAGAAGAATGGGGAAATAAAGAATTTTTATCATTTACAGGTACAAATCAATGAATATGATCATTATGTATATCTAAAATTTATCAATAAACTCATAATAAAAAAATTAGATCATTGGTTAACATAAAATACAGTAATTCTAGAATAATCATTAAAATGCATATTCTATAAAACAAATTCATAATGCATTAAACAAATTGGATCCAAGTACCAGGAAAGAACATATTAACCAAAAGGATTTGTGTATTATGAGTTGTACAAGATACACAAACATACACAATTTTTATTTCAAAGATTAGGAAGCATTTTTTTAAAAATTGCCTTCATAAAAATAAAATAATCAATATTGTGTTTAAAATTAAATTGACTTTCCACATCACTAGAATTAAAAGAATGCAAAATGATTTTAAGGAAATGAATAAAAAAGAGATGAAATAAACTCATAAACAGGTTTTAGTTTTAATAATAATGAAAGCAATCATTTATGACTGTAAATACGAATGTATTAAAACGTTCTACTGAATTTATGCACCTCTAATCAATCAGTCCCTCAGGGAAATATATAAGGTTTTATAAAGAAATAAATCTAGCAAATGGTTGAATAGAAAAAACTCCTTAAAATATGACAGAAACTTCTAAAAAGTCAAATTATGGTTCAGTCTGCCATAATTATGGTTCAGGGGAAGAAATATTTATTCTCTCCATCTTTCTAGAGGAAAAGCTTGAGATTCAGCACTCTAGAGTAAATAATGTGTCCTTTTATGAAAGTGGTTGGGATATTATCAAGAATGATCTAAATAAAATTTAAAATGTTTTTGTCTTTCATGAAGAAATTGCGTTTTTCAAACTTCAAGAGAAATAAAAAAAAACATGTTTGATCTTATGTAAGAAATACTTATTACAGAACAATTTATTGTGGAGTATAGAATAATAAAGGAAGTTCCCAAAATAGAAAAATGATTTTGAAATAGAACGAAGTGCTACGCTGCTGAAGATAGGCTATCTTGAAACCAAAAACAATGCTGTTGAATGATATTAATAAATAGGAATGTTTACACGATATCATGTTATCCCTCATTGAAGTCTCATGTATTAATATAATTGAAGACATTCAAATAGTCATGTGTATGTATTTGAGAATGCCAATAGTAAAAAGTATTTACTGCACATAGAACTATTTAGAGAGTAGCAAAAATACAAGTATTTCATTGTCCTTATCTCTTCTTGATAATATTGTATGCCTCATCTTTAAAATCCTTTTTATTTTTTTGTTTTTTATTTTTCTCTTTTTGAGACAAGATCTCACTAGCTCAGGTTAGCCTTGAACTCACTTTTTAGTGCAGTCTGGCCTTGAATTGGCCTTAAACTGACTCAGCCTCCCAAGTGCTGAGATTACAAATGTGCTCCACCAGATCTCCCATTTACCTTTCTTATTTAAATTTTTCACTAGTAGCCAAAATGTTATGGTTAAAATTGGAAAATCAGTCACAAATAATTCTTAAATATAAGAGAAAAGATGATGAAAATAGATAAAATATACTAAATACATCACAAAATAACGATTTTATGCATGTAAATATATGTCATAAGAAGTATAACAGAATAACTAAAAATGCAAAATTTGTAAATACTGGTATTCTACAGAATGAATGACATATTCCTCAGATTATTATAAAATCACCAAAAATATCAATAGATTCAAAAGTCAAAATGCAATCTCAGAAAAATAAAGGCACACAGCCAGTATTTGTTTGAAATATTACATTGAGACTGTTATAGATTAAAAACTGGTGGTCAGCTTAATAGGAGCTGAATTAAATCACCATGGTTCTGAGTGTAGATGTTCCACCTGATGAAGTTGCCAGCATCAATAGAGACATGGAGAAGGATAAGCTATGCGTTGAGGTGTTGAGGCATCGAGGGTTCTCCTACATGTTGCTGTTTGAGCTGTTGGTTCTCCTGGAGAAGCTCTGGTCCTCACATTGAGCATTGCTTCCTGGCTCTGGAGGGGAAGACGTGTGCCACCTAATCTACAGGATGAACTCGTCGTGCTGGCTTCCTGGCATGTACTCGACTGTGCTTATTGTTAGAGGAGCTTGGAGCCTCCATGTCGCTGAAGATGGATGTGATGCTTTTCAAAGCAGCCTTGGCCTTTTTTTGGAGCATGACTTCTCAGCTCCAGTGTAGAACCCTCAACCTACCAGCGCAGCTCCTTCACCCCCCTGGCATAGACTTTCTAGCTTCCACTGCTGACCTTTGGGGCTTCCCAGCACGGATCCGTAAAAGAGACTGGCATGAGTCCTTCTTGTGGCTCTAGACTTCCAGTTAGACTTGTGGGAGGCATTGTCATGAGCTCTGGGTCTTCATCTGGACTCATGCAGAACATTGCTGTGGAATTCAGGCTCTTGATTGAATAGGCTATGTCTTTGGTGTTGTGGATAGATTTCCTGCAGTTTCTTGTGTTAACCCTGGGTGATCATCATAAAATAATATTATAAGTTCCATGTCCTGATATTAATTGTTCTCCTCAAAACCCCTGACTACAACAGGGACTATGGTTTGTGTGTGTGTGTGTGTGTCTGTGACATATTATACAAACAATCACAAGCAGTCAAGCCATTGTGTTTCTATTTTCTCTAAATCAGGGATTGGCAAATAAAATACATTGGCCAAAATTGGCCCAAACCTGTTTTATATGGCCTCCAAACTAATGATTTGATTTATAAAATGAAAAAGAATAGGATTATATGGAAGAGTCATAGGTTGTCTGCCAAATCTAAAGTCCTTACTATCAAAACTTTCATAGAAAAGAAAAATGACTGATCCCTGCTTATTTTGTCATCATAGTAGAGAATTAACAGCACCTGTGAACAAAAAAAGATGGTACAGCAAGATGGTCCTGGGCTTTAGGGTCGGGACAATTTAATTTCAAATCTTAGTCCTCACACGTTATAACTGTGTAAACTCAGGAATGCTGTTTGAATCTTGTGGGCATTGGAGGTAGATTTATCTTTCTCAGAGGGCCCTGACAGTTACATTCAAAGCTAGATCTAAAGAGTTTGGTCTATCATCAGCGTAATCACACACTGTTTGTACTTTTCTCATCCATAACTGAGCAGTTCTGAGATGTCTCGGCATAGGGAGCTATCAGCAGTGGCAGTCAAAGAAGAAAAATTAGGTGAGCAGTGAGATGTGGCAGGATATATATCCTCAGCTGTCCAAAACTTGGTTGAATACAATCCAACACACAGCTCTAAGAAGTTCATTCAAGCCTCCAGGTGGCTGCTGCTGCTCTGATGACCTGGGAAGTCAATACTCAAAGTGACTCACTTCCCTTCTGAGCAGAGGCAGGCAGGCAGGCAGGAGCTACCAAGGCAAAGAGAAAATAGAAGTCCATGCCTCAGCAGTGGGTCATTGCCACAAGCACTACGTATTACAGTAAATAGTTATGTTATTTCAAGATTTCAGCATAAAATAGGGCATTCAGAAACTCCGAATTAGAAATCTGAAAACAGTGCCACACTGAATAATATGCAGTGTTAAGTGTGAGATTCCCTTGCAATAATACTGTTGCATTTAACTGAGTTTGATTTTTTTCAGAAAGGTCATTATGGAGAATTCATTTTTCTGCTGCAAGAACAGGTTCAGGGAAGGGAGGGGAATGGGAAAAAAGGAATTAAAATATAATTTATACAGGTAAAAATTCCATATGATGAACATGATCATTATATGTGTCAAAAGTTTGCTAATAAAATTAGTTTTTAAAAAAGACAGTTTCTACCCACCAAAAAGAAAGCATTTTCTAAATTCTATGATCACTTTATCTCACTTAAATTTTGATATCTGATATTCTTGTTAATTTGTGACCTTGTAAATTTCTCTACTTTTATTTGTTTTGATTCTTGTGCTTTACTTTTCTTTTGTCATTTTTCTAACACCTATTGTAGAAATCACAGGCAGTAAAATATATAGTACTGGAAGTTTTCAAATGGCTTTATAATTTTGTGCTTGATTTATTTTTAGAAGTTTCCAGGAAAAACCTCAGAAATAATTGAAGTGATTTTTTTTTTTACAGATCAACTTAATTAATGGAGGTGATATCTCATGTTTCTTTCTGTATACATATTTGATACAATTAATTATGCCTCAGTGATTGACCATATGACAGTTCATCCAATTTCCTTAGTACACAGTGATTTGCTTTGGGGCCATTTGTCCTTCCACACTTATTGGCCTTTATATTTATGGCAATATACTGAAATTTACTTCTCTTTGATAAGGATGGCTCATATTTCATCAAGAAGGATTAAGTGTTTCTACTGTAAGAGAACAAAAACAGTGAATAGCCTAAATAAAATATCCTGTGGGAAGATTATTTTTATAAAATGTTTGGTTTCAATTTTATAAGTTCTTACACAAATAACACAACTAAATATAATTCAATGTTTTCCTAATATTTAAAACTTTATTTTTTATAATTTCATGACTAAGATGTTTCTATGGATACAACCATAAAGTTCATGGATCATTCTTTAAATTACCAAATTTACTCAACCATATATACTGTATTAACACTTGAAATAATGTGGTTTAAAAGTTCATTTCATATAGTTTAGAGTATTAGTCATTATATACTATAAATAATAGATTTATGATCACAGTATCTAGGCCATGCTTCCTTGTTTCAAATCAATATTTAAAGACAAATTGTAAGAATATAAATATCCTAGGAAAATAATTATTTTAAGTGTTCTAAAGTATACAACTCTGATAATTTATTCAGGAGTCCATCATAACCTCCCTTCAATATTTCACATCACAAATAAATGCACTGTACTTCACAGTTATAGGTCAGAATTTTCATGTGCAATTTTTGAAGATCAAATTTTAAGCCAGTAACAGCTAAACATTATCCTCTCTTTTACCGCTTAGAAAATTATTTGTTAATTATAATGGTTTAGGGTTGTTTCAGAATTGTATTCTTTGAAACATAAGTTTGTGTTAAGCAGCATTATTCAGTAGAAATAAGAATTATTAAATGTACATGATTGACTAATTATAAAGTAATAAATTCATATATAAGAAATGAGTAAGTAACTATGAATATAGATGTGCTTCTTTATATAACTTCAAGGTTCAGCCAAAAAAGAGTGGCTATAAATCATGTAGCTTCATGTCTAAAGCTTTATTAATGGCTGATGTTAATGTATGCACCTACCAGAACTCATTAAATTTGCCACTTATAATTTCGAGAAACATATTGCTAGAAATTATGCATATAAATATTTACTATTTTCTCATTAACAGAAAAAAAAGAAAGTGAAACGTTTAAGTATATTCTTCCTCAAACATTCACCCTTATGATGGAAGAAAAACATTAGTCTTTTTTTCCTAGAATGACAGGAAGTTAACAATACTCATGGTTACCAAGGAATTTGAGAAAAGAGCATGATTTCATCATCATTTAGCATGTTTTCTTTCAGTTCATAGGAAAATCTTTCTTTTCTCTGCTCATTTACTTTTTCTTTTCTGATTTCCAGAGCTTGTTATAAGAATATCTTTAGCACTTTCACATTTCAATACAATGTAAATAACAACTTTCAAATTCCTTGAACACGATATGCAAATACACAAATGCTGCAATTGTAGGAAGCTAAAAGGAATTCCCAGGACAAATATATTGCTCTTCTATTCTTCAGCTACAGTCCTTCTATTGCTCAGAAAACTTAATTTTCATTACACATGAGGTTCAAATAAAGTGGTATATGGGAATTTTTATTATGGGTATCCATTATCATCATGCCCTTAAAGTATTTTTAAAATATTTAAATAGATGGTAATAATTTGAAGCTTCACAAGTCACATTTCACATTCATATATTAGTTGTCTTTATTATTTTCTTGTTTCTGGCACAAAATATCCAGTACCCATAAGTTAAATGAGGAAAAGGTTTATTTTAGTTTATGCTTTGCAGAGGTTTCAGTCCTTAGTCGGCTGACTCCAAGGCATAGTGGCATGATAGAGAAAAGGCAGTTGATAATGTGTGCAGCAGGAATAATGCTCACGCAGGTTTTATTATATATATATATATATATCCTCCCACAGTGATCCATCAAACTTCACCCAGCACCATACCCAGCTATCAGTCAGTGGACTAATCGAGTATCAAATACCTATGATCCACACACTCATGATCCACACACTCCAAAAGCTCAACAAATAAGAGCATGAGAATCTGGAGAGTGTCACGAGAACATTTAGATAAAATTCATAATGCTAGTTTCAGAGACAGTATTCTCTTTCTTCCTTAACCATCAGCACAGTAGATATCAACTAGTATGCAGGCTCCACACATCTAATTTTCATTTTAGACCAGAGACTGGAAACATGGATAAGTAATTACAATGAAACCTTGGAATATTCTTGATCCAACAGATCTTGAAAAACACATTAATGCCACACAATAAAACTCACTTTAGATGAAATGGTTGGATTACATTTAGCTGCATTGATTTTTACGGTTTCAAACAGCAATTAGAGATAGTTTTCAGTGAAATACTTAGAATGGATTCCTATCCTGCACCCACATTGAGCAGAGGAAAAATGGCTGAACATATATTCAACTCATTTTTTTTTATTTTTTATTTTGGGGAGGTTTTGTTTTGTTTTGTTTTTTGAGAGAGGTCTAGCTTTATAATTCAGGCCAGCTTCTAACTGAGGTCAATCATCTTGCCTCTGCCTCCTCAGTACTGAAATTACAGGCATGCACTACCATTTTAAAAATAAGCATACCAGCACCACTAAATTTACAAAAAAAAGAGGGAAGAAGATTGAGGGGTTATGTGTGTATTATAAGAATAATGTTTCTTGGTGTCAAGTTCCTTCTGAATATTAGCCAAAAAAATCCCAACTTCTCTAAGCTTCTTGAGTGCTCTGACTCTGTTTTGTGGTCCTTTCTTTAATCTTTGTTATTATTTTTATGATATTTCTAAGTTGAGAATCTTAACCTCAATTCACGTTGAACAGATAAAGAGATACCCTACAGAAATTCTATTAAACAATCATACTGGTAAGTCTATTAAAACTGACTGGTAATATGATTATGAAATATATATTAGAAAATAATATGAAATTATAATTATTAAATATTATGATTATATGAATATTATTGTGAAATAATACATATATATTATGAAATATATATAGTGTGCATATATATACATATACACATAAAATGAGCATAAGAGATAGCAGTTAACAAGTTAAAAAAACTGATATCAAATAATCTTTCTTCAATTTAGATAAAAATATGAATAATACACATGTGCCAAGGTTAAAAAAAACAAATCACAGTACTATAAGTGCCAATTGGACTATAGAAAAATTTAATGTATGTTGCTGAGTTAAGAAAAGTGTGATGAATTTCAGATTTGGTGAATATATAGTTTTCAGCAACCATTTAATCAACATAATATTTGATTCAACTGATTCATATATATTGATTGTTTTTACTGTCCATGTCAAAATTGGCAAGTACTAAATATGGTAGGCTTTTCTGAAGACTACAGATGAAGTTTTTAGCTCCTAATAAAACCAGTTTTTGCTTTCAGAGGCTTAGTAGTGTGATTTTGAATGTGATCTATGACACAGGAAATATGGGTCTATTCTTTATATTGAATTTCTTCATATTTTATAATGTATTGCTCAGAGACAAGAAAAAAATGCAGAGATGTTACAAACTATAAAAACTAAAAAATACTATGTTTCCTCAAAAATTTTGAGGTATTTCTTCCTTTATGATTGATTTAATTTCTACTTGACTTTGACACAATTTTCTGATGTATATGTCTCACATTCACAATGGAAATACTGCAGGACTAATTATATTAGAATTTAGTTTCCATAATACCATTTTTAAAAATACATTTTAATTATCTTTTGTTATTAACTATTGCTTTTACCATTTCCAAATATCAACAAAGCTATTCTTGAATAATATTGTTTGATTTTGCTCTCTGAATGTGATTTATATTGTATTGAAATTTTTAAAAATTTAAATGAATATGCATTGTTCAATTTTATTCAAAAATAAATTATAAACCCATAAATGATTTTTATAAGCAGGTAATTTAAGACAGAATTTTATAAATTTTAAAAGTTTCACCTCAAAAACTCTAAAAGTATTACTAAGCATCGATCATTTATTTTATATAAAATAGTCATTAATAATTTCTTCTTGGTGGTATGGGAGATTTAACACAGGGCCTTCACACTAAAATACATTCTTAGACATTTTTATGTATTTATTTTTATTTTAGCATGAGATCTCCCTAAGGTACCCAAACTGGATTTTAAATTAAGATCCTCTATCTTGCTGCCTCAGCCTCTCAGGTTGTTGGAATTAAAGGTGTGTAGGACCAAATCCATCTTATTTATAACATCTTAAAACAAACCTAATAATCATTACTTGTTGGACTTCCATCATAAATTTCTTTATCAACATTAAGATGATACTCATAATACATTAGTACCACAAAATCAGTGTCATAATATATTAATATTAGAACACTAAACTAACAATCATATACATATATATTAAAAGAACCATTTCTATCATTTCTTCCAAGTCATTTTTGCATAACAGTCCTTCTTTGCCTAAAGAAATAACAGTTCACTGAAATAAAAAAATAACTCAATTTAAATTCTGGCATGATCGACATTAAAATGTAATACAAGTAAGAAAAATATAGTGTCCTATTAAAACAAGAGCAGAATCCAAAAGCCACGAAGAGCTCTCATGGATGGATAGTATAAATAAGATTGAGCTGTAACAGCCTTTAAAGGGGGAACACAGTTTGTTATAATTGGCTAGAACATTTAAATCAAGTGCTGGCAGAAAGAAAAACAAATTAGGCTGGACAGAAATCAAGTAGATTAGGAATTGGCAGCAGGCATTTCATAGGGATAGTTTTGATAACAATCTTGGACTAAATATTTGCTAATCTGAGTATCATATTGCCAGAGACAATTGATAAAGTAAGTTTTAAGTGTCAATCAAAACTTCTAAAATTTCTCCATAATTTCTGAATCCTTTGAACCTTCTTTAGAGAGGAAATACTTATAATTTAGAATATTCTTAAATGATACCCGTGAGACGTTCAATCAAGTAAAAATTTAATGTGTTAAAAATGTCAATATTGCATAGCTGAGAATCCAAAAGACTTACTTTAATGTTTTATACAGTTATATAAATTATTCTAGTCATATTTATTATAAAATACTATAAAATATTTTTAATGGTTAGATTAAAGAGAAAGTTTGCTTTATTTTCTTAAATTTATTTTTAAGGATTACTCTGTATTGTAAAAGAAACTCAGCTGAAAAAATCCTGACATCATATTAAAGTCCATAATTAATAGAAAATAATGAAATTTTTAAAATTTACTGTTTTCATCTTTTTATTTTGATACCCTTTGTTCAGTCATAGTCATGCTTTTGCTACAGATAAAATTGGGATTTAAAAAATACAAATATTTATTTTCAACAAGTTTGATTTACTTAGAATATCTTTTTTTTCTGGCCAATTTTTCCCTCAATTTTCTAAAGTAGTCCATACAAAGCCCACAAATATTATGCTTGTTATTTTCACTGGCATATGAAATGGTTGCCTTCATGTGACTAATCAGAGATTTCACATAAACCCGCCAATATTTGCTTTCAAATGTACAAATAATGATGTCAGAATTCAATAAGGATGGAGAGAAGAAATACTACAGAAGGGAGTTTATTTCAGTGTCTAAAGCATGACAAATCAATATTGTCAGGTTAAGTTTTTCTAAATGAACTGGAGTGTTTCTTCTTTTTCTTGAGCTGGGCTCTAGTTTATGTCAGTCACGAAGGAAGCAACTATTAAGATAATCTTCCCTTTTCTAAATATTATATGTTTGTTGTTGGTTACTGCTGTTATTGCTGCTTTTAGTCAGAATTTATATTATATGTTTCCTGACTCTGTTCTTTGGTAACTTCTTTCATTCTTATTATTTTAAGGATGTTTCTACTTCAAGAATCTTAACCTCAATTCATGTTGAACAGATAAAGAGGTACTCTGTAGCAATTCTCTTTTACCACGATTATGATTATTTGTATAATTTTTAATGAATATCTTCATATTCCAGTAGATTCTAGTGTGTAATTTTGTGTAATCGTGTGTAATTTTCACTGTCACTTCCTAGGACACAGTAGGCATGTAAAAATATCTATTCATTCAACACAAGTATTCACCTTCTCTAAAGTGCTAATTCTTTGTGTCAACAGATTTTTCAAAATATAACTGGAAAATTGTAATGAATCACAGATTGTGTTCTCCAGGAAGCAAATGTGAGAATAAGTACAATATGCAGAACAAATAAAGAGTACCCGTCCTTCCTGTGAATAGAGTGGAAATAATTCATTTAGAATTTCATTGTCTTTCTTAGCAGTCTAGTTTAGCAATAGCCAACCAGCTTCATCTTTCTTACAATTTCTAATTGTCTCTGTTATTTTCAAATACGTGATTGATTTGCTGAGCTCCTAATTCCTTTACATCACCATGTTATCTCAGTTTAGCAATAACATTTTAACAATTTTAATATTATCTCACACTCAGGGTATCTCTGTTCTATCTATCCCAATGATGAAGTTCTCATTGCCAACCTGTGGCCAGGTGACCCAGTTCCAAAACAACATCTTGTCATCCTTGGCTACTCCAAGCAGCAATTGTCACTGCTTGCAGTCCCCAAGAGCAGTTTCAAAACAGAGCTGAGTGTTTAGGATCTTTTTGGGAGTGGACCTTTAGTTCAATCCCTTTAGTACAGAAGAAGCAAGATTGAAAAGAGTAAGAAGTCACTTTGTAACGGGGCATAAAATGTGTATGAAATGTAAAAGCAGAAGAGTACCCAAAATAGCGTTTGATATTAACCCATGCCAAACCAAAATGGCTGATCCTGTAAACTTCCCTCTAATCAATCACTGGAAAGGAGGGTAGCTCTGTGCTGCTGATACGATCTTTCCAGAAAGTAACAGCCAAACACCATCTGTACTCTGTTCCTGGGCCACATACCCTTCTTTGAAAAAGAAAGAATAGCATCTTTTTTCATGTGTTACAAAACTGAAATTTTATCCCTAAATACAAAAGTACAATACATACAATATCTACCAGATTCTATTTTATTCTATCTTATATTCACTTAAATGTAAAATAATTATTTAATAGAAGGGAATTATTTTATGTAACTTTTGATAGATTAAACACAAATGCATAAACCATGCATTCAAAGACAAAATAACTTTATTACATTTATGAAAATTAAGCTATCACATCAAAGTTAATATTTAAAGGACTTTGGAATCCTTTGATTTGCATAAAATTGTATTTTTATTTCTTTCTTAAATTTAGTGAAAATAATTTCATTTAGAAATAATGGAGGTATTTAATTAAAATGTAGAATGTAAATGTTGCATAGGAGACTATCAATAAACAGCTGAAATTTATATTTTTTCTTCATGCTCTTTTCAAGCTAATCAATAATAATGATACACAGAATATAGAAGGTACAGGTAACTTTAATCTTCAATCTTGGTTATCTTTTCTTCCAGTTTGGCTCTGAATTACCACTATAATTATGCATTGATCCCTATCTAGAGGTCCTGAATGCATTACTGAAAAGAAAGATGTCTTTTTCCACAGGTCTCACTGGAATAAAAAAAAATGGGGCATCATTCATCTCAATTGTTTAAATATTACAAAGACTAAAGCATAAGGCAATATTAGGATATTTGCACTGTCACACTAAAGTGCCATGCTCTAGACAGAAATTTTGTGTTTTCCCAAATTCATATTTTGAAATCCTAGCCTTCAGTGTTATGTGTGAAATTGAGGGGTTTTTAACATGACCTTGATGATGGATTTCTTTTGAATAAAATTAGTGCCCTTATGAAAGTCTCCAAGAGACCTCTCTCACTTGCTCCTGCCTTATGAAGATCTGTTGAGAAAAAAAATATTCTGCACTCTGAAAAACAAAGCTTAACCATGCTAGTACCCTGATTTCTGACTTTTGGTAACCAGAAACATGAAAAATAAATTTCTCTTGTTTATAAGCCACCATTGTGTAGTACAGTATTCAGTCATGGAACCTGAAATGATTAAGACGCAGGGAAAGAAACCTAAATACAAAATAAATTAACTCAAGCAAACATCTTTAGAGTGTCATATCCTCTACAATCGGTTCAACTTGTGTCAATCCCCAGCCTTAATCTAGTTTCTCTGCTTTTAGACTTTCCATTCATTACCAGACTATTCCAGACCAGTAATTCCTTTCACATGCCAGTCTTTCCCATCTTTTAGAAACCTGAACACTGTGTTCAGGTTTTGAACTGAACACTTGGTTCCCCTACTTGGTTCCCCTGCCCGTAGATTCCTAAATCTAAGTGATTCCTCTAGACCTACAATGCTCTGGACCTAGAATGCTCTGCACTTCAGTATAGCATCTGGTGATGGATGCAAGGCACCGAACTTCACTGCAATTCAGAACATTAGATGGCAGGGATAGACATGCAGTGTGGCTCTTGGTTCTATTCGCTATCCCTTCACTAATTTCAATCTCAAGCAAACTGTATGTTTTCTCATGGTGAATACTTCATGTATGAGTATGATTGGCCAAGATGCCACATTGTCTAAGGGAATGATTTTATTTGTTTTATTTTCAGAGATGCAATCAAATTAATGAATAACATACTTTTTTAATTGGGTAAGAATCTCTGTCCAATAAAGGATTCAATATTGATGTGATGTTAAAGTGCAGAGTTTATAACTTTTATTTGTGTCTGTTCTGATTTGTGTCTTCTTTGTTATTTTAGGTTAGGCTAAAAAAATTTTTCAATATATAATTGTTAAATGTTTTTAACTTTGGAGGTGGTTATCACTAAGCTCAGTATTATTATTGTTGTTGTTATTGTCTTATTTTTTTACTTTGTGAAAGGTCTAATTCTCCCAAGGAGAAAACAGAATACATCTTGCATTTCATAGGTGCTTGGTCAGTGGTGAAAAAGAAACTAAAATTTATTGTAGAGCATTTTTTCTCTGGGACAGTGATGTGACTTCTGTGTGTGTGTGTGTGTGTGTGCGCACGCGCATACGTGTGCATGTATCTGGTCCTGGGGAATTGAATGCAGGGCCTTCATACTGAGCTGTTCCTCTTGCCTTTATTTATTTATTTATTTATTTATTTATTTATTTATTCTTAGTTTAATATGAGGTCATAGTAAATTCCCCAGGAAGAACTTTAATTTGCAATTTCCCTGCCTCCTCTCAAATGCAGTGATTTTAAGTGTGAGACACTGTACCTTACTGGGATATGACTTTTAAAGATAAAGGCAGTGAAATTCTTGCAAATAAAGTATAGAGAAGGATGCTGCTTAGCCAAACACTCAAGTTGTAGTGATATATATATATATATATATATATATATATATATATATATATATATATATAGAGAGAGAGAGAGAGAGAGAGAGAGAGAGAGAGAGAGAGAGCGCTTTGGTGTTAGAACCATTACCCTAAATATGCTAACATTCCCTTTCTGGAATGTGCATTATCCAGATCACTCATAGCTGGTTATCCCCAAAAGGAACTTTTGGTAGAAAATGCTACAGACATAATGCATAATCAAAATAAATCTTCAATTTCCTAGCATTTTGTTCTCCAATAGATATGGACATTTCAAATGGTATATCACAGCCAACAGAGTCATACCCCTGACAACAGAAAATTCAATACTTCAGAATACTCTAGTCATTTCCTAATTATAAAACACAATTATCCAATATTTGTAAAACATAACTTTAATACAAATGATTAACTATGATGATTATTCTTCTTTTCTTAATTATGATGATTATTACAGTTAACTACTTATTACCTTAGGAAAAACAGTCCAAACTACATTGCTATCATGTAAACAATTATATAGTTCAAAGTTAGCAATTTCGGGGTACATTATTTGAATTTTACATGTAAGATATAATGAATTTCATTAAATTATTTATCTAGGAAAACTAGACCAGAGAATATTCTAGAAGAAACTGACTAGCTAGTATTCTATTGCATTTATTGATTAACTCAAATTGAATTCATGTAAAACCACTCCTGACACAGAGAAATAAATGATATTCCTTAGGGAAAAAGTTCAATACTACAAAATATCTACATTGTTCCTTTTGTTTTCTACTCAAGAACTACTTCCAAAGAAGATGAAAAAATTAAAATAGCATGTCACTTATTATTCTATCCACATGGTTGGCAAAATGTAATTGTTGGAAAACAGAACTGTTTTATTTGACAGTCCAGTAAAAGCCTTTTAGATCTTGGAGAAGGATGATTTTTTTTTCTTTTACTTTTATAGCTCTAGACATTTTTTAGGGGTTATGAGGAGGAAAATCTTTGTGCTGATCCAAATGTCAACTTCTAAATAAAATTAGAAAATATTGTTTGAGGCAGATATAAAATGAAAAAGAAATACTCAGCTTTCCAAGGAAAATAGCTTTTCTTTATTCTGGGCCTTTCAATCAGAAACACTTTCTCTCTCTCTCTCTCTCTCTCTCCATATATATATATATATGTGTGTGTGTGTGTGTGTGTGTGTGTGTGTGTGTGTGTGTACATTTGGTTTTAGATGTTAAACAAGATAACAAATGAATACTCTATTTATATCTGTATCATTGATCCTGTAAAGACTTGTTTAAAATTATTTAAATTAATTTATTCCTTTCTGTATTAAACATATGCATTACAGGGAAGGAGAGAATTCATTCTGTGATGACTTCTCACAGAAAATAGTCATTCCTGAAGAACGAAATATATTAAAAGGTAAAGTGATTTTGTAGTTGAAAAACAATTTGCTTGAGCAGGAGTTCTAAAATATAAAGGGAAAAAAGAAATAGAACTCTTTTATGTTTCAACAATCCTCAGTTAATATTTTGATAACTAAAGATCTTATATAGTTAGATGTAGTAATGCGGATAATCAAGCTTAGTGGGGAAAGAGATAACTGGAGAGGTGATCAGGCACTGTATGTTCATATCTCAGTGAAATACTCGGAGGTGGTCCCTGGCTGGGGGTCTCAGATCATTGACGTGAGTACTCATGGCTCTGGAGTCTGCCGTCTGTGACTCCTACCATTCTCCCTGCTTTCTGGACATTGAGAATTAAGATACTTTTCCACCATGTTTCTGCCTCAAAGTCAGGTGAGCATGGTCTGAAAATTATAAAATCATAAGCCAAAAATAAATCTTTTCCCTTTTAGATTATGTGTTCCAGTAATAAAAAACCTGAACAGAAAAGATTTGTACTGTGATTATACCTGAGGTTGAGTTTTAGATGACTTAAATAGATTTGCAGGATGAGTTTAGAAAAGTTTGAGGAAGTGAGCTAGAGAATGCCTAAAATAGTTTAAGCAGATCAAGTTTTTAACTTGGAGCCCAAAAGACAAGAATTCTTAGAGGAATGTGGACTATAAATGGCTCTTGAAGCTTTAGATGAGCACAAAGACTCTATTGGAAATTAGATTACAGGCCATGCATTTTTAATTCTGACAAATAATTAGTTTACATTTTATCTGTGTCTTAAAATTTTTGTGACCCTAGGTTTAAAGAAGATTAATTGATCTGGCAGAGAAAAATTCAACGAAGCCCAAATTTCAGGCTGTGGCTTGGGTACTTCTGGTTGTTTTAGGCCATCTTTATAGTGAGGATTGGGAGCACATAGCAGAATACAAAGATCAGAAATGCATTCAACTTGGTCCAAAAAAGAAGCAAATATAATGTAAGACCAAAAGAGATGAGGCTGATGAAGATATTTATTGCTTTAAAATAAAACTCAGTACTTTGAACATGTACAAGAAGATGTATGTCATAAAAACAGCTCAAGAATTAGAAAGACTCCACTTGTGATAGGCTCAAGCCTGAAAATCCATTTCATTTTAGGAGAAAGTCCCACTCTCACCTCATGTACATTGAGAAGGCCTCCTAAAGAATTTGTTTCCCAGGGTTCATTTCCCCAAGAATGCCCACTAAAGTAATCAAAGACCTCTAAAACCATGGTTCAAAGGGGCTGCTCAAATTGGGATCATCTATGCCGTGCTGGTATAATAGGCATGCAGAATGTAATAACTGCTTAGCAATAGAGTTGTTTCTCCCCAGATTTCAGAGGAATACTGTGAAAATAAAGACAACATTGTGTTGAGTATCCTAGGAATTGGAGATTTCAGAAACTTAGACTGTCTGCTGAAGACACATATAAGCATCAAGCAAAACTTGATTAAGAAAGTCACGTGAGCTGTAACCAGCAAAGCATAGAAGCAGGATCTTTGAAACTCTTTGGAATTAATATCTCACCACCAAGTGGCCCAGATGCTGGATATGAATCTGTAGTATTTAATGTTTGTCCTGATGATTTTAAGTCTTGCTTTGGTCCAATTCTTTCTAATGCCTCCATCCCTCTATTTTGAAATGGGCATGTTTATGCAATCTCACTGTAACTTGGGATATATAACTCATTTTTAGAATTTATTAGGGCTTCACAGCTGCTAATTTGCCTTGTGTCTCAGTGGGGACTCTGAACTTGGACTTTTGAACAATTCTAGATTTGTTGAAATATTAGGAAAGAGATGAGTGCATTTTTATTGTACAGAGAATAATTGTAAAATGTTAGTCATATTATGACTAGGTTATTTTATTTATTTGGATATAAATTATGGTTAAAGCATTGGAATTAGTGTCAAAGTCAAAAAGGATGTACTTGTATTGGTTAATCTTTATTGTCAACTTGACAGGATCGGACAGGTAATTGAATTGTGAAGACACTAATGTCATTAATGGATTTAGTTCATAGCTCAAGGGGCTATTAGGAGGCAAGGCGAGGTTGAAGGAAGTGGGTCATGGAACCATGACTTTGAGGACTAGATAAGGCCTTGGTCCTCTTCTTTGGATCTCATCCTCTGCTCTGTGATTCTTATGTGCTATTAGTTGGGCAATATTTTTCTGCCATTCTGTTCCTCCAAAATTTTTCTGCCTCACAGCCAGCTGATTAAAAAACTGAAACTTGTGAAACTTAGCCACAAATAAACCTTTTCTTTAAGTTGCAGATAAAGCATATTATGTCATAGCAAAGGAAAAATGATTCATAGACTATTGTAATATCAAAAGTTATGAATAATATCAACTAGTATTTTGTCTATTTCTGGATGTCTGAGGTTAGATAGTATGGAGGGAAGTAATTAATAAACTCAAGCCACAGTTGAAGAGCTTTGTAAGGAATGAACAACAAAAATCTCTCTAGGAAGAATCAACAGCTCCCAGTGATGGGTTTCTGGAATGAGATTTCTGTTACTGTCAGGATTTTGTTAACATGGATGCCTCAGTGATGAATCAATTCAAAACTGTCACTTATGGTCACTTTGACTTTGGGTAACAGCCAGAATTTGCACAGATACACTGAGTGAGGCGAATAAGGGGGATGAGGACACGACATAATAGTTTTATGAGCCTGTCTTTCCCTTTTACTCAGTGTCAGCATTCACTTTTTTTTTTTAACCATGTCTTGAAGAGACACTCAGTAAGATTTCAGGCTGCTTTACAAATGACAAGAATGAAGAGGTAAGGGAAATATACTTTGTTGGGATTAATGGCAATATGTCTTGTACTGTAATACATTTTTAAAATTTAAGTAATGTATTTATGGTCACCCTTTTTAGGAATGTAAATCTTATCAATTTATTGGACTGTGATTGAGTAGCTACATTTTCTCTTTAAACAGTAAAATAGATTCAATTTTCCAAATTCACCTAGAAATTCAACATGATCTTTATCTTATTTAAAATGGCTTTGGAAATACAAATGATACAAATTAGGTAAAATAATCCTGAAAATTAGTAGCAAGGTCAGATGAGTTATACATCCCAATTGCAAAACCTCACTATAAATCAAAAGTAAACAAGATAGGTTGGTACATATAGTAAGTCAAATAAATTGATTAGTGAAATGGAATTGCAATTTCTGCTATAAAACCTTTTATTCCTTGTCAATAGATTTTCAACAGAGATGTCAAGACAATTTATTGTGGTGAGGGAGATAGTCTTTTCATATAAAGGTATCAGAACAATTGTACAATACTAGAACAGAAAAGTGTGGAAATTTAATTCATGTGAAAAGAAAAGTGTTTTAAAATGGTTAATGCACTTTCACACAAGTGTCTAGCTATGAAAATTTTAGTGGAAAGCAGACACCTATGACTTCAGCTAGGAAAATATTTCTTAGTTTAATTGCCAAAAGCATAATCTGTAAAAGTAAATATTGATAAATTGTACTTTAGGAGATTAAAAACGTTTGGACTTCAACATGTACCAGTAAGAAAATAAAAACATAAGCCACGGAATGAGAGTACATATTGAGAAAGCATATTATAAAGGGTTTGCTTCCAGAATACATAAAGGATACTTACAAATCACTAATCTGAGGATAACTCAATTAACATAATAAAACATTTAAATAAATATTTCATGAAAATATATAAATGGTTAATACAACCATGAAAAGATGTTCAAATGGTAGTAATTAAAGAAATGCAAATTAAAACCATCATGAGATTTCATTTTACTTTTAGTTAAAAGGCTTAAGTAAAAAATATAGAGCACATTAGTGTTAGGATGTAGAATAACTCATCTCAGACATTATTGATAGCAATATAAATGGTGTAGACGTTTGGAACACAATTTGTTCACTTCTTAAAAATACTGTACACTCTAATAATGTCACAGTAGTTTCTACCCAAATGAAGTAAAAAGTTTAACACAATGTCTTCAGAAAAACTCATGAAGGAAATGTGCATAATCCATATATGTAATCACTGACAAGTAAATAAATAATGGAATATGTTTTTTCTGCAACAGACTGCTAATGCATACCTAGACATGAAAAATTTCTCAAAGCATGTGAAGAAAAGATACCAAGTAAGGGCCAGGAATACAGCTCAGTGGCATGGTGCCTGCCTGGCAGGAGCAAGGTCGTGAGTTTGATTCCAGGTACAAAAAAAAAAAAAAGTAAAACAGAACATATTGCATGATTTCAATCATATAAAACTCTCAGAAAAGACAATTCTATAAATCTGAATATCCTTTCATGTGCTTTTTTGGTCAACAATACATCTCTTTTTTGGTCAAGAATTATTTTCATCATTTATTCAGTTTTCCTGTTGCATTTATTTTTATATTACTGAAATTACAAGATTCCTTGAGCATTTTAAAAGTAAGTCTTTTATCAGATATATTTCCTGTAACGTATTTTCTTTAGTCTATTTTGTGTTTTTTCTCTTAAAAATATCTGTCCAAGATCTTAATCTCATTTCTGTTAAAATATATTCACACAGTGAAAATACATTTTGCTGCTGAGTACACACATCTGAAGATTTTAACAAAGTAAGTGTTGGTATTATTATTTAAACAATGCCCATGTTTGCTATCTTTCTTCTGTTTGTTCTGTCATTGGTTGAAAGAAAGATGAGAAAATTCGCAAGTAAAATGATGAATTTCTCTACTTCTGCTGGGAGTCCTATGACTTTTGGCTTTAGGTTTGTTAACTCTCTGCCATGTGCATTAAATTTCATGATCTTTGTCCTCCAGATGAATTTAGTCCCTTTATTATTATTGTATGACTTTGCTTATATCCTATCATATCTTCATTCTGAAACCTAATTGATCTAATATTAACACACCACTCTATCCTTATTTTAGTGCTAATATAACATGGCATTATCATCATTTTACTGATAACTTGATTGTCTTTGTAAATTGATATTCTTAGTAGACTTATATAGTAAGGCCTTTTTTACACATTTTGACATTCTTCACCTATAAATTGAGGAGCATATAGCACCTATATTTAATATGATTTTTTTATGTGGCTAGGTTTAAATCAGCTACCTGGAAATTTGTTTTCAATTTTATCAATCTATATTTGTTGTCTTTTTCCTATCCCACCCAGTTTTCTTTCAGATTTTAATCATGATTCTATGCCAAATCTATTTCTGATCTATTAGCTATATCATGTCATTGGGTTTTATTTATGGTTACCTAAGTATGTGTAGTATTGATTTGTAATTTGTTGCATTCTATATTCAATGATACTCTCTCTTACAACAGTACGAATCCATTTCTTTCCTCCTGGCCTTTGCACTGTTACCATTCTGCATTTGGGTTGAGCATATGAAGTAAAGAGCACACTATATTATTTTTGTTGTTGTCGTTTAAGCAGATAATTATCATTGAAAGACATACAAAAATAAGGGGAAAATTTCGTGTATTTATTGTTTCGGTTATGGTACAGTTTTTCTTTTTCCTTGTATATAGATCCAAATTGTTTTCTGTATAGTTTTTCTTACATTTACAGGTCCTCCTTTAATATTGCAGTTATAAAGCCTTAATAACCATATATTCCTTCAGATTTTCTGATTGATTAGTGTTTATTATCTCATTTTTGTTTTGAAAGGTAGAATCACTGGATGAAGAATTGTAGGATGACATTTTCTTTTATGTACTTTTCAGATGCTGCATAACTGACACCTAAGATTTTTTTTCTGCTGACAAATGTGCTACCATCTTCCACTCTGTGTCTCTGTGTATATGATGTGTCTTTGTTTCTTGTAACATGCTTCTCTGGCTGATTATTTAAAATCACTTGCTTATAATTATTATCACATAGTAGTGTTAATGAATGGCTTTCATCAAATCTGAAATATTTTTATTAATCCTTCAAATATTTCTTTCTTTTTTTTCTTTATGGATTTTTAATGTTTTACCAATCATTTTTTTCTTCTTATATTTCATTTTGGATAGTTTATATTCCAATGATTTTTAAGTTCAGTGCTCTTTATTTTCTAGTGACTAATTTGTTGATAATTTTATCAGTTAAGTTTTCAAAGTCTCAGACAAATTTGCATGAGCTCTAAGGATTTTATCACTCTAATAAATTTGGGTGATTCTTTCCTCAGAACTTTCTCATTGTACAGGTGAACACTCACCTGAGACCCTACGAAGGACTCTGAATTCTCTTTACTTTCTGGTTCTGTTAATCTGTTAAACTCTTGGTCTCCCTAGAATTTTACCTCTGTATATTTGACTCAGAGGACATCAGAGCTGCTCTGCTCATGGCTCCATGTCCTGGAAATCTTATCCAGGCAGTGGGGTTGTCCCTTCCTAAAGGACACTTGTCTCAGTTTTCTGTTATCTGCTGCATTAACAATAGTTGTTTTATGTATTGTATTTAGTTTTGTATTGTATTATTGTATTGTATTTAGCTTTCACTTTTTTTGAGACAGGGTTTCACTATGCAATTAAAATTGGCCTTGAACTCACAGTGATCCTCCTCTCTCAGTCTCCCAAGTGCTGGTATTACAGGTGTGTGTCACCACACCCAGATAATTTATTTTTTAGTTCTTTAATGTTCAAGGATAAATTTAGTTCTAGCTATTTCACTGTTTCTGATGGAAATTCTGGAAAATTCTCTGTTCTAAATTTTTTTGCACCAATCAACATGTAATATTCTTATAGAAGTAGGGACACATTACTTTCACTTTCAAAGATGACATATAACCACATTTATAAACTAATCTTATATCATATTATTTATTTTTAATACACAGCTTAACAGTTGTCATCAGCCACATGAAATGTCTCTGCAAATATGCTGAAGCTTCATTTTATGTCAACAATTCCTATTCATGTATAATCCCAAAACAAAAACTGTCACTCTACAGTATGAGTATTTGGTACCAAACTAAAACATTCATGCAGAAACTATTGTATCAAGCTAAGTCACTGAACTAATGTGACAAGTTGATTCAATTAAATGTGCTCTTAATGAGCATAAATTACTTAGCAATTTTTGAACTTTGTGCTAGAACAACTAAATCAAAATCTCTGGAAGCATAGCGTGGAAATTATTAGAAGAAAAAAATTAATAGCACTGTTCTAAAACAGTGTGCTTATCAGTTAGGTTTGTGAAGCACAAATAGATGTGTGTAATCATACTTAAGCAGTAGAAAAATATGCAGCATGCTGTGTGTTTTGACAATCCAAAAATGTAACTACAGCACTGAGGGTTTCACTTTCCCACTTAATTGTTCTTTAATCATTTATGTCTTCTTTGAAGATGCATTGAATTTATTTACACATAGAAATGAAAGTATGAAAAAAATGAAAGCATGGTAACTAGCTTATATGCTGTTTGCTTCTGTTGTTGTCAAGTAAGAATAAACTTACTGATTTTCACCAGGACAGGGCCTGTAAGAAGAGTCTGAGTCTGTGCTCTGCACTTCCTCCACTGACATGAGACAGTGATGTCTGCAAGAGCAATGTAAGGACACACATCTTTGGTAGCTGGAGAGGCCAAAACCGCAAGTGCCAGGACAACAGCCAGCCCAGCCCACAGACACACAGACAGACACACCTTTGGAGGGTGGAGTAATCAGTGAGACCACCAACATGGAAGCCTCTGAAGCAGCAGGTAGGAGCCGGAAGTTAGACTCTCATTGTACAGTTGAACACTCATCTGAGACCCTACGAAGAAAAACAGTCCCAGCCACGACATCCAGAGACCAAGATCAACTCCTCACCCAGCACATTTCTGGGATGCAACATGGACACTATTACAGAACTATAAACATGAGAGATATTTTATTACTTTTTCCTTCCCTTATTTTTCTGATTGGCTATCCCTTTCCTGTCTGCTTGGATGTTCCCTTGTTTTCTTTTGTATTCTGTGGTTATTTTTGTATTTGGGATTTTTCATTTTTCTGTCTCCTGTCTTTCTTTAGTCTCCTTTCACTTTCTTTCTTGTCTTCTTTTTCGTTCCCTTTCTCTTTCTTTTTTTCACTATTTAGGACTCTTTCTTTCTTTCCCATTGATCCTCTTTCTCTCTAACTTCAACTATTTCCTGAATTCAAACTTCCAACTGAGTAATCATTGTCTCTATCCTTTCTGTTTACTCCTGCACATTGTTTCATTTTTTTCCCTCCTATATCCTCCAGTTTCCCAAAAGTAGGGTGATCACCTTTTAACCTCCAGTTTTGACTCTGCTATATCTGATCTCATTTATTACTTCAGCCTGTTCACATCTTAACAAATCTTAACTTTCACCCACAGAAAGGGAAACTAACTCCAATAAGGAGAAAAATCACTGCATACAAGTACACAGTGTATGCTTGATTTTGTTATATAAAATTAGAGTTTGCTCTGGTGGGTGGAGGAAGCAGGTTATGATAGTTATGATAGTTTGTCAGCAGTCAAACTGTACTTGAAACTATTACTAACTGTACTACTTTAGCCAGCATGTTATAAACAGTTTTTCTCACCTGTATGATGAAACTGTGATTGTATGTGATCATAATCATTACGATAGCCCAATACCAAAGGATTAGGAGCTGAGCCAAATAGTAATTTAGCATCTTTTACAATTGGGAAGTTAGGTTATTGAGATACTAAACCAACTACAATTACAGGACATTCCTGAAACACAGACATCTTCAAGGGAAGCCTCAGTATAAGTGATAAAAGTACATAACATAGGAAATTGGCAAATATCCACAAATAAAATAAAATAAAATAAAAAAGAGAAAATAGAAAATGGAAGAAGTAGAAACAAAATACAACTGCTTACCCGCTGACTACCCAAGACAAGCTCAGAATTCAATGAGGTAGATGAAATTGGAAGTCAAACACTGAAATTTTCTGAAATAATAGCAACAGAAGTGAAAAAAAAATCAAGTGTAAAAGCCTGAAGACAAAATATTTTCTGTAGTAAAAACAGAAATTATGCTTCAAATCAAAATACTCAAGAAGACATAGGTAAAAGAATAGATATGCTTAGATAAATGATGGAAACAAAATATGTCCAACATAAGAAAAAACAGGAAACCATTAAAGAGATCCAAACAGAAATCCAAAAGATTAAAATATCCATTGAAAATGTATTCAACAGATTGAATGAAGGAAAGGTTAGAGTTTCAGATCTTGAAGCCAAAATTGCAGCCAGTGATCATGAAAAGTAAGATACATTAAAAATAGAGACAATGAAAAATCAATCCAACAGCTACAAGATAAAGCAAAGAAGAATAGCATAAGATTAATTGTGGTCAATGAGAAAGCTGGACACAGCACAAATGCCATAAGAAAATTCTTCACAGAAATAATAGCACAAAACTTCTCAATAATAGTTTAAAAAATTGACATACAAATAAATGAAATATATACAACTCCAAATAGTGATGACAAAATTAAATTACACCAAGACATATAATATTCAAGATTCCAGAAATTCAGCACAAGAAGAGAAAATTAAAATCTATAGAGAACAAAAACAAATCACCAATAATGGAAATCCCAGCAGAATCACTGAAGATTTCTTAACACAAATTAGGAAGAGCTTGGAGTAAAGTGTTTCAAGTGCTGAAAGAAAACAACTTCTAATCCAGACTGATCTTTCAAAATTATCTTTCAAAAATTAATGGAGAAATAATATATTTCCATGACAAAGAACAACTGAAAAAATTTGTGACCACAAAACCAACTTTACAAAGAGTACTGAAAGACCTTCTAAACAGAGATAAAAATGACCACAATTACAAGAACAACAACAGAAAGAAACCACGAGGTAGAGAAAGCAATCACAGGGGAAAAGTGAAGATCGATAACAGGGAAATATCATGAAAAAGTTAAGCCAATACATCAGTTATAACCATCAATGTAAGTGGCCTCAGTTTACCCTTTAAAAGAAATAGACTGACAGAATGGATGAGGAAATAGGATCCAACATTATGTGGTATAAAAGAAACACATTTAATTTTAAAAATTTCATACACTGAAAGCAAAGGATGTAAAACAATCTTCCATGCAGCAGAAACCCAGTAAAAAAGGAGAAGTAGCTATTCTGTTTTCAGACAATGTGAACTTCAAACCACGAATGATCAAAGGAAATGAAGGAAGTCACTATATACATGTTAGGAGAAAACAAGAGGATGAGATAGCAATCATAAATATGTATTCACCAAATACTAGGGTACCCAACTATATAAGACAATTAATAGTAGACATGAAAAATCAAACAAGGTATAATACAGTTGAAACAGGATGCCTTAATACCCCATTGCCACAAAGAAATAGATCAACTAAACAGAAAATGAGCAAAGAAACAATTGAACCAAACCTTTGAACAAATGAACTTCATAGATGTTTTCAAAGTGTTTCACCTAATATCATCAGAATATACATTCTTCTCAACTACACATGGACCATTCACTAAAATAGACCATATAGTAGCCCACAGAATGCACTTAAGTAAATGTAAAGTTTACCCTCCTAGACAATTAATGGACACAGATGAAATAAAGGAAGAAATTAACCAATATCTACAACTAATAATGAAAATAAAACATTGGAACTTGTGGGATGCAATAAAAGTGGTCCTAAAAAGGAAATTTATAATGGTGAATTTTCACATTAGGAAAACAGAACAAGCACAAATAAGCAACCTAATGTTACAACGCAAGTTTCTAGAAAAAGAAGATCAAGATACACCAGAAGCCCATACAAGAGAACAAATTATAAAGATTAGAGCAGAACTTATGCAATGGAGACCAGGAAAACAATACAAAGAATTAATGAAATAAAGAGTTTGTTTTTTGAAAGAATCAATAAAATTGATAGATTCTTATGCAGTATTATCAAAAAACAAAGAAAACACTCAAATTCATGCATTGAGGAATGAAAAAAGTGAAATCACTAAAGATACTCTGAAAACTCAAAAGATCATAAATACTTCTAAAATCTTTACTTTCATAGGTTTGAAAACACAGAAGAAATGATTAGATTCCTAGATATTTGCCAAAGCTGAGTCAAGAAGATATAAAAGTTCTGAATAACCCAGTATAAGTTAATGAGATTGAAAACGTAATTAAAAACTTACCAAAAAAAAAAAAACCAAGTCCTGATGAGTTCTACAAGAAATTAAGATATTTAATGTCAGTAGGTCTCAAATTCTGTAATAAAATTGAAAATGAGACAATAGCCCCTAACTCGTTCCTGAAGGCAAATATAACTCATGTACCAAAACCAGAGAAAGAGTCAACAAAAAAAAAACTACAGGCCAATCTCCCTAATAATTATAGTAGCAAAAATACTCAGTGTAATACTAGCAAACAGAATTTAGCAAATCATCAAGAAGATTATTTTTTATTTTTTAATTTTAAAAACAAAAACAGATAAAAATGAAAATAATTTCAAAACAATAAGAAATTAGCATTAGTTAATATATTACATCTTAAAAGTAGTTGTTCAGATTATAAAATTTATATAAAGAATATTATACACCATGACCAAGTAGGATTCATCTCAGGAATACAGGGATGGTGCATCTTATCAAATCAATAAATAAAATGCATCATATCAACAGAGCCAAAGACAAAAATCACATGTTCATTTTAATAGATGCAGAAAAAGATTTTGATAAAGTCCAGCACTCACTCATGAAAAAATCCCTACAGAAAATTAGGATAAATGACCTTTATCATAGCCTGATAAAAGCTATCTATGATGAACCAACATCTTACTAAATGAACAAAAACTGAAAGCTTTCACAAAAAAATCAGGAACAAGAAAAGGATGTTCACTATCACCACTCATATTCAACATTGTTCTGAAAACATTAGTTAGAACAATTAGACAAGAGAGAGATTTAAAAAGAATAGGAAAGGAAAAAGTTAAACTATCATTATTTGTATATGGCATGAAATTCTTTAAAGAAGACTATAAAAACTCTGCTAAAGACTTCTAGAGTTGTTACCCACATTCAGTAGCATACTGGATAGTCAACACTAAAAAATCAACAGCATTCCTATACAAAAACAACAAACTCACTGAGATAGAAATTAAGACCACCATAACTTTTAGAATAAATCCAAAAAAAAAAACCGAAACATGTAGGAATCAATATAATAAAGGATCTGAGTATTGAAAATTACAGTACTATGAAAAATGAGGTTGAATAGGATATCAGAAAATGGAAGATACCTCTTGTTCATGGATAGGAAAAACCAATATAGTGAAAATAGCTACACTCTCAAAATTGTTATGCAGGTGTAATGCATCCCTAATCAAAATGTCATTAATATATCTCATAGAACTAGAGAAAACATTCATAAAATTCACCTGGAAGTAGAAGAGTCTGAGAACAGTAAAGGAAATCTGGAGCAACAGAGACGAGGCAGTAGGTATCACAAGCCCTGACTTGGAATCATATTGCAAAGGTACTGTAATAAAGTTAGCATGGTACTGGCCAAAGGAAGACCTGAGACAAGTGGAACAGGTAAGAAAAAGCAGATACAACTATAAACACCCTCAGCCACCTTATCTTTGACAAGGAGGCCAAACATGTTCATTGGAAGAAAGATAGCCTCTTTAAAAAACAGTTCTGCAAAACCTAGCTCTCTACATTTCAAAGATTAAAGCTAGAGCCATGTCTATTACCATGCACTAAAGTTAAGATGGATCAAATATCTACTATTAAAAGAGAAATATTAAATCTACTGAAAGAGAAAATAGGTAGAAATCTTAAAGACTTGTAGGCAGATACTTCATGAACAAAACCCAAACAGTATGGGAAACACTTCAAATATTCAACAACTGGGATCTCATCTTATTAGAAAACTTTTGCTTATCAAAATAAATCACCAACAGAATAAAACAACAATCCACAGAGTAGAAAAACGATTTTTCCAACTGTGTCTCACACAATGGCCTTCTATCTAGAACATTCAAAGAATTGGAAAAAAAAGTGAGATCCCATAAATTCAAAGACCCAATCCAAAAATGTGTAACTGAGTTGAGCACACATCTCTAAAGTGAAAAAATACAAACAACAAATAAGTACATGAAAAAATATTCAACATCATTGGTCATTCGAGAGATACAAATTAAAACACTGAGATTCTATCTCAACTTGCTAATAATGGCTATTATCAAGAAATCAACCAATAACAAATGTTAGTGAAGCTAACAAAAGGGAACCCTTCATCACTGTTGGTGGAAATGTAGACTGGTGCAACCACTATGGAAATCAGTGTGGAGATTCTTCAAAAACTAAGATGGGACCTCTGTCCCACTCAACACAAGTATTACCTGACTGAGTATTTTCCCAGAAGAATTAAAAACATCATACCACAGCAATATATGTGCACCCATGTTTATAGCAGCACAATTTATAATAGCTAAATCTTGAAAAAACTCAAACACCCATCAACCAAGGAATATATAAAAGAGATATGGTATTTTTATACAATGGAGTGCTACTGGGCTATCAAGGATACATTTAAGACATTTATAGGGAAATTGATACAACTTTAGACTATATTCATAAATGAAACAAATCAGGTGCAAACATTGTATTGTTTCCCTAGTGTATAAAGCTGAAAGAGTAAATAAGAGTCAAATTGCACAATAGATATTGTGAAATGGGAAGAAACTGTTCAAAAGAGAAGAGAAACTGGGATGGGTGAAAGGAGAAAAGGAAGGAAAAAGAAAAAAATTTAATAAATATATATACAAGCTGGGCATGGCGACATAGCACTGTAATCCTAGCACTTGGCAAGTTTGAGACCAGCCTGGGCTACAAAGTGAGCCCAAGGCCAGCCTGAACTGCATAGCAAGACCCTGTCTCAAAAAGACAAAAAAAAAAAAAAAAGAATATATATACAAAAAATAGTTAAGATAGTTATACAACTCACTGATATTAGTTCATTGAAAATAGTTTTGTAGCTATATTGTTTGATCAATTTTTCATACCTATCTTATAATCTGAGCAACTACTTCAAAGATAACAATGTGCAATGTATTAACCATTATTACTCTGCTACACTCTTATTTTGAAAATTTGTACCATTATTTCTATTATTGTTTTATTTTTCTTTAAAATAAAAAAAGGGTCCCACCCTTCCATCAGGAACATCATGGAAGCCCACATCAGGCATAAACTGCCTGAGACCGCCACCACTGGACCTGTCCTTCCATCAGGAACATGGGAACCTTGGACTACAGTCGATTGCTGTGCTGGCTGGATGAAAGACTCAGGAACTCTTCACCCAAACAGAAGACCTCAGCAGGCTCCAGTCAATGTGGTGAGTTTGCCACTAAAATAGAGGGCTGCAGTGGGTAAATATGAGCAGAAGTGAAACTCCTTCCAATTGTAACACCTTGGCGAACTTGGCAAGAGTTCATATTCGCCCCCCCACACACACAGACAGGTTGAGGAGAGCACCAACAAGCCCCCCCAACTTAGAGAAAATTAAAAGAGCTTATGAGACCTCCAGTGATACAGTAGGGCATCAGCTGACACAAACACTATAGCCAGGGAGATCTGGTGACCTGTAACAACTTGAAGATATAACCACAGCAGGAAGTAAGAGTTGCCCTCCATCAATACTTGTAGGCTAGTTAGCCCAGAGAGAATATAGGACTCATCCAACAGGCCCTGTAGGAGGTATTCAGGTGAGTGGCTCTCCTCTTCATTGTGATACCCAGCAATTTGACAAACATAACCACACAGTAGGACCCTAAAACTCACACTAAGGACTGTTGGGATAGAAATATCAGATATTTACCCAAAAGGTGAACATAACTAAACGAAAAGGCAAAATGCAAGCTCAAACATCTAGTCCACCAAGAACAAGTACAGGTGACAATGAAGTAGAGGACTTTAAAAGTCATACACCAGAAGTCTCTGAAAAGATAGCAAATGAAGTAAAGAAACAAATCCATGAGGTTATAGAGGAATTCAAATTAGAAATAATGTCTTACGTAAAGACAGAAATAACAACCTTAGTAAATCAGTTGCTCAACATAGCTAGAGAAGAAATAGATTAAAAAATTCAGAAATATGGGAAATTGCTTGAAACTTTGAGTGAACAATGCAGAAAACAAACAAAATCCATGAAACAAATTCAAAGAGATACCCAAGAGACAAAAAATTGTATTGAAAGCTGGCAAAACCATTTAAATGAAGCTGACGATAGAATTTTGCACCTTGAGAACAGGATCACTGATAGTGATCATGAAAGGGTAGAACTTATAAAAACAACAAGGCAGCATGAAATGACAACCCTGCAGCTTCAAGATGATGCCAGGAAAAACAATGTAAGATTAATAGGCATCAATGAGGAGGCAGGAGATAGCTCAAAGGACATAACTAAGCTGTTCAGAGAAGTAGTGGCAGAAAATTTCCCAAACATGGGGAAAATCTGATATACAAATAAGTGAGGCATATAGAATGCCAAACAGTTATAACCAACATAAATCTACACCCAGACATATAATAATTAAGATCTCAGACATACAGCATAAAAACAGAATACTAAAAGTTGTTAGAGAAAAGACACAACTCATCTATCAAGGAAAGCCTATTAGATTCATGGATTCTCAGCCCAAACCTTCAGGTTAAGACAAGCTTGGAGTGAAGTATTCCAAGCCATAAAAGAAAACAGTTTTCAACCCAAACTGATGTACCCAGAAAAACTGTCTTTCAAATTTAATGGAGAAACAAGATACTTCCATGACAAAGAACAACTGAAGAAATTCATGTACACAAAACCAACCTTAGAAAGAGTGCTGAAAGACATGCTAGATAGAGATAAAAATGACTAAAATATCCAAAACAACAAAAGAAAGAAATCACCAGTTTGGTGAAATTAAACAAGGGAGAAAAGCAGGAAACCAACAATAGGAACACAACATGGCAAAGTTTAACCAGTACATATCAGTGATATCCATAAATGTAAATGGGCTCAACTCACCTATCAAAAGAAACAGATTGATTGGATGGATCAAGAAACAGGATTCCCACAATATGCTGTACACAAGAAAGACATCTGACTCAAAAAGAAACTCATAGTTTAAAAGTGAAAGGATGGAAAACAGTATTCCATGTAATAGGAACCCAGAGAAAACCAGGGGTATCTATTCTGTTTGCAGACAAAGTGAACTTCAAACCTAAAAGGGTTAAAAGAGATAAAGAAGGCCACCATACTTGTTAGTGGAAAACTACAAGAGGAAGAACCAATATTTATAAATATATATATGCACCAAATACTGGAGCACCCAACTAAGACAAATACTAATGGACATGAAAAACCAAAAACACAAGAACACAATTGTAGTAGGAGACCTTAACACCCCACTGTCACAAAGAGATAGGTCAACTAGATACAAAGTCAGCAAAGAAAGAACGGAACTAAATCATACCTGTGAGCATATAGACTTAGTAGATGTTTACAGAACGTTCCACCCAACCACATCAGAATATACATTCTTCTCAGCTCCACATAGCTCATTCTCCAAAATAGACCATATATTAAACCATAGAGCATTCTTAACTAAATGCAAAAGGGGTGAAATTATCCCATGCATAAAATCTGAACATAGCACACTAAAATTCGAAATCAATGGCAAAAAAGCTTGCAAAACCTGCATAAATACATGGAAATTAAACAACAATGTTCTGAACAACCAGTGGGTTACAAGTAAAATTAAAGAGGAAATAAAACAATATCTATAATACAGTGAAAATGCAGGTACAACATGTTGTAACCAATGGAATACAATGAAAGCAGTCCTACGAGGGAAATATATATCAATAAATAGTCACATCAAGAGAATGGAACAAATACAAATAAAAAGCCTAATGCTACATCTCAAGCTTCTAGAAAAGAAAGAGCAAGTCAAACCCAAAGCTCATAGAAGAGAGGAAATTGTAAAGATTAGAGCAGAAATCAATGTAATTTCAAGTAAAAAAAATACAAAGAATTGATGAATCAAAAAGCTTATTTTTTGAGAGACTAAACAAAATTGATAAGCCCCTAGCCAACCTCATCAAGAAAAAGAAAGAAAAAAACTTAAATCCATGCAATAAGGACTGAAAAAAAGGAAATTAGAACAGACCCCATGGAATCAAAAGTCATGAACACCTACTTTGAAAATCTCTACTCATATACTACTCATATCTACTTATATGGGGTGGAAAGCAGAGGAAATGGATACATTTCTAGGAACATATGAATTACCGAAGCTCAACCAAGAAGATATAGCAATTTTGAATAACCCAATATCAGCTACTGAAATCGAAAATGTCATTAAAAACTTACAAAGAAAATCCGAGGTTTTTATGGATTCACAGCTGAATTCTATAAAAAAAATTTAGAGAAGATTTAAACTCTTAAACTCTTCAATGAAATTGAAAGAGAAGCAGTCCTCCCTAACTCATTCTAGGAGCAAAAACCAGAGAAAGACACAACTAAAAAGGAGAACTATAGGCCAATCTCACTAATGGACATTGATGCAAAGATTCTCAATAAAATACTGGCAAATAGAATGCAGCAAATCATCAAGAACATTATGCACCACTACCAAGTGGGATTTATTCCAGGAATGCAGGGTTGGTTTAACATATGCAAATCAATAAATGTAATACATCACATCGACAGAGCCAAAAATGAAAATCACGTGATCATCTCAACAGACGCAGAAACAACTTTAGATAAAGTCCAACACCTTTTCAGCATAAAAACCCCACAGAAACTCGGGATAGAAGGTATGTACCTCAATCACATAAAGGCCATCTATGACAAACCAACAGCCAGCATTATACTAAATGGACAAAAACTATAAGCCTTCACTCTAAAATCAGTAACATGAGAAGGATGTTCACTATCACCACTCCTACTCAGTATAGTTCTGGAAATATTAGCCAGAACAATCAGACAAGAGGGAGAAATAAAAGGCATAAAAATAGGAAAAGAAGAAGTTAAATTATCATTATTTGAAAATGACATGATACTCTACATAGAAGACCCCAAAAATTCCATTAAAAGACTACTAGAGGTAATAAACAAATTCATCAGCATAGCTGGATACAAAGTCAACACTCAAAAATCAATAGCATTCTATTCAGAACAAAATCTCACCAAGGGAGAAATTATGGAAATATCACCCTTCACAATAAGCATCTAAAAAATGAAATACCTAGGAATCAACCTAACCAAATATGTAAAAGACCTATATGCTGAAAATTATACTACTTTAAAAAAGGTGATTGAAGAGGATATTAGAAAATGGAAGGACATTCCTTGCTCTTGGTTAGGAAGAACCAACATTGTGAAAATGGCCATACTCCCAAAACTGTTATACAGATTTAATGCAATCCAAATAAAAATACCATCAACATACATTATAGAACTGGAGAAAACATTCCTAAAATTAATTTGGAAACAGAAGAAACCTAGAATAGTAAAGGTGATTCTGGACAACAAAGGCAAGACAGGAGGCATCTCAATTTCTGACTTGAAACAGTACTATAAAGCCACAGTGATAAAATCAGCATGGTACTGGCAAAGAAATAGACCTGAGGATCAATGGAACAGAGTATAAGATGCAAGCACTGCTAAAAAGACCCTTAACCATCTTATATTTGACAAAGGGGCTAAACATGTTCACTAGAAAAAAGATAACCTCTTTAATAAATGGTGTTGGAAAAATTGGCTTTCCACATGCCTAAGACTGAGAATAGACCCATGCCTATCACCATACAGTAAACTAAAACCAAAATGGATCAAGGATCTAAATATTAAATCAAAAATACTAAATCTACTGGAAGTCAAAGTTGGTAAAAATCTTGGAGACATAGGGATAAGGGAGAGAATTCATGAATAAAACACAAACCACAAGGAAAATACTTGAAAGCATCAACAATTGGGATTTCATATTACTAAACAGTTTTTTTTACTTCAAAAGAAATCACCAACAAAGGGAAAAGAAAACTCACAGAATGGGAAAGAATTTTAGCAAATAATCCCTTAGACAAAGGACTTATATGCAGAACATATAAAGAACTGCAAAACATCAAGCCCCCTAAATTCAAAGACTCTATCTAAAAATGGGCATCAGAGATGAACACACAGTTCTCATGAAGATATACAAATGTCAAATAAATATATGAAGAAATGTTCACTATCACTGGTCATTCTAGAAATGTAAATTAAAACACCATTGAGATTTCATCTCACCCCTGAAAGAATGGCTGCCATCAAGAAAACAACTGATAACAAATATTGGCGAGGCTGTTGGAAAAAGGAACACTTCTTCACTGTTGGTGGGAGTGCAGACTGGTACAACCACTGTGGAGGTCAGTATAGAGATTCCTCAGAAAACTAGAATTTGAAGTTCCATTTAATCCAGCTATTCTCCTCTTGGGTATTTTCCCAGAAAAATGGAAAAGGTCATGTCACAGTGATATATGTGCACCCATGTTCATAGCAGCACAATCTATGATAATTAAATCTTGGAAACAACCAAAATGCCCATCAACTGCAGAGTGCATGAAAAAGTGTGGTATTTTTATACAAAGGAATGCTACTCAGCTATAAAAAAGAATGATCTTGAGGCCTTTATCGGTAAATGGAGGCAACTTGAGAATATCTTGATTAGTGAAATAAACAAGACTGACACTCACATTAGTAAATATCACATTGTCTCACTAGTGTAAAAAATAAGAATGGACAGCATAATGATATCCAAAAAGTATAATAGATATAAATGTATAATAAATATAATAGATATTGTAAAAGTGAAAGGGAAGGAAAGTGCTCTAAAGGATACAACAGTATGTATATTGTGTAAATAGATGACCATATTACTGAGCTTTTGTTAGATCATTGAACAGAAGAGTTTGTACTGTCAGTGTTTGAGTGTCTAGCCATTTTTTATGCTTTGATTTTGTAACTTTAACAACTATTGTTAAGTTAACAATATGTAATGTATAAACTAGTGATTTTATGATATTAATTTTTTTGAACTCTGTATTCTACTTTCTCTTGTTTTTTCTATTTTGTCTTTTTAATTTTCTCTTCTTTCTCTCTTAAAATAAAAAATAAAATAAAATATGAACAAAACTTCTGAAAAGCAACCGTTTCTATATTGGTTTCAAATGTATAATATCAAAACAATAAAATTTCCTCTTTGATTAATAAATTTTATAAAATTTCAGTGAATGCAAAATTTTCTCAAGGAATATATTGCATATTTAGTTAACCATGACATTTTGATAAAAGTAAACAGTTAAAAATTAAAGAAAAGAATGTAATTTTAAAATTTTCTTTAACTTTGTTATAGTCCTCAAAATTATATCTTGAAACTTAGTCATCAAAGTGATCACATTTAGAGGCAGAGCCTTGAGGAGATGATTATATCATGAAGCAGAAGCCTTCAAAAATGGGATTAGTGATTTTATGAAGTAGGTACAAGGAGCACCCTAGTCTTTTTGTTTCTGTGATAATCAGAAGCAGCAAGAAGACTCCATCTTGAAATCTGAAAATGACCTTTCATCAAACAATGACTTTCGCTACTATGGTCTTGACTTCCCTACCTACAGAACTGTGAGTTACACATGTCTTTCGCTTATAAATTACTCCATCTTTAGCATTTTATCATAGAAGAAGAAATAACCTAATAGAATAATTTGTGTTCAAATTACTCTACAGGTTTAACTTTATTTTATAATGTGAAAAATGGGGAATACAAAACAACCCCTGAATTATTTTGGAAAGAGCATATGCAAAATGACCTGGGATAATGACAATTCAACATTATTTAAAAATAATAAAACTATAAATAGCTCCAAGGAAAACCTAAATATTAGGTATAATACTAGGTTAGAACATTTCAAAAGGGTAAGATAACTTTACTCATAAACCTTTTGAAAGTGTATTTCTAAGTAATATTGTAACAAAAATAGGGTTAAAAACAAATACTAATTGTGTATAATTTTTCAAGTTTCTACATGTTGCTCATTGTACTAAAATAAATGCTTTCTTCAGAAATGTGTAATTGTATATACGCATTTTATCTCACCTAAACCTAAAACATTTCATTTACCGAAACTGGTATCATTACATTTGTTTTTTACCTGGGTTTCCCACAATCATGCACTAAAAACTATTACACTTTATCTATAATTTTTGAAGAATAAAGTGTTGAAATCTTATTTAAATTATGTTCAAAATATACAGTGATATTTGTTGAAGTACTCAAGAAGTACTGGTGGACAGAAATCACATTTCAATCTATACATCATCTTTTAGGTTTTAGTCAAACTCTAGGTCACTATTAAAAATTTTAAAGTTATTTGATGTTCATATATATTTGAATTATGTTAAAATGCAAGCTCAAAAACAGAATAAATTTAATTGTTTTATTCACAACTGAAAACACTGAACTCAGGAGTGTGCTTGATGCATAATAAATGTTTAGTGGATATTAGAAACCTAATGCTGAATAAATGATACCATAAAATTATAATGCCATAAAATATTTCAGATTATAAATATCATTCAGCAAACTCACAACTGTTAGTCTTCTTGTTGTTCTGTGATTTTAGAAATATAATTTTCTCAGTAATATTCAGAAATTTCAGAATTTTATCTGCTTATTCCTCTCACTTTTCTCTTCCATCAGCTGCATCAAAGACAGAATCTGGAAGATGAAATATCCTTGTATGTGCAAATACTGAGTATTGAGTAGGAAAGATGGTGGGTTTAAATTTCTACAAAAATAATATAATCTTAAAACTGTGCTTTAGCAGTACTTTTGGTAATTTGGGAAATGTATCAGCAGCACTTGTATTCTGTTGTCAAAAACAACTTATTTGAGACAGAAAGTGGGAAATTCGGAGGATTTTAACCCTTATAAGACCAAGGTATGATTTTTAAATAAACCATACAAACTACAGTACTGGAAAGCAAACATGTTAGGATTTGGTCTCCTGGTGCTTATTGCCTATTAGGAATATTTTCATTTCCTCATATTAATAAGTATTCTTTCAGTTACAAGTGACAATGTCAGTTACCTCTGTGTCCTTTATCTTTCTAATCCACTTGGCAAGAATTATAGATATTACCACAACCTGACTTAATAAGGATCAAAAAGCAAGACTTTGGGGCCTAATTCCAATAATCCCAAAAGGCTGCTATTTGTACCAAATTATACTACATCCCTGTCTCTCAGTTGCCGTCTAAAAAGGGTCTAGGGTCTTCAGATTTTCCTGTATCTGTACCACTTTTGGAACTGTACCGTCTCCTCTATCCGCCATCAGTGTGGACACTGGGTTGGTGGTGGAGAAGAGAATGGCCCATAGGATCTGAGTGCATACACCTATGGTAACAATACAAGTGATTCGAGGCTTGCTAGAAACAGTGCCGGGGAGCTCTGCCATTTTTTGTTTTCTATAAATATGTTTCTTTCTCTACCTGAGAGTACACTGAATATTCTTTGTCAATCACTATCTGTAAAAATTTACGGTTTAAAAACAGAGTGATGGTTTTATAAAGAAGTCAGAAAATGGTTGTTTCCCAAAGTTTTCTTCTTATCAAAGCCCTTTATTTTTCCACTCACAAAGAATATTTACCTTCATTTTTAAATGTAGACTGTGTCAATTTCCTCCCATCACAATCAGAACCATATACTCATCCAACCAGATTGTTTGTACTGAAATATCATTATACTTATTAAAAGAAATAGGCTGATCTTTTTCTCAAGCTAAAGTGTATGGTATTTTTTGGCATTTATTTATAAATAGGAAAGACCCTTATTCACTCATTATCACAAATGGCATCTGTTGAAAGTTTCTTAAGTATGTTTGTTAGCAGTGTCTATAAAAATATTTATGTGTACTAATCAATTCTACCAGCTGAAATAGTTGTTTTTTTAAGAAAAAAATAATTTCATTATATACTTTGCATAAAATATGTCAAGCACTTGCAGCTTCAGTTTAAATGAGGACAACAGAAAACAGGCGAGGAGCATCACAGAAACCACACATGCAGAGCTTTTATAAATTTGCAGTACATTTGTGCATTGAAGCCTAGAAGGAAGTCAAATTGACTAAATTTTCAAAACTACACAGCAATTTTTCTAAAGAAATTTTTTTGAAGCACCATCTACAATATTGTACAATGAAGACCCAGACAGTTAATTTATCACGTTGAGCACAGAGATGAGAAGGGGAAAAATTTCAGGAATATGCACTCATAAACTTTCTGTATTTAACAGTAAAGCTAATAAACTAAGCTTCTAGAGGGCCAGAAAAATCAGTTTTGCAGATTAAAAAAAGAAGAGAAGCAGGAGTTTCTCAGATATTTCAGATGAGTTCTACCCAGATTTGTACTCAGCACCTCGTTATAGAACAGAGAACCAGGGCCAGGGGGTTTTGCTCAGACAAAACCTGACAATCATGCCTGACAATCATGAAGTCGTGAGTTTGATTTCCAGTACAAAACTAAAAGAAAACAAAACAAAAACCCACCCCCACAACAACAAAAAACAGAGCACCCCACACAATAAGCTGAAATTGACCTTAACCTTACTTTTCTAAAAAATTCACCCTTGAAACTTCTTGTCTCAAAAATTTCTTTCCTCTCCAATTCACAGGGATAGCATAAGCCTTACAAATGTCTTTTATCTAAGGTTTTCCTGCCTTATAATATTGAAACCTATTCAAATCCTATGCAGGTTGGAAAGCAAAGATTTCATCTTATTTATTCTCCAGTCATCATCTCTTACAGCTCTGTTGTATATTTATTACATGGTATTTTGATTGCTACTGGAACTAGTCTTGGACATTATGGAATTTTCAAACATACCAGGACTGTGGAAAGATTGCAAGTCTACATATCAACAGAGAAATTATTTGTTATTAACAAATACGGATTTTCATATTAGTGTAAAAGTTTATTACAGGAACTTTTTTAGTTTCACTAGAAATTTCAGATGAGCGGAAAATTTAGATAAAAGAAAATTATGTGGATAAGACAATGGATTACTCAAATGAATGATAATTATACAAAATCACACTACAAAATGCCAAATAAAGTAATACTACCTAATATAGGCCAAATTCTGCTCAATACTTTAATCAACTGATTGGGAAGTAAAGAAAAATGTATGTTGATTACCTTAGCAGGTGAGGAAATGTGGGAGAAATTATAAAATCTTGGGTGGACAGAGTCATGCTTTCATGCATAAAATGAGATTTTCCTAAAGAAAAGTAAAAGTTTAGAAAGAAATGACAGATCTATTGTTGTTTTTGTCATTTTATTAAATAGTCTGTTCAACAACAGTTGCTGTTTCTTTTATTCCATGCATATCCACATGTTTCTTTGACTATACTATCATAAAATAAAGGCTATAATTTATTTCGTAAATACTATTTGGAAAAATTCTATAATAGTTATACACTCAGGAAGGTAATTATAAGAAAAAAGTATTTAAAAATTAAATAATTTATGAATGCAAATCTCATGCAGTATAATTTTAGAATTGAATTTATCTTGGAAAATTCAACCTTAACTGTCTCTTTCGTATTAGGGAATAAGAGTTGAAAGTTTAAAAAGATTTGTCAAAATTGAATGAGCAGAAGAATCAATCAAAGCCAAAACTAAGTCTGTTATACTTATTTTATATCATTTTGCTTCTTTATTCCTTCAAAATAGAGGCTGAAGAGAGGTAATAGAGGAAATCCCTCTGAGAATAAGAGCACTTTGTGCTTTTAAATAGGTACACAGTATTTTTTCTATACAAATTTTAATGCTTTATTTGTTAAACCTAGATAAACAGTTGAAATTGTTCCAAAAGCTGTGAAAACACTACCACGTATTTTTTGTAGACCTGAAATATTTGGAAATGTTTTATACTTAAGTATACTAAAATGGATTAAATTCTCCCTCCATAGCACATGGTTTTGGTGATCCTGGTTGATGATATTAATCTTGTTGATGTGAAAATAGCATAACATACTCCTAAGTGGTTTACTGATAAGATTGGATAAGTAAGAAGACATTATTTAAACACTACATTTATTTTGTCTAGTTATCCTGTGTAATACCTGACATCTATAAGTGAAAGGAGAAGAGGCTAATTTGGTCCCGTATTGAGCATGTTTGGCTGGCTCCAAGCAGAAACATTGCATTAGAGTGACATAGTTGGAGTAGAGCAGCTGGCTTCACGTGACTAAGAAAGAGAACACAGGGAGGAAGAATGAAAGATGCATCCTCCCAGGGCAGGGCTCCAGTGATGCAGCTTTTGCTCCTGGGCCCTGACTTCTAATAGAACATTCAGCTAGAAATAATAGTGGGTTAATCCACTGATGAGTGCAATGGTCACGTGACTCCATCATTTGTTCAGGACTTTATCTAGTCAGTTGGACATTTAAGATTAACTGGTATGGTACTGCTAACTAGAGACAGATATTTCACATTAATTTATAGCAAGTTTAATATTATCAAGAAATCAGTCTTCCCAACTAGATCTAGAGGTTCAGTGCAGTCCAAATAAATAACAAAAGTAAAATATTGCTGCACACTTATTAAACACTGACAACAACACTTCTACTGAGGAAATGAAATAAAGTAAAAAAAAAATACCTATTTAGAGCAGGAATATCAATCAATACAGCCACTTTGACAAAGAGACAGTTGGCAGAGTCTTATGACAGTAGACCTACTCTTATCATAAGTCAACAACCATGTTTCTGGTATTTAACCAAGGGACACAAAACATTATATTTATACTTATCATGTGTACAGCTATTCTTAATTGCCAAGATATGGAAGTGCTTCAGTAGGTAAATGGGTAAATAAGCTGTGGTATCTGTAGACTATGGAATATTGTCACATGCATTAAGAAATTCTCTACTGTAATATAAAAGGCATGCCAGATCATTAAATGCATGTTACTGAAGTCAGTTTGAAAAGGACACATGCAGTACAATTTTGTATATTTGACATCTTAGAAAAAAGTATCAGCACCGAAACAATAAAAACAATCAGTAGTTACTAGAAGTTAATAAAAAGGAAGAAAGAATGAGAATAACAGAGGAATATAATGCAGTTCAACCATTTTGATTGGTGTTATAATGGTGGATCAAGACCCTTATAAAATTGTTCAAACTCATAAAATATATAATGACAAGAAAAGTACCTAAAGTAAGTATGGGCTTTTGATAATGATGTGTTAATATAAATTCATTAACTCTAGCAAGTTTATCATTTAGCTAAGGGGTGTTTATAGTCTACTGGAGAAAAAAAAATATATATATATATAAACATATATAATATATAATATGTTATATGTTATATATATTATATAAAAATAAATATATAAGCATATATAAATATTAAAAATATATATAAATATATATAATATATATACATAAATATATACATATATAAATATATATATGACAATTTAAACATCTTTATTATAGCCTTTCTCAGATATTTAAAGCAATAGTATCAAAAATTTTCATTCAATCATATGACAATCTTTCTAACATTTCAATTTCTATCTAATGTGTTTCTCACTGTCACTAAGCTAGTTTTGTGACATTAATAAAACCAAAGTTTAAAAGTGTTAGAAAAATTTATTTTTATATGGAACAAATGTTCTGTGTTATCTGGTAACGAAATTGATTCATCATTTCAACAGCTAGTGATAGCAAAAAAGACTTTGGATAGAATTATGGGATGGTACCTATCAATTTTTTTAAATTAAATTGACCTGAGTGGAACTATTGCTATTCTTCTTTGTTTTCATAAAACAAGAGTATTGGTAAGCACTTTTCCATATCATGTAAGGTACATTTTATATTTTAGACTTGTTAAAATATTTCTTCTTGCAGATTTATCCCATTGGTGCAATCAGATTATTTTTAAGAAATACATTTTAAAAAGTTAGCAAAGTTAAATTACACAGATTCATTAAATTTACCAGCCTCGAAGTAAAGGTCAGATTGCTTTCATGCTTCCAGTTTCCTTAGACCAGAATGTCTGGAGAACTGCGTTGTTGTACTGTGGTAACTCCTAGGACTATTAAATCCACTGTGTATTTTAGGTTTCCACAGCACCCATCAGCCACTTTTATCATGAAATATCCTCTATATTTTCCCCACTCTCCCAAATCTGGGTTAATCTTTGGACAAGTGTCTCACCCAGTTCTCCTTGCAGTTTACACAGTTGGACAGGAAGGTCTTCAAAACCTTTAAAACTATTTCATATCTACGTGCAAATGAACATATTCTATGTAAATATAGAAAATCTCATTTGGATGTAGTAAAATTGCTTAGCTAAATGAACAAATTAATGTAAGCGTCCAACTATATAGTTAAAAGTAAGCAACAACGATTATAGTAAACTCTTCTTGAAGTGTTAATCTTGTATCTTGGAGCTATATGCCAAGTATGTGAATCAGACAAATGTATAACATCTGGAGTTCTCATAGTAAGTCAAATAATAATGAAATTGTATGACCCATGCACTTTTAAAGTCATCACAAAAAATTTTAGAAAGTAAATTTAAACTTGAGTAATTGATACTATTGAGAAATTATGCTTAATGATGACATCAGAATTTATTTTTTTGCAGACATAATAATATTAAAGAGAAGAGAATAAAATAATTTCCATTCTGGAAAGAAAAACTATTCTTACACAGAGTATACAACCCAAGAGAAATATGTTTTTTATGGGTGCATGATATTATTTGTATTATGGTCTAAGGTATATGTAGTTTCATTTTTAAATAAATTAATAAGAGAAGAACAAACTTTGTGTCTGTCACCCATATCTGAATCTTTGCAGCCCCCTGGGACCCTTCCTATCCAGTGCAGATTTTATACCATGCAACTTCCTGACTTTTGAGCCCCTAATGGTTCTTTTTAGGACTCACCTAACAGAATGCTGCAAATATAGTGGTTTAAGTGTAGAAAATGGTTTTTCATCAGCTCTAGAGGTCAGCAGATCAAAAGCAAGTTGCCAGCAGTATTATGTGAGGGATAATCCATTCCTTGCTTTTCTTCTGCTAATTACTGGCAATCTTGGGGATTCCATGGCTCCTGCAACACCTAGATTTGTTTTCATCTTCACACCATTTTTTCCCCTTGTATACAACTTTACCTGCAAATTTCTCTTTAATATAAAATAGCATTATACTGAATTAGGGACCTATCACTAAAATCTCTTTTTAACCAGTTGCATCTACAATGATCCTATGTCCAAATTAGGTCACATTCTGATGTAGTAGGGGTTAGGATATTAATATTTAAATTTGGTTAGGATATTAAACTTAGCTGAGATGAGTCCCTATTCATATGTTATATCAAATCTATGTTAACCACAGACTTTGCAATTATAGTATGATATTAATCAGAATAAAAATTACAAGAAGGATATGGTGCTCTTAGAATGAACTTTTCCTTTCAACTGGAAGAGGTAATTGTCAGTGAAATCCATGATATGTGACAGTAGCTTTAGCTTCCAGAGACATATCATAATACAGCATAGCTCAGAATATGAGTTTGAGAATTACTTTATAGCCTTGGTTATTATAGTTTGTAGTAAATAAACTTTATTGGAATAAAATATACATAAAAATATACATAAAAATCTACCAAAAGTTTAAGTGTAAAATTTGATAAGTGTGATATTTGCATAGTCCTATATAAACCCCATAAAACTTGCAATAGTGTTTCCAACATTTCAAAAAGCAGTTCCATACCCTTCTGAGTCAGTTACAAATGCTCTGGCTGTTAGAACCCATTAGGTCTACTTTTTATAATCATAGTTTTGCAATTGTTAGGTCTTCATTTAAGTGTTAAGGTACAATCTGTGATCCTTAGCATATGTTTGCTTCAATTTACTGCATTACATTTCACAACAGGTGGCAACATTATCTCTAGTGCCAGAAATATTTCATACTGTACAGTTTACATATATCAGAGTTTTCAAGAATGAATGCACATTTGTGTGTTTTTTTCCCATTCATTAATCATGAATAGTTGAGGGCAAAAGTTTGTGTTTAGATTTTTTCTCTTTAATAAATATTTAGGAATAAGATTATTGCCACACTGGGAATACCACAATTATGTGAACTTTATAAAAAGTTTCCAAAGAATCTTCTCAAGTATTTGTCCTGTTTAACATTTTCACTGACAGTGTGTATGAGAAGTCGCTAGTTTCAATTTGTAAACAAAACTAATCATGGTCTTTTCACTTTTAGCAATTTTAGAGCATATGTATCAGTCTATAACAATGTTTAGAATTTGAATTTCTCTAACAACTAAATTAGTGCATCTTTTTATGTACTTATGGGTTATTTTCACAACTTCTTGGTAAACAAACTTGTGGCCCATTTTAAAATTGGGTTTTATTATTCATAAAATTTATGTATGCTGAGTGCAAGTCCTTTCTCCATAGTAATTTAAAGTAGTATTCTGTAGTGTAGCAGTTTATTTTGTTAATAAATATTTAGATGAGGAAACTTTAACACTTATGAAGTTGAATTTATCAAATTTTAATGACACTCTTTTAAAGTCCTATTTAGAAATATTTGCTTATCCAAGATTTCCCTCTGCATTTTCTCTTAAATTATTATGATATTATAGATTTTGATTTTACATATACAGGTATAATGTATTCCTAATTTTCATACATGGTATTGAATATATGTATATATTTACATACCTAATTGCATCCAGTCAAGTATTTTGTCTATGACATAATAATAATATAGTTAGTATATGATGAATATTTTGAGGTAATTTATAAAATCCTTGTTTTTGTTGTTGTTAGTCTTGTTTATGATTTCCTAACATCTGCTATTATGTTTTACTATCTTCTCTTTCTGTTGATTTGAGTGTAACCATTTCTCTTGGTTTCTTGGACTAGAATAAGTGGCTTTTACTTTTTTTATTTTAAAAGAAGATTTATTTAAAGAGAAAAAACATGAAAAGAGTAGAAATAATACAGAATTTCAAAAAAAAAGATAAACAGTAAGAAATCACTAGTTGATAAGTTACATATTGTCCTCTTAGAAATAGTTGTTCAAGTTACAAAATTAAAGCACATAAAGTAGATATTCAAACAGTGAGACTGTAAACAGCTATGCATGTATGAGTCTTTACGTGTATTTCTATTTTTTCTGTATTAGAGGGAAAAACAAAACCTAGTAAGACAAAACAAAATAAATTCCTATAAAAATATGAAAACAAAAAGTCATACAATACCACAGTACAAGGTAATCTACAACGCTTACTGTGTTGTCTCTTATTATCTTCAATAGAATTGTCTATATCATCAGGCTTAATTTAATATAGCAGTCTAAATGAATATAGCAGTACATAACACTATTAGTAAAAATAAAACATTATAGACAGTATAAAACTTCAAAGGCAGGTAATAATCAAACCAGAGTGGATATTTTAGTGAATCTTGTCATTTTCAGTGTAGTTGCCTATACTCTCAGACTTGATACTATCAATCATAACAGCTTTGAATAAAATCTATCAGTATAAAACAGCAATCTAACAAACCAGATTCGATTAAGATCAGTCATGGTAAAACAGTGTAAATTACATAGAGCTTCAGATTAAGTTAATAGGAAATTAAGGATACTTACTGTACTATATCCTGCTATTTTCCGGATAACTGTCTGTACTCTTAAATCTAGTACAAGTAGACAAAGTGGAACAGACTATAATCCATCTGAGCAGAGTGGTGTGAGTAAAATGGGCTTTAAATCATGGTACACTATTAACAATATCCTCTACCTACTTTTTTTTTTTAGGCTATTCCTCCCCTTTCACTCCCAGAGGGTGCTGCATATTTTGGGTCCCACCAACACCCTCAGTTTTTAGATTGGGGTGGCAACCTGCTTTTACCTAACTGTTTCCGAACCTTATCACTCCTGAACTTGATCTCAAGTTGTATTCCTTTTCCTACAAAAGCCTCAAAGTTTTCCTTCGTTATAGCTGAATAGTTCTCTACTGCACATAAGTATCCTGTCTTTCCATCCTATCTGCAGGTAGTGTTTGAGTTGCTCCTATTTCTCTCTGGCTCCGTGTCACATAGAGCATTATTTTCTCATATTTGATTTTCAGTCCATAAACCCTCTCTCAGGTTGACTATAGTTACTATACCGAGCATCTCAATCAACCCTACCTCTTGAATTACTCTGCCTATATTTTTTTTTTTTAGTCTATCAAGGCCATCTATGTTAGAGATTATAGCCAACCTTCTCTGCCTCATTTCTACTATGCTATTTTTCTTCCTTTGTTTGTCTACTTTTCTCCTTGATTTTACTGCCTGCCCCATTCACTGAGGCCTTTCTGCCACTGTTCCTAAAATCCTGGTACTTTTTTTCTCTCTCTGTAGAATGTTTTTCAGTATTCTCTATAAGGTTGGATAGGTGGTCACAAATTCCCCCAGTTCCTCTTTGTCATGGAAGCATCTTGTTTCTCCATTAATTGCTAGTGACAGTTTTGCAGGGTACATCAATCTAGGCTGGAGGTTATTTTCTTTCAGGGCTTGGAATACTTTGCTCCAAGCTCTTCTTGATCTGATGGTCTGTGTCAAGAAGTCTGCCATGATCTTGATGGGATTTCCTTTGTAGGTAATCTGTTTCTTTTCTCTGATGGCTTTTAATATTCTGTTTTTATATTGAATTTCTGGTGTCTTGATTATTATATGTCTGGGTGTAGCTCTGTTTGGGTTGTAGGTGGCTAGAGTTCTGTATGCCTCACATAACTGAATATCATTTTCTTTTCCCATGCTTGGGAAGTTTTTCTTAATTATCTGTGAATAGCCTTTGTAATTTGTCTGTTTTTATTCCTGCTTCTTCACTTACATTTCTTACTCTTAAATTATAGATTCTCTTGTCATCTTCTAGCCTTTGTATTGTTACTGCCTGTTTCCTTGTTATTTTGAAGAGATCTTTCCTTTCATGATCATACATTGCAAACTTGTCTTCAAGTTTCGATAGTCAATCATTAGTTTCTTCTCTTTCTTTTCTTTTCTTTTCTTTTCTTTTCTTTTCTTTTTGTACCAGGGATTGAACTCATGACTTCATGACTGCCAGGCAGGAACTTAAGCCACTGAGCTAAATCCCCAGCTATTCTTCCTTAGTTTCTTTTAAGGAGTTTTGCCAGCTTTCAATGGAGTTTTTAAGTTCCTGGTAATCTCTTTGAATCTGTTTCATGTATTCAAGATTTCCTTTATATTCTTTATCAAATGTTTCTCTCCCTTTTGTGTGTTCCTCCTTTCTTCCATCTGTGTCTTCTTGAGAGGTGCTTAGCATTTCTTTTATTCATCTACTTATATCTTGCTTTACCTGATTTAATATTTCAGTTTTGAGCTCATCTACAAGGTCCCAAACATATCTCTTAATGACCATTGAAGCCATGTCTGAGGTTGTGTTTGCTGCCCTCAATCTCTTTTGTTTTTCCCTCTCCTGTATCAATATTCTCAGGGTTTTTGGCTGGGGGCTTCTTCTTGTTTCTCTCTCTTGTCATGTTTTTGGTTTCTTCCATACAAGTGTATAGTGAAGGTCTCAGCTCCCTTTCTTGTTTGTTATGGTTCTTCTGAAGCATGCTGGCAAGGGATTACTGCCTTCTTCTGTTTGCTCTTGTCACTGAGGTGTGAGCAGGGGCTGCATATGCTGGCCCCTCCCCACTAGGCCAGTGAAACTTCTGGGGCCTTCACCAGGTTAGTGTGTGCTAGGTGTTGGGAATTGGTTTGGGACAGCTTATTGGGTCCTGGCCAGGGACCTGACCCAGACCAAGCAAATCCCATGAATCTGCTCTGGGGAGAGAGCAACCAACTGAAGTCATTGTTGTTCCTAGTTCAGGCTCCTCTTGCCAGATTCCAACATATTGTCCATTTAGTCACACCATCCCATGGGGGGGTCTTATTCCCAGCACTGACAGTGGATTAATGGAAATCCCTTTGCTGGCTCCATTCTCCATTGGGCTCAACAACCCCCAGCATGGCTGTGGCTCCTGTGAGTCATGGCAGGCACCAGTTTGGGCAGCTCAACAGGTTGCAGTGAAAGTGCAGTGTCTGTTAATTTTAGCTGTTCCAATTATAGCCCTGAGACTGCGTGTTTGATGAGCTTTTTTTTGTTTTAGCTTCTTCCTGTGTCAAGAGGATCCATCTCCTTCTGTCTGGATCTTTCCAGAATGTTTTATTCTGGCATTTGAGTTGTTTCTCTGTGGGAGGCTCTGTATTTTGTTGCTCACTGATCAGCCATCTTTAGCTCTACCTAAGTGGCTTTTAAAGTTTCTTGTGTGGAGCCATGCTAATCTGTTCTGTATGGTTACCATTTTAATATATGGGCTCTTAGAATATGTACTGCAAAAGTGAGCACTAATTTTAAATTTTCTTGATCTCTATCTTTCCTTACTAAAATATCTTTTGTGACATATCTGATTTTTTAAAAAAGTAATTAAAATTATATAAATGATTATGTGTAAGTTCTGGATGATATCCCTTTAAGATACCATTATCAAAAGAGATAAAAAATAATGCTGTTTCAAAATTTACCAATTACCCACAATTTTTATATTCAGAGATGTAGAATAGTATCCTGGAAAGTATACAGAATTAGCAGTTGAAAAGAACTAGGATTAAAGAAACAAGTTTTCTAGCACTTTTAGTTGCTGCACCTTGAGCAAATTACCCAATGTATTTATACCATGGTTCTTTCCTCTAAAATTCAGGGGAAAAAAAACTGGCCTGGTAGATTTACTATTAAGAGAAACAAATTATATAATTTATTGACATGTTTTCTGACTTTAGCTCAATGGAATTGAATTAGTGTTCTTTTTACCTCTTAAAATATTAAGTCTACATGAATAAATAATATTTATTTTCCTTAAGGTATTTGTGTTTCCTTCTTTTATAAGAATCAATACTCTTTAGCTTTCCCCAAATCAGTTTTCTAATTTGTTGCAATGTCTAGAAAGATGATTAGCTAAAGCAATTATAAATATATTTCATCATTTAAACTTCAAAAATTAATTAAGATACTAAAAATTGAGTATTGTTAATTGCCACAAATATTTGATCTAATTTTCTGCTTATGTGTATTATCTTCCCTTAACTATGGAAGCTCTTATGGCATATTTTTAAATATGGTTATAAATAATATGTTCAATAGCAGTGTTTTATTTTCTTAATGCACACTAATGGAATAAACTGAAGCTTCAATCTTGTCTTTAAAAAATATGAATGAAAGCATGTTTTCCAATAGAATAGAAATATAAGCATGATGGCAGTTATTTTAAAACTGGGCCTGAAACACTTAGCAATATGAAAGTGAATAAAATGTGCTTTGATCAAGAAATTTCATTGATCTGTATTCCAAAAATAGTGCTTGATTTTTGCTTTAAAACCACTTTTTTTGTGATAGAATAAAGAAAGTGACACGAAGTTTTTATTCATATTCATTTGCTTAATTAAATATTTTAGCAAATCACAGTATCAAAAAATACTCTATTTCAGTTTATTTCAAATACTTTTTAAATGAGTTATTCTTTTCAGAAAAAAATGTTTTGATTGTGTAAAGAAATTCTGTTCCTTTTAGCTGTTAGAAAACTAAAGATATGTTCATTTTGGTTGATATTTTCTAAATCAGCAGGTTCATGCATATGTTATGCTTTGAGTGATTTTGTTGTGGAATAAAATGCTAGTCATGGCCAGAGACAACTGAGGGAAGCCTAAAAAAGTATGATTTACACCTGGTGTTCCCACACAGTTCATTAGCATGCTTATGTACTTGCAAAACAAACATAATAAAATATGTGTGTGGGTGTTGCCTCGGTCAGGAATCTTTCTCTGTGCCTTGTCTTTTCTTCTGATTTTAGAAAAATATCATTCCTATCTGATAGCTTCACATTTGACTGAGTGCTACTGTGACCATTTCTCAATGTTTCTACATACCATGTTTGCTGAATATAATTGAGCAACTGGTGTCAAGAACAGCAACTCAGTGAATGCAGAGTTGAAACTCACTCAAATGAAAGCTTAATCTGGTGACTATGTTTTAAGTATTGACATCCAGCCCTAAACAGATTGCAACTGTACCACTGTATTTCTTCTCTAGTATCATTAAATTCAATGCACTTTATTCTACATCCATTGTTTCTTCAACTGTCCTTTGACTTTTATATTTGATAAGAACCATGCTGGTTCTTATTATAAAATTTATTTGCAACAAAGTGATCATTTTAAAGAGGGACTAGACTGAAGGTTCTATGGCTCACTTGATTTTTTTCATGATTAATGTAATTATTTTTATGAAGCCCAATTTCCTCCTTCACTGCAATTGAAAGACAGTATCATAATACCAATAATATGCACACATACACACTCCACACACACACACACACATACACACATATGTTCAATTATTCAACTTAGTACTGAGATCCTTACTAGCAAAAGTGAGGAATGTTTTGAATGCTTGAAATAATTTCTAAAATGTCAGTTTATGTTGGAAAAAGATAATTTCATGTAGATTTATTTTGTACAGATTTATGGAATAATCAGAATTGCCTTTTTAATAGTTAAGCACTTATGGTGGGAAATTAGGTGGAAAATTTTTACCTGCTTTTCTTCAAACTTTGGAAGGCCTTTTTTGCTTTGACAATAAAGCCATTAATGCAGTAAGAAATTTATCATTTGGTATTAAATTCCAGAAGTCTGCCCTGTTGAAACTAAAGCTGTTTTCATTTCCTGTTTAACTTTTCTATGGGCTGTATCACTCAACACAAACTACCATCAATATTGATAAAAGAATACAGGAAAACCTCACAGCCCTCGCCCATTTTCACTTTTTATGCAACAATATCTCATAGCCAAGTATGTATATCTATAGAGGCTTTAAATAGTTTTATGGATTTTTTTTCCCAACACTTACTTTCAATGTTATTGTCACTGCAGGTAATGTCACTGCAAGTGCACTCATCCTAAATAAAATCAGTAGGATTTGTTGCTCTTTTTTTTGTGATAGGAAATCATATACTATGTTTTATCAACCCTTCTAACCATAAATACAGTGACTAGGTATACATTCATTGCAGGAAAAGAAGTCAACCAAAATTTCAAATAAAAATCATGTCTTAAGAATAGCTGTTCATTCCTCTTTTCCCTGCTATTAAATCTCTCAATCAACTCCACCTCAAAGTGATTATAATATTTACAATAAGTGTACCCCAAACACAAATGAAGTGCCTTAGATGGGTAAAGAATAAAACTCCACATTAAAAGATTTTCCAGATTTCACCGATAACCTCAAGTCTCCCTACCTCTTCCAAGTTCATATAATGTTTTATTTTCCAAATTACTTAAACCATCTGATCTTCTAAACTTACTTGTTTTTATTTTGTCTTTATTCCTTAATCATTGTGCCTTTGATGATGTTATTCTATTCATTCCTCTGATTAAATTATCTATATTTACGATGGGCATCTCTCAAAATTCCCTGAGTAATTAGAAGCCTATCTGCCTATTTTACCCAAATAGAGATTGAATTCACATAGTCCTTTTTTTTAATGCATCCAGGAAGAATATATATTTAAACTAAAGCAACATTTATTATTATATCACAGGTTCTAAAATAATCTAATGAGAATTATTCTGATAAAAATCTAATGCTAGCAACTCCATCTTCAAAAACACCAAGTCATCTTATCTTTGCACAAAGGGGCTAAACATGTTTACTGGAAGAAGATAGCCTTTTTAATTAATAGAGCTGGAAAAACTGGCTTTTCCACATGATGAAAACTAAAACTACATTCATGTATATTATCATGCACTAAACTAATGTCAAAATGAACCAAAGATCTAAATATTTTTATCAGTACTGGGGATCGAACTCACGACCAAAGATATTAATATCAAAATAGAAACACTAAAATCTTTTGGAAGAGAGAATAGATAGACAGGCAAAGACTTCATGAACAAAACCTCGACTGCTTGGGAAATACTAAAATGAATTGACAACTGGGATCTCATTTTACTCAAAAGCTTTGCATAGCAAAAGAAATCACCAACAGAGTGAAAAGACAATCCACAGAGTGGGAAAAAAAATCTTTGCCAGTTTCTCTTCAAAGAACTAATATCTAAAGCATATAAAAATTGAAAAACAATCAGATTCCCCAAATTCAAAGACCCAATCCAAAAATTTGCACCTGAAATGAATAGACTTTTCTTAGATGAAGAACTAGAAATGGCAAATACATGAAAAAAATATTCAACATCACTGATCATTTGAAAGAGACATATTAAAACAATGCTGAGATTCCATCTCACTCCAGAAAGAATAGCTATTGTCAATAAGTCAACCAACAACACATGCTGATGCAACTGACATTTCTCCACTGTTAGTGAGTGTGTAGACTGGTATGACAACTGTGGAAATAAGTGTGAAGCTGCCTCAAAAAAGTAGGACTAGAAGTTCCATTTGACTCAGCTATTCCTCTTCCTGGTAACCTCTCAAAATCATTAAAAACCCCAAACCACAGCGATATCTGTGTACTCATGTTTATAGTAGCACAGATTTCAATAGCTTAAGACATTTTTAGCTAAATTAACCTGGACCTTGAGACCATATACTTAAGTCAAATAAATCAGACATATGTGAATATCTCATTGTCTCTGGCATGAGAAGTTGAAAGTGTACATAAGAACCAAAATATATAATAAATATTGTAAAATATGAAGTAATTTTTCAAAGGAAAAAAGGAATTGGGAGATGGAAGCAAAAAGAAAAATTGAGAGGAAAAATGATAGAATGTAAACAAATCTTTGTGAAAAAGGAGGGGAGGGGAGAGTATTGGGGAAAAAAGAGGAACAAAGATGCGTCAAGTACAGGTACAAATTCCCTATGATGAATGTGATAATTATGCATATTTAAACTGTATCAAGAAACCTAACTATAAATAGTGAAAAACAATATGCATTTACAGTTAAAGCGGTTTTTATAATTATGTTACCAGTTCAAGAAGAATCTAATGATAAAATCTAATTCTAGTAAAATAACTCATTGGTTCTTGATACAGGGTTATCTGATTTGTAAATGTATCAGAAGATGCTAAAATGTACCCAAAAATATAATATGAACTTTTCCACACTCCTCATTATTTAAATATTTTGTATAAACTACAAATGTTGAACACAGTTTGCCTTCTTGAGGCAAAGATAAAAGAAAGAAAGAGCAGACTGTGGTCTGTCTCGGACAAGCCTTGTACATACTTGGATGTGTATGTATACATATGATTAGTCACCTAACCTTGGGGAGCAAGGTAATTTGATAAATTTGGCACAAGAGAGTCATAAAAAGACTGTAGGGTTAAAGTGAGGTGTAACATGCAGAGATCAATGGATATGAAAATCATTCTTAAATTTCTTTACTCCTAAAATCATTTTTGTGAAAATTATGTTATATATGAATTTACTACATAAAATACAAGTTTTAAATTATCTAGGGTAACATATGAACTTATTAGTAAACAAATAGTATAGATAAGTAGCAAAGATTATATATAGCATTGTGACCTTATTTATTGAGGCTTCATCATGGTATCACTGGGGCTGGTGGGGAGGAGAGTTTCTGGAAGAAGACGGTCATTCTCTCCTATACTTTTTATGAAAAACAAATGTAAGTAATGTCTGAATTTTGACATTCAAATGGCTCAATCACTTTCAATCTACAACCAACAAGCACAACAATTCCTTTTTTGGGCATAATAAACAAAATTTTGCAGTAAAAAGAATTAGCTAATTTAAATAACACACATGACCCATGTTTTGTGCCTGTATTCTACTCATATTGTTCACTGTGAGTAGTAAGCTTAAACTGGATATATTAAGCTTGCTTGATGCTGGCAGATTTGTCCATTGGCTAATATCCAAGCACCAACTCACATGGACTCTAAATGGGTACAAATCTTAATGTTAAACAAGCAAATGTTAAATCTTATCAAAATGGTGCTCATTACACAAGATATATTAGGAGATCTCTACAAATTGACTGTTAGAGAACTGCGCTGCTGCTGCAAAGTGAGTCACCGGTACAGGTCCTGGGAAAGTTTGGAACCATTGATCCCGGTGGTTGGGTGCCTGCCCAACCCTGTAGGACACTGAACTAGGCTCCAGAGGTTCTGTGGGCTTCCGTGGACCACACCAAGAGACCTTCATTCAACTAGGGGAGCCAGGCCCACCGAAAGGGGAGCTAAGACTGCACTCTGACTCCATGAGGTGAGTTGCATCTCTCCATCCCAGGTCCAAGAAAAGTTTGGAACCATTGATCTCAGAGCTCAGTGCCCACTCAGCCCCCTAGAACACTGGACTATGCCCCAGAGGTTCCATGGGCTTGAGTAGACAAGCCCATGGAACCCAATGACCTTCATTAAACCAGGGGAACTAGGCCCACCACACAAGGGGAGCCAAAGACATGTGAGTCTCAGTAATGGAGGACACAGAAGTTGATTTCCAACACATCCAGGGAAAGTTTTGGAACATCTCTGGAAGCATAGAAATATAGGAAAATGACAAAATGAAAGACCAAAATGCAATCTCAAATCTCCAGCCCATTCCAAGAAAGCCTAGAAGCCATGTACATAGAAGAAAATACTAGCCATACGTCTGAAATACCTGAAATGATATCAACTGAAACAAAGGAGCAAGTATGGGAAGCTATGAGGGAACTCAAATCAGAAATAATCTCCCAGGTAAAAGAAAAAATGATGAAAGTAGTGAAAGAAATACTGAATGCATCCAATGAAGACACAGTTAAAAAATTAGAGGAACAAAGCAAAATGATAGAATCCCTGAATGAACAGTTTAAGAAACAAACAGAATACATGAAGCAGATTCAAAGAGATATACAGGAAATCAAAAATTCTATTGAAAGTTACAAAAACCACCTCAATGAAAGTGAAGATAGAATCTCAGAGCTTGAAGATAAAATTGTAGCTAGTGAACAGGAAAGATCTAAAAATAACAAGAAATCAGGAAATAACAATTCAACAGCTGCAAGATGACGCAAAGAAAAACAACGTAAGATTAATAGGGATAAGTGAAAAAGAAGGGGACAACACAACTGATATCAAGAGGCTATTTACAGAAGTAATCACTGTAAATCTCCCAAACATGAGTATGGAAACTGACATACAGATTAGTGAAGCATATAGGACTCCAAATAGCCATAACCAAAATAAAACTACAACCAGACATATAATAATCACCATCCCAGAAATCCAAAATAAGAACAGAATATTAAAAGCTCTTAGAGAGAAAAGACAGATCACCTATAAGGAAAACCTATCAGAATCACAGCAGACTTCTCAACACAATGAAGTAAAGAAGAGCATGGAGTGAAGTGTTTCAGATCCTAAAGGAGAATGACTTCCAATTCAGACTGATGTACCCTGCAAAACTGTCCTTCAAAATGGGCAGAGAATTTCCATGACAAAGAACAGCTGAAGAATTTCATGGCCACCGAACCAACCCTGCCAAGAATACTGAAAGACATTCTAGATACACATAGAAAAAAACCACAAAGCAAGACAGATGATTAAATAGAATGGAAAGGTAAAGATACAACAGCAGAAAGATAAGATGTCAACAATAAACCAGTATATAACAGTTATAACCACTAGTATAAATGGCCTCAATTCACCAATTAAAAGAAACTGACTGGCAGAATGGATCAAGAAACAACATCCAACCATATGCTGTGTACAAGAAACCTGTCTAATCCAAATGGAAACACATAGACTGAAAGTCAAAGGATGGCAAACAATACTTCATGCAACAGAAAACCCCCCAAAAAGAAAGGGTACATATTCTGTTTGCAGACAATGTGAACTTCAAACCAAGAATGATCTGAAGAGATAAAGAAGGTCACTACATACTAGTAAGGGGAAAACTGCAAGAGGAAGAGATAACAATCTTAAATATATATGCACCAGAGCATGAAGCTATACAAAGCAAGTATTAACAGAACTGAAAAAATCAAGTTGGCAATAACACAATTATAACAGGAGACCTTAAAAGGCCATTGACACAAAGGGATGGATCAACTAGACAGAAAAACAGTAAAGAAATCACAGAACTGAATCACACCTGTGAAAAAAATGGACTTGATACACAAATGCAGTGTTACATCCAAGAACATCAGAATATACATTCTTCTCAGCAGTACATGGGACATTCTGTAAAATAGACCATATACTAACCCACAGAACATATTTAAGTAAATGCAAAAGAACTGAAATTATCCCATGCATGCTATCAGATCACAGTGCCATGAAATTAGAAATTAATGATAAAAGTAACTGCAAAAACCCCACAAACACATGGAAATTGAATAATACACTCTTGAGCAATCAGTGGCTCACAGAGGAAATTAGAGAAGAAATTAAACAATATCTACAAGCAAACAAAATTATAAATACAACTTACCGGAACCTGTGGGATGCAATGAAAGCAGTCCTCAGA